>CM061047.1:25222351-25603216 GCA_030762985.1 Adelphocoris suturalis | reverse complement strand
GCGAGATGGAATAGTTCCCTTTGTAACTTCCAGAGCGGCAATGAAGCCGTGTTAAACTTCAGAATCGATTAGCACGAGGAGTTTGAGAAGGGTCAACACGGCTTACTGCCAGGCAAATTACGTTCGACCTGCAAGGGCAGCAATAGATAGAGCTCGTACCAACTCAAACACCTGTTTGTGTATTCGAAACCCAACCGTTTGGAGTAATCTGAATCAAAGGAGCCCCTGAAAGTAATTAGGTATCTATAGAATCAAACACAACTAAGGAAACTGAAATGAAATCCTCACGTAATGCATAACTGCTGCAGTAGGTAACTACTTAAAAATTTACATAAATAAATCAAATTCCATTTCACATACGTACCTTTACATGCTCATGGTTCATTGTGAATTTCACGTAGGTACAAATATTGTAGGGACCTAGCACCAATAGGGTAGCTAGGGGTTAGGGTAAGTACGTAGCAAATGTTTCAAGAACCCAAGAGGATTTCAATTTCCTACCTCCAGGCAAAATATGCCTGTACTCAAGTCAACTTTGGTGGAACAATGCCGAAGTATTAAGAAGAAAATCAAGCAAGTCTGTTTTTCCTGCCGTAGTGGGTTTCTATGTGAAAACCAAAATAGAGCTAGTGGTTTTGTCTACGTTGCAGCCAAAAGAAGACGTTTTAAGTTTTTTATTTCTTATCAAACTTCCCCTATTTCCGTCACATGAAGACTTGTTAAGCCTGCCGAAAGAAAACAGGCGATTTGGAGGAAGAGCATGTGGCAGATTTAGTCAAAAATACCGTACTTAAACCCCAGGGTCGCATTCTCTTGCAAAGGACGTAAGTATAATGAAGGTTTGGTAAAATTGATATGCATACGGCTAATGCTACCAGGGAGTTGATATTTTGGCTAAATGTAAGGCTATATAAGTATTACGATGAACGTTACATTCCAAAAAGCCCTGATTCTTATGAATACATTGGCATGATGTCCCAAGAACTGGAAAATAAGAACTTTACCCAAAGTTCCTTTATGTACCTACTGTTAGTTTCATCTTTTGAAAAATACCTAGTCTTGCATGCATATTCTTTTCTACAAGTTTTCAATGTTCTTGCATTTATTCCTAAGCTAATAATACACACTCACCACTTCCTAGGTTGAGCCGCACACCTCCAAGGAACTCGTTGCTCGCCAATCTATCATGATCCCATATGGTAAGCTCCAAGCTTCTTTCTGCTAGTTCGTCTATCGAGACATTGTTGTAGGTGAAAGTGTGGTTCCAAGCGGGGTTGCACGTCTTTTTTACAACTGGAGCCTTCTGCTTCGTACTCCGGCCTTTGTCCGGCAAAAGGTAGCTAAAACGCAAAAGGTACAAACGTGAACGCATCAGCGATATCAATCTAAATTTCAAATGGCGGTATTAACTTGAATCTCGCTTTTGGATCTAACACCCCCTCGAGCTATATCCTACACCGAAGCACAAAGCCGTTTGATCACCACCCACCTCCACACACTTCGGGGATTAATTGAGTGAAATCGTGTTGCATGAATTCTACCGCACCTCATAACTTCACCCAAAAGTTACGTTCAGTGATTAAACTTTCATATGTAGAACTTCGTATTCAAATTCGGATAATACGAGTAGATTGACGAATTGAACGCATTCAACGGTGAACAATAATAGAATTCTCATGGGCTACGAACACATTCTAGAGGGAAATGATTTTCACCTATAATGTTCCGCGCATCGAATGCATTTCATGTAGCACCACCTATTTGGATAACTCTTTTCGAGTCAATAATTTAAAAAAATGAAGGACAACCACCCTCTATAGGTATTTAGGTAACCACATTTCAATTAATAATGCGTATCGTTGATTACTATTGCCTATCATTGAACGAAACATCGTGATATTTATTTATTTTAATAGTTACTTACATAATTTGATTAAATATAAAGCTACGATGCCTAGCTACATGAACACATTTTTTCTATGATGATCGAATTGAGATCAAATTTAAATCACTTGATGGAAAACAGAAAATCGCGCATAATAACTTAATTATAAACAATGTGCTGAGAATTGCATTTTAAATTGCTACAATCACTGGTATGCATTAT
This sequence comes from Adelphocoris suturalis, assembly GCA_030762985.1. Taxonomy (NCBI): domain Eukaryota; kingdom Metazoa; phylum Arthropoda; class Insecta; order Hemiptera; family Miridae; genus Adelphocoris; species Adelphocoris suturalis. The sequence continues at coordinate 25,601,109 of CM061047.1, read as the reverse complement.
TTGAAGTAAGTATCCTACTTAGTTTACTATTGTATTCATATCGAAACTTTTGTACAGGACATCTATCAATCTTGATTTTACGAGACATCTAGCGTTATGCAGCTCTGAGCAAGCCAACTTCTTGGATCAATAACAGTATAAGAACCTATTAAATACATAGCTTTTGACATTTCGTTTTTCTTTGACATTTCCGTCTTTTAGAGTCGATAATTTTCTTTTTTTTTTTTTTTTTTTTAATCCTACGCCGATTGTCTAGGCTCTTGAGCCATAAGACTTCTTGCAGCCCAATACAATTTCGCTGTTTTTGACCAGGTGGTGTCGTCAGGATGAAATTCTTGTCGGATATCCTCGATAATAAAGAACGAAGTAGTAGAAAGTACATCTTGCAGGTAGGCACATCTTGGTTAGGTGTAAATAAACAGAGCCTCATCTATGTAATTGGTTGGTAGGTACCTTCAGAGATGAGCGTTTAGTGTAGCAAGATCAATTCCGCTTTGAAAGTAATCTCTCCACTACTGTTTTAAACTACAACTACCTACCTTTATTTATTACTCCCCTAGAAACATAAACTCGGTTGGCTTAAAGGAGTTGGTGGCCGAGACGAGATATATAACTTGGTCTCAACAACACCGCATTCATCCAATTTCTCGCTAAAGTGGGGAGGGTGTTGGTAGGGAGGTGGGAGGTATTCAACACACCGTATTAATTTAAATAGGTGGGTAGGTTGCTAACTTTTTATGACGTGTACGACACACTTATGTATTTACCTCTTGCAGAATGGATCAGAAGTGCCGTTGGTCTTGACAGCAGGTAAGTTCTTGGCTTCTTTTACAAGAACATACAAGGTGCCCTTGGAGGGCCTCTTCTTGCTGGTGCCAGTCTCTTCCGGTGGGTCAAACTTCAAACCGACGATCAGTTCACCTTTAGAACTTAGTTCTTCCAAAGTTTCAGACTGCGAACAAGAAAGTAAAAGCATAAACACATGGTAGGAATATTGAGAAATCAATTATATTACCGTACGATGGGGTGAATAGGGTTAATTTTCGGACATTAAAATTATTTGAAAATATTAGTTACAAATTCAGTTTCGGCATCAAAGTCCAGGGAATTTGATAGCGGAGATACCGACGATTTAATTTATCACTGCTTAATTCAGTCGCTTAATTTATCGCTAGTCGCTTAATTTATCGCTATTTAATTCAGTCAACCGTAGCTTTGGTAACTATTCAATGTTTGTGATGGCCGAGTCAGCGGTTTTCCGATAGGTTGGTACCTACCCTAAAAACTTCTTTCGTCCTAAAGAACAAGTGATTCGTACCTGTCCAGTTCTTTTGTCTTGGTTGTCAGTACGATTCCAAATGAGAATGATTCCTCAAAGTTTTAGCCATTTTACGTTTTTCATTTTCCTGAGACTTTGATGTTGAGCGACAAGGGTGCTTTTCTTTCAAAACTGGGGGGGGGGGGGGGGGGGGGTAGGGACAGCAAGTCACGAGTGTATCAACCCATCCTTGAGGCAAAAGATAAAACGATCACACCCGAAGAGTACGGAAAAGCCAGAGGAGGAAGTGGAAGAAGGGATATGTTGAAGCTTTTTCTCAAGAGTTCTGCTTAGAGATTTGAGAGGCTGATAATGAAACCAATCCTGTCTTCTAGCAAAACTCCTTTTTATACATTTTATATTACATTTCACAGTTCTAAAGAGTTCTAATAAGCACTCAAGTTTTTTTAGGAATACTAGGTTTTTCTTTTCCACACTTGTTGAAATCTGATTAAAAACTTGGCATGTGAGCTTTTGCGCTCTCCTTTTAGAAATATGTGATCCCTTTGGTTCCCTCAGTAGGTTGATGGAAGATAAGGTTGATTTTTCATGGAAAATAATGGATTCTATCCATCACACCTTGTGGATCAATCGCGCCAGGAAACGCTTTGCATAATTTCGTTCCCTGAAGGATTGTGTGAGCCTAAATTAAGTGATGATAATTCGAAACCGAGAGACATAGAATGCCATTGGAATCAAATCTCGGATAGTTCCAAAGTTATAGCTGGGAGAAATAGAAATTTGACCCTATTTACCCCAACAGTAATACTCGACCTTCTAAAGATCTGAAAAACAGACGGTGGAGTGAGGGGGTTTTATTTAATAGATTTTCCTCAAAAGAGATCTGCTTTTATACATAGAACATCTGACTTGATAGAGTGTTAATAAAAATTCTGACAAAAAATATTATTGCGAACCCATCGTCCGGCACTTGGCGATATAAAGTGAGTTTATGTTTGAGCGGCGGACCACTGCGTTACAACACTTACTCGTTCTTGAAGCGTATAGCACTTGGGGTGAGGATCATCGAAGACTTTATTCTCGAGCGGCATCAAAACTTCTCCCAAGAAGTCGTTCCTTCCAAACATATCTGAATGCCAAACCGTCAACCATAACGTCCGATGTTCCAGTTCTTTTATGTCCACTTGAAACTGAAAAGACACAAAAACTCCATGAGTGGGTAATAATCGAAGGTTTAAGCGTGCCTATCGATGCTAAAGAACAAAAGAAACAGAAATCCAAGGGAGAAGAGCTATTATCACTGTACTTGAGTAAGTTGCTATTGCATACATAAATCTCAAGCCTTAGAAAGTTGAGAATAATATGACCGGTAATGTAACCTTAAAATCAAAAGGTAGGTACCGACTGCATTAAAGCTATATATGATAATAATCATCAGCTTTCGACTTTTTTTCATCATGCTCAATGCAATACATACGAAAAGGACCTGATTTATTTGTTTCTATCGATTCGACTTCACTTTCCATTAAGCCATTAGGCTTCGATTACATAAGTAGGAGCGACCAACTTGTATGAAAAAGTACATCAACGCTTTCAAGTGTCACCTTTTTGTTTAATTCAATGTATACAGGGTGAGAAGAAATGAGAGGAGGGTTATCTATATTTTTAGGTAAAAAATGTCTACCCCCCCCCCCCCTTCCCTACAGCGATAATTCCCTATCGATCAAATAATATACACCAACTTTGTTATTTCAAATGGAACCAATTAGTTTGGGCAGATTCGAGAGCTAAGCAAAATTTTATGAATGCTAAACGTCCTATAAATTTAATAAAATGATTGGCGGATAAAATGATTTTCTATTCAAGAAATGTATTGTGACACAGGACATTCAACTGGATTTAACTCTGAATTCAATAGTAATTTAGGCCAAATTTACCCCTCCTCTAGTATGGTAGATCAATACAGAGTTACGTATTGGGGGGGGGGGGGGGGGATGTAACATGCTGTATACGCCCAGAAAAATTAGCGAACTAACCTTCACCTTCCACTTTTCCTCCTTTACCTCCATTTTTATGACTTGAGGTAAAACTTCAAATCACCCTACTTACAGTCAAGCATCTACACCTACAACTCTTACTCAATATTTTTAGGACCAACAGTTCAGAAGTTTTTAAGCAATGATCATTTACTAAGGGATTAGCTTTCTCACGATAATTATGAACTTTAATTCAAGTCACTGAAGGGATCGTTATAATTTATTATATATATATATATATATATATATATATATATATATATATATATATATATATCCTCGACTACACCCAAGCTCTCAGTTGTACGATGAAATGAAAGTTTTCACTCCACGCCGGCTTGTGGCGATCTAATCAGTAGGTTCAATATCTGGGCACTCATTCCAGAATGATTCGGGGTGGACGTATTAACAGTTTTATGCAAAAAGAAAATCACCCTTCGTCATTCTCGTATTAGGTAGGTTTGTCAAAATGGTTGATTTTGGCACTGTGTAAGTGGCTTTGGTAGAGACTCGTAAATTAAGTTCAAATGTGGACGAGCAGTGAGTCACCATAATTAGAGTACTTTGCTAAGACAATATTTTGAAACCGTAAACTACTCAAATAATACGCAACTCAAATGAAATTCTGTCTTATATAAGCTTCCATTTAGAGAGATCATCTGAGGAACATGATACAAGGCACTTCTGGACATCCATTAAAGTCCTTGCAAGGGAGAACCTGTGACCTAATAAGAAAGGTAATAAGAAAGACAAAATGGAAGAACTTGAAAAGGTAAACAAGAAGTTAATTTAAATGCTCGTAGTGTTACATTCCGTTGGAATAGAAACCCGATTTCGAATGCTGGGCCCCTGTATAAGCATACAATACAATGTCCTCCTTAGAACACCAACAGAAGAAAATTAGATTAGGTACCTAATTAAAAAATCTTAGTTTCAATGGTGTGAAACTAGTCCGTAAATAAATCACAATTAAACTGATTCATGAATACATACAGAAAATAGGTAAGATTATTTGAACTTACTCTCAGGATATCATCGAAGACAGGGTTCAAGGTGTGCTTTTTAACTTTGGTTTTTCGTTTGCCAGTTTTCGACTTGTCTGGTAGTAGGTAGACTTTTACATAACTGAAACATCATAGAATGCCACATTAAGTTGGATACAGAGAAGGGATAGTACAATATTTAATTAAGAAATAAAGTATCCAAAACGAAGCCTCAATAATTTTCCCGATGCATCAGAATAATTGAAAAATATTTGTTAGCTAGAGCTTAAATCCCTCTCAAACTTGTTTGTACGCACAGATCCAATTAACTGAATCATAATGGAAAGAGGGAGGAGAAACTACGAAAGGGCACAATGGGAGATTGGTAGATGGGATCAAATTAAGGAGTTTCTTGGACAATCCTAACAAAAACAATAGGGTTAATCCTTAAAAGGCCTCCCCTTTCTATTTTCTTCCATCTACGAGATTGCAATATCCACGTTCCATGATCCTTTTCCGAAGGTTTATTTTTTCTCAGTCTCAATCTAATCGACAACTTGCATTGATTTCAATGATTTGGTTAGCTACAGTTTACAGGATCAAAAGTTTTAGTCATGGAGCATAATAGCATGAGCGAATTTCGGTAAATTGACATATTATTTTACCTTAAATTTTTTTGAAATTTAAGCACTTCGAGTGCAAGGAAATCGTTAACTACCAATTTAATGGCAAAAACTCTCGTTCTAAATAATTTCTGCAATTCAAGAAAGATTTTAGATAGCAGGATTTTTTTCTTCAGTTTTCAGCACATTTTCTCCTCATCTTGAGTTGTTTTCCTAAAACTTAACACCGAAAAAATTGCTTGACTTGATGAAAAAATCTACGCTTATAATTAACTATAATATATTATAATCGGTGCTGAGAAGATGAAGTGGACTGAGGTTATTAGCTAGGAACGATTTAGTCACCTACATTTAATTTTAGTCTGAGTAGACCTGCCTACGTTTTTTTCTACGGATTTTATTATGAGAATGAGCTGAAAGTGAGTTACCCAACCTACTAGTTTGCTCAAGTTTGAGGAGAGAATTTTGGAACTTCTATCTTGAACATAGGTTTTGTTCGTTAATTCCTTTGTGACAATTCTTTTTATTCTTATTCTTTACTTTCTATTTCAAAGACAGTATATTGAATGGCGAGATTGAATTCTTTATTTACGTAGTAGTCGTGTCTGTGAAGAAATATACCTTTTTTCATGTGTAATGCAAAAATTTTCCACCATCAATAGAAAACTACTCTTTTTTTGGTAGCACAGGTGGCCCCAGGTACATTTATGGGAGACGCCGAGTACATGCATGTTTGTACCTGACGTCAATTTGGAAAGGCTTGGAAAAATTGATACATTATCTAGCGAGCTGCTGACAAAAATACTTTAAAAATTGGATATTAGGTTCAACAAGTTTCTTGATAGGAGCAGAACAAAAACGATGAAATCGGACCATAATTACGTTTAGGAAAAATCATTAACCTAAAAGTGGTGCCCGGTACAGCACTTTACCCTACATCAGAATCTTTGTACATCGAAGTATGCATCCACCATCTGAAAATAAAGATATTTCCAATTATTTATTTATTGGGCTGTTTATTCTGATGTCACCTTCGTTTTTCTTCATTTTTGGATACATCGCAGCTATGTACTGCGATGTACCTGTTCGATGTGCATTCGACGTATTTGAACAGATCTTCTTAATCTGTAGTTAACAGTTTAGATAGGGTTCACAGGAGTCGATGGGTATGAGAGACGCGTAATGTATGCTAATATGCAACTAGACTCGTACTCCCTAAACTTGGGGCAGACTAGATGGGTGATAAAACTCCGCGGCAAATTGATGAATTGATATTATGGGCATAGCAACCTTTGCGCCATTTGTAATATGAGGGAGGAAGCTGTCTGATATTACAAAAATTTAGTTACAGATTTTTGAAGCAACGTACTCTCGCCGAAGATGAGATCCAGAGCAATGGCCAAATTCATGTTTGCACGTACGAAACTCATGGACTTACCGGAAGACGCTAATGTCGGAATACAGCTACTGACCAATTTATTGTTTACAAAAATAATGTAATATTGCTGACAATTTTACTTTCATCGTCCGTTCATTATATACGAACTAAATCACTCGCGACGAAGTTGTGGAAACCCATTTCAAAACGGGTTCGTGAAAAACGTTGTCTATTTCCTCGAAAAATAAAATAAAGAGTTACAATGTTAAATCCGTTCATTCTTCATAAAGAACCGAAAAGCTCCTTTTAGACAGAAAGGTCTTGTATACCTCTTGGGGAGCTTCATATGATTAACGTACTACTTGCTTGTACCTATGTTATTCATTCATTCATTCCTGTGCAGTTCTAGAAATTTTAATGCTGATAAAAAAATTCTTCTTGTCCCTTCGGGTCAAGTAAAGAAAGTGAAAATTGCGAACAAATTCATGATTATATGTAGATGTTGGCATCAGGCTGTGCATACAGCCAAAAAGGGGCGTGGTCAGTTCAGAACCGTTCGGGACTCACTGTACATACAAACCTATCGTTGTTTTTCTAACGCTGTCTCATCCCCACCACTGAAACGTTCTTTCTTCATTAATCATGCAGGATCGTGCCGTATGAAAGTGAGGTGATGTTAGACGCGAATCGTGGGATTCGGAGCAGCGGTTTCTTCCACCGCCTAATAACGCGTTTTCTACACCCAGGTTTTCCCACTGCCCTCATGACCATCACTGTGGGAGCATGATGTGAGACAATGAGAAAATACCTTCATTTTGAATTCATGTCCATTGTTATTAACTTGTTGTGTTTAATATTTTGCGAATGAAGAAGATCATGCATGAAGAGATAAAAACGACAGGATCCCAGTTGCAACTAAACATTGCCGAAGTAGAGCGCTGTTTTGAAATGTAAACAACGGAAAATATTAAGGTATTTGAACGTTCTGGGCCCACAAATGAACAGCTCGTCGAAATTTTGATTCGTCAATGATAATTGGGGACAGACTCAATCCATGCAATAAGATCTTGAAATATATGAATACATTGAAGTCTCTTGTTCTCTTTACCCAACCCCAATTAACCCAGACTAGACTATAAAACATTATTTGTTGCCCTTTTGCACCGACCTTATTTCTGCTAGATCAAGAATACAGTCAAAGGTTAGCTAATTATGAATTATAAATACTATATATATACACATAAATATATATATATATATATATATATATATATATATATATATATATATATATATATACATAAATATATAATCTAATAAGATTATTAGAATCTTGGTTTGGATTGGTGAACCGTTACTAATTATATCACTACTCGTTTAGGAAACTCAGAGAGATACTACAGAAGAATCCATTTGAGAATTGGTAAAATAGTTTGACATTTACTACCCCCCCCCCCCCCCCCCCCCCCAACCACCCCACCCAATCATCTTAAAGCTTGAGTTTGGACAATTTCTAATAACTGGGAATTCAGGTAAGAATCTAACTTTATTCTTTCTCTTACGTTTCCCCATTTCCTACCAAAATATTGCAAATTCACAGAAACTTCGCAATTCGGATAGCTGCAGGGCCTCAGTGAGTTTCCATGAATCGAAACAACAGTTGATGTTGTGTGTTCGAATTTCATTGTTGGCCCCCGTCCACATCATGGCTGGCGGCGAGAGACGTCAGAGGCTGATTAGCAAATTTTGATCTTTTGTACAGGAAATTTAGGCACTCCCTAGAATGTGACGGTTGTGGCCAAGTTGGCATTTGACCCCAATACATATAATATGACGGTACTTGTACACACTCACCTAAATATTTAGCAGTAAATATACTCAGCTCAAAAATATAATATTTGACTCAGATTGGAGAGACAAGTAATATGGGTATCAAATCATTTTCCTACAGTAGGTCACCAAATGGTAAACGCTGGCACAAAAATTAAAAAGGGATACATTCCACTCCCTCCATTTTACGGTGACCACTGAGACCGAACGGAGTCAGCCGCACGTGAGATGACTAACTGTACTCTCAGCTCTCCAAGCCGAAAAGGCGGGCCCGACGTAACGGAGGGCGCGCTAATTCACACAACGCTCGTAGTTGAAACTTCTAACAATGAAAAAGTCGAGTGAAATTCTACGGCGAACTAAATTATGCATACCAAGAAGGACAGATCTACATAACACCAAAATAAGATGTTATTGATAACACGAAACTTTTTACGGGATATAATCATTAGTGGAATTCATAGCAGCAAACAGTGACGTTAAAGGTAGGTGGGTAACGCTCATCTGATTGTTGATTTTATTTTTTAGGTAAGTATTCGTTTCTTGGTTGCTGTTTGATCATTCTTGTTCAAATGTTTACAGTACCTACTTGTTGAGCAACTTGACTATCTAGCTAGAAAGAATCATCTTTTAGAAAGAGATACCTATCTGAAAATACGATCTCTCAGGAGAGTAGTTTGAAAAAAATAACGTATACATGCATCCACTCATAATTGCATAGCTACATTTAGTGTCCACCTAGACTTAGAAAGCTATGAAAACTCACGAAGAAGAAGAAACTATTATGTCATATCCACTTATCACTATTTGCATCCTGTCCATTTTATAACCCATTTAAACATTGAAATTTTTCATCTTCCCTTACGTAAAAAGCAAATCCTGCTTTCAACACCAGGCAGTTTCAAAGCACTTTTTGTAGCGATTAGAGGCAGTTAAGGCCTTGAAAATCAAAGGCCTTTTGATGGATGCGTGTACTGACCAACTTTTGTTCTGATGGATTCATCCGAACTATAGAAGTAGCACCCAATCGAATGAAAGTTACTTTGTCGATCTATCCGTCAGAACATGTGCGTTATCATCAGGAGCGTTTGAGCGAACAAACTAATTTAGTTTTGTTCTTATCCGATTGTACCGATTGTAAACAATGATTAACTGAGATAGTTACCATCTCTATTCTTCGTTATGTACGTATGTAACAGCGTTCCGCACTTTCCTCATCGCGTTGTCAAAGAAGTGAACACATTAATCAGTTAGGTGTTCAAGAACGGTCATTCTACTTTTCCTGCCAAACCACTTGTACCATCATGCAATTTACCAATCTTTCAGCAATTTCCTTCAATAGCACAGCAATCAAAAATATGACTGACGCGTTTCCATCATAACACAAACTTTTAGCCTTCATGGAACAGAGAGGTGAATGCTCTGATGGTAATGTCATGTGAGGGTATGCTGCAAAGAGACTTCAACGCGTCCCCGGAGCGCGTACTCTAGCACAAAAGTGTGCCAAGCTGTCCTGTGTACCTGTCCAAAGTCATCGAGTGGGTGCGAGTGGAAACACAGTTCGCAGTCATTTTGGTCCTGTCCCTACGATTGAGATAATATCAAAGATACGAGGATAGAGAATCCTAAAGGGAACAGGGGTGTAACTGGGTGGTACTGGACTTGCCACTTCTGTACGCAATTCATGGCTCGTGGTAATTTCGCCAATCTTTGTGTACTTTCATCAAAGAAGATGAGCAATTATTGAACACCATCAGTTTGAACAGATCCAAACTAAGATAAACAACAGTGAATGAATAATGAGCGTTACCCATGGGTGCAAAACAGGCATTTTAACTATTTTTAAAGGAAAAACTATTGTATCCTAAAAGTATGACACTCTCCTACGATGATTGGTTTTCTATCAACGATTTGTAAAAGTTTCGCGCACTGGTGACGTCAAAGTACCTCTCCCGCCTAGGCGGGACCCCCCTACCCAATGCGACGTCACCAATGCAGCAAACTTTGAAAAACCATAAAAAGAATACTTCTCAACATAGGAAAGTGCAGATAGTTCTGAATTTCTTGGAATGGAATTTATTTTATTTTAAAAATATAAAATGAATAAGTGGATGCCACTCATTGTGTGAAACAGCAATGAAACTCAAATGAATTAACACTCACGGATCCGAGCGATTTCGCTTCGCATCTACGGCAGCTAGGTCTCTGCAGCACTGAACACGAATTTCCAGAGATGAGAGTTTATAGTTGTACTGTAGTCCAAATTGAACTTCTCCTTTCACAGCGACTCGTCCGTGCCTTCCTTCTCCTGCTCCGGAATACACACTGGCCATAGAGTCACTTCGAGCCTGCGGAAAGGTTGAAAAAGTCTACAATTAAATTTTTTCACTTATCTGCGCACTAATAACTGATTTGAAAAAAAAAAAAAAAAAAAAACAAAAAATTATAACCTTTTCGCCCATCCCCTCAAAGTTTTTCGGTTTATATTTTTCAGATAAGTACAGGTCAATTCCAAAAGAAACTGACAAAATTTGTTGCTTTTCTGAAAGCTATGAAGTCAAAAGTCACTTCATTGGATCAAAAATTACATATCGTCCGACGAATGCCCAGGAATCCCATCAGCATCATGTTCAAAGTTTAATTGATTTTATCCACCAAGATAAAAGGACCCCAAGAGATAGGATTAAAATGTTTAAAAATCATCGTCTCCAAACATTCTTAATAGGCTATTAAAATACCATTTATTTTTCTTGGCTATATTATGTAAGTCATTTTGATGAATCAAATAAGACGACACCGATCGTACGTCCAACCTTCAGCACTCCGTAAGGTGTTTTTTCACCCAGGAACGACAATATGAGCGTGAATTAATGTTGAAATATTTATGAGAACATGGTTAGCAGATGAAATTAAAAAACGTTTTGAATTCTATCTCATTCATAGTTTGATAGCTTTATATTTCGACAATCAAAATACTCATGTAATTCATTGGAATCTCATAGTTGAATTAACCGAGATTAATATAACTTGGGTTAGGTACTCATAAAAATTCTAATTATGGTTAAATTTCCATCTTCTTTCCTTTTAATTACATTTTATTATTATTTTCTATTGATCGGTAACCTCTCTTTAGGCACCCTACGGCTATTTAATTATTAACAATAATGCACTTTTGGTGCATTAATAATGGGTTGTTTAATAATCCACTGCAGTTTTCCTTTCATCCAAATTCCTCCAGTTAATGTTCAGTGCATGTTTTTAATCAATTACCTACCTTGACCTCCCTGCTGTTTCTATTTATTTTTATTTTTTTTTCTCCCCCTTTTTATCAGTCACTCAGTCGAGGGATAATACGTACGGGAGGGTGCCAGCCGAGCTCTGGTGGGCGGCACCTGGGCAGATTATACAGGGTGGAAGCGGATAAGTGTCGAACAAATTTTTCAGATAAACCGCATCAAAAATTTAATAAAAAATCGTAAGAAAAAGTGTTCTATCTCAATCAGTACAAAAGTTATGATTTTTTCGTATTTTTACAATAAATACCGACTTTACCTAATAAAATCACAATTCCTCAACTTAGGGTTATCTTATTTCAATGTCCTCCCTCATTATATTAAATTTTATATAGGAAAAGACGATTTTCATATTTATTTAACACCATTGTGACTCTTTTATTTAAAAACTACCATTAATTCTTTTAGAAATTGGGAATTTCAACATATTATTCAAAATTAGCCAGTCCCTCAAAATTGATTGAAGAGACCGTCAGCTCTCACAAAACTGCTTCATTTAATACTCTCTACAACGGTATAGTAAATTTTACTTTCAAGTTGCTAATTAGGGGAAAAAGTATGTTTTGATGTTGAAAAATGTGTTTTTTTTTTCTTAAGAGATCGATTTTTTAAAGAAAAATTAAAAACCTTCTATGAACCAACGAGCTAGAGGTCGTTTTCTATGTATTATTTTACCTTGAATCGAATAGTAACCTTTGCGGATTTCTCCAATTCCGCAATAGCCAAATTTTACGCTTCAACTCACAGATTTTTATTTTATTTGTTATTCTCAATTTAATTTTTTTTTGGGGGGGGGGGGGGGGGTAAAACTAGTCAATTAATGTGCACGACTCTGTTATAACAGAGCTAGAAAGATCTTTTATATGTTACTCTCCGATTTAGCGTGGAAAAATAAGTAGAAACCAACCCGAAACTCGTAGGTCTATAGAGGATCATAATTCAAAAAATTCGACGATTTCATTGAAAAAACCTCATTGTTCAACATTTAAACTTACTTTTCTCCCCTAATTAGTAAAATAAAAGTAAAATTACCATTGCAAAATGAAGCAGTTTTTGCGAGTGTTTATGGTCTGTAAGAGTGATTTTGAGGGAGTGGCAAATTTTTTTAAAAATTTCGTAAATTCCTGATTTAATGAAATTTATTAACGATAATTAGTGCGCATGGTCATATTGCACGAGTGGAACTATAAAACCCAAATAATTGATAAGCGTCAAATAAAAATCAAGTAAACGTGACGTCTTCGTCAGGTGAGGAAAGCCTTCGTAATTAAGAGACAGTTCAGCCTACCAAGGGAAACTGCCAGGTGACGGGAGCGTTTCAGAAAGGGATTAAACACCCATTAAGAGGGACCAGCGATTGTTTACCCAAGGAAGAGTAACAGAGAAGTCGGTCCATGGAAAGCACATGAAACCGTTACGGAAGGGCTAAACAGTCCCACGAATAGTAGATTAGAGGATACACAAGACTGTATTTCAACGGAGAGGGCCATTCCCTCTTCAAACAAAACATCAAAACAAAAATCTAGTCATGCAGCATAACCGCATGAGAGAATTTTCTTATATTTTTGTATTATATTTCTGTTAACTTGTTTGGAAATTTTAGCATTTGTGTGCATAGTAAATCAATCAATATGGCAAACCATTGGAAAACATTCAAACCTATTTTAGGAATATTTAATTTTTTACAGTTTCTATCAATCTTTTAGCACATTTTTGTTTTGAAATATCTTGATGTTTTAGTTCATAATTGATACATATACAGATCCCCTGAAAGGTATTTAAATGATATTACACAAAATGTTTATTATTTCTGTATTAGATAGTCCCCTACGAAATAATTATTTAACCCAGTTTACATTACAGTACATTAGTAAAGTACATTAGCCTCTCAGGTTCCTCAGCTGATAAGTTCACTTCCATACCATGCAATTTTAGTCTACGTGTTCCAATAGCGCTCCATTTTAAATTTCATCGCGTAGTTCAAAATTATTTTTCGGAGGACCCTAATGATCAATGTGTCTCCGCACCTTGATACTGTTTTCTCGGTGTCACAAAGGAGTTTCGTCTTATATTTCAGCACCTTAGATCTACATTTAGAGAAATTAGCATCAGAGGTCCATCGTCTGATCAGAGCCCCTCCACTCCCCTCTTCATAATTGTATTCTAGATGAATCATAGGAGCTACATTTCAGGTTTCAGCACCATAGGTGGATTAAGAAACAAATTTGGTTATCTCTCGGCTGATCGTTACGCCCCTTGCCCTGTTTTTCTATTCTACATATCATATTCCAAAGAAGTTTCGTTTGAAATCTCTGTACCTACCGTAAGTATATAGAAAAAAGTTTTTTTTTTTTTTTTCATCTTGCCAAGCAATAAAAACGTGCTGAACTAGTTTTTTTTTTTTTTTTACATTTTCTCAGTCAGAATATTTAGATGTCTTTGGAAGTTCTCACTAAAAATTTTTTACCATGAATTATCTATTCAAATACCGGACAAATAAATTTAGCACAAACTTCATCCAAACCCGACGAAAAGCATAAAATAAAGTTTAAAAATCATAAAAATCGATCAAGGGCTTTTTCTGAAGCACGGCAACTTGGTCAACTTCCCGCCACTGGCGCCAGCCTCCACGACTTGATCATCTGACGCCAGGTTTCAATGGACTCAACTCTTCTCTATTTCTATGTTTATAAATAGATGAATAAGACGTGGAAGATAGAGATTCTTTGGGATTATATTTATCATTGAGAAGCAAAACATCATAACTGTTATGTACCTTGTAAGTTTTCGAGATCTCGATTTTTGAATATGTTACTTAGCTCCTAATTAATATTCTTTAGTGTTGATCGAAATCGATGCAGATGTTTCTGTTTTTTTCCTATTCCAAAGGTTTATAATTGAAAATAACAAACCAAAAGGAAGAAGCTAGCTTCACAGACACATTGGTGTAACGCACCTTCTTCCTAAAAGATTTGCGTAAAGCGATTTCTTGATGGTTTGGAGAAAAGCTCACTTTGTCATCAATATGCCTTCGGAGATGTAAAGGGAAAATTAATGCAATTAATTAATTTATCTTCTCTTTACTAGTCCCTCTGATCTGAGTACAATGACATTAATTGACGTATGTAGGTACCTACCCACCAACTGACAGTTTATGCGATATAATAAAACAGCCACAAACGCTTTACAATTGCATCCGTAGAGACAAAGAGTTATATGAAATCGATTTCGCGAAGTCAGAATTCAATTAGAATTATATCAGCCGACCTTTTTTGTAATATGACATTTTTTGAAAATGTAGGTCACTCATCAGGAAAGTGCTCATCATTTCAACTATCTCTTCATGTCCCAGAGAGTCCCCCTATCAAAGTTCGATTTCCAAGTTTAGTGGTAGAAATCGTGTTTACAAATTTAACTGAGAAGGATCACCTGTATGTAAACAATTATTCAGACGACCACGCTCTTACCTCGATTGTTGGCTACGCACTGCGCAGTGGTTATCATTATACGGTTAGGTAAATTGTGAGCTTTTCAACGACTGGTGAACGATTTTTGTACGACGAGGAATACCTAAGATACAGTTACGTAGTTACGATTTGGTTGCAAGCGATAATCATCAGAAAATAGGAGCGTAACGCATTAATGTTACGTAACGGTAATTTTGTCTCATTTTTGACCTGGTTATGATGGCAATAAAGTTTATTGGCTTTAGCGACTATTGACTTGGTTGATTCGTGTGTGTCATCATTGAAAAGTGGTTTGGTCCATTCGGACGAGGATAAAGGCAAACAACTAAGTTATGCTCGCTTAGGCATGTAGGTACCATTAAACCTGTAGGTATGTTGCACGTTGGAAACTATTGGACCTGTCTTTTATTAAATATAGTGGTGTATGTTTTATTATACACGTGTTCATTTTATTAAAATGGTTGGTTTATAGCAGTACTTATTTTATTATTTCATTGACTGCAGAATAAAAATTCAATCAACATCCAAAAGAACGGGAATGGATAGGAAACTCACCCCGAGAGAAGCCCTGTGAGTCAGGAGGTCATCCCCAACTTCCTCGTCTGTCCCCCGCACGACCGGGTCTGAGCAGATGCTTGCGTCATCGCAACCTGAAACATTTCAACAACGTTATAAGTATTCATTCGGAGTTGGAGGGAGGACACGCATAATATAAAATCACGATCCAAAAAACACCAAGGTGAACGAAACCATTGAGAGTCGAGACTGTACATTCACGTACAGTCTGTTCATGAAATGCAACATCATAAAAACAAGGACAAATAATGACGGACACGAAACAGATCGTGGCTGACAGAAGGTGGTGTTTGTACATAAGCGTTGGTCACTTTTGCTCATTGCAGCTCACCATCACCACGTTATATATATATATATATATATATATGTGTGTGTGTGTGTGTGTGTGTGTGTGTGTGTGTGTGTGTGTGTGTGTGTGTGTGTGTGTATGTGTGTGTATACACACATATTTATATATTTATTTATTTATTTATATGTACTACACCCCCATTTACTGCATTGGGGTCATCCATCCAACATGCAAGTAATTTCTACTGCAACTCGGATGCAGCCTCATCTATAATCCACGTAATTGCTTCTACACAACTACATAATACCACGATAACTAACAATAATTAGCCTTCTGATTTTATCTGAGATAACGTTATTACCACTTTCTTCTCGTGCACGAGTTCTCATATTTCCGTTACATATATGTGGAATTATATAATTATTCTCTTTTCGAATACAAAAAAGTTATAATACGAATTGAAGATGAAATGCATTTGGTGGGTAGAATAAATTACTATAATATATTTCGTGTTCAGATGTGGAGCGTCGTTTTCAAATTCAGATTCAGCACATAAATGCTACTCATTTTCTCAAAAACAGTTGTTCATCTTTGTAGCCCACCAAGTCAAAATGCATATTTTTTTCACCGAAGCAAATAAATACTGTTATGAAATTCGATGAAATCAAAAGTTTTCAAATGAGGTGAATAAATAAAATCAAAGAATTAAATCATATTTATGTTCTTAGTATGGTACTCTAATTGGAGGTCGAATCGGAAATCAACATAGTGGGTAGCATTAATAATATTATAGCATTATTAATATATTATTATATTGGGCTGGTGGTGGTAGCACTGTTTCAGATGGTTTCAAGTTTCATTGATAAGAAACGACAGCCAAGTTGATGAAAATATAGCTCCAATGAAGTATCGGTGAATTCATCAAGGACACGAGTTACTTCAGCCATGAACTAAAAGCGTTACGTAATAGTTAGTCCCAACGATGAACAATCAAATCATGACCCAAAACTAGTAACCTAGTACGTTGTCAAAAAAAAATTTTGTAGGGTACGTAAAACACTACTAATAATAAATTATTGGCAATGTTTATCGCGTCATTTACTCTATTCAACTAGCTATATCAGCTCAATCATTGGGAAAAAAACTACGCACAAATATATGATATGCCTACGAGAATCCCACCCAAAATGAGCCACCGTGGTACCAATCAACTTACTAGATTTGTGCCATCTAACATCTTCTTACTGAATGAAATCAAATTTCCAAGCGATCTCAGAATGGTTCAAGCTTGTTAAAAACCCGCATCAGTTTTAGTTTATCACGCCCTCGATTCAAAATTTCAAATTAAAGTGTCTCTGGCCTCAGGAAAGAGGCTATTGCAATGGCTCCAACCTCCACTTTAAAATAGGTATCACTTTCGAAAATTTTCTTCTAGGAAATCCGTTTGGGGGGGATTCAGAAACGATTCCAGGATTTCAACACATTTTGGGTGTTCATATAGCATACATAAATGTCTTCACACATAGGATCAAATTTTTTAAATCCATTCGGGAGAGGGGGGGGGGGGGGGCATGCGTTTTGAAGGAAAGGTGGAGTTCGTAGAGCATCATCACTTTCCGAGCAAAATAAAGTGCTCAATTTCCAAAACCAGGGTTTTTTTAAATCACTAAAATTTGTAATTTCGGTTTGAGTATAGTAATCTTTGTTACTCATGATGATTTTTTAATATAGTACGTAATATAATTGTATATAATTTGGCATGCGATCACAAAATATCACAATAACTCAATGTAACGAAATATTTTTCACACAAAGATAACATTCAACTGAGTACAACTTGGAGCTGTTTTCTCAGTCGCACTTACACAGTAATAATAAGCAAGTAACAATAATAAGCCCGTTTTAACTTCATATACTTATTATTATTTGACGTAGATGAAGTTTGGTCCGTTATTATGCATCACACTTCCAGGTGGTGCGTTCAGCCAGATCAAGATAGCTGCAACTACGTAGAAATTAGCAGTAAGAGCTCACTCAGCTTATTGGGGGGGGGGGGGGGTCGGTAAGTTAAATTCCTATTTTACCATTTTCACGGAGGTTCCGTTTTAAATTTCAGCTTCTAAGGATAAACATCATATAAATTAGCGTTAAAAGCTCACTCAGCTGATTCGGGTGGTTCGGCTAGGATCCTATCCTACTTGGCTCACAAAGGGTCCGATCCAAATTTCAGCTTCGAAGGATAAATCGCATAGAAATTGGATTTTCGAATCACGAAATCAGCTTAATTGGCTGATTATTAATGAAGATTTTCGCAACTACATTATTTTGAATGACTAGGCTATCATTTTTTTACCCATCCCATCAAATCGGTACAGCCATTCTCGAGTTGAAGCGCTTATACGAGGACTTTTTTTTTTTTTAAGAAAATGCTTTAAAAATCAAAAAAAGCCTACAAAATCTGCTTGTGTTTCACATGAGTACTCATAAGATAGGGTATTATTCGGAGCTTAAACTGTTTTGTAACTATGGCCAAGTGAAAACGGCATTACGTACTTTTTGCTTTATTCATTTTGTGTATGTATTTGAAATAGTGTCTTTTTAGAAGGACGTAATGAGAGGCCGAAGGTATGGAGAAGATCTCTAAGACCAGGCATTATCAGAGAGAGTCTTTTATGCGACAAGGTGTGGGGAAAATATGTTCCTTGCCAGCTGTCAGCCAATACCTGTATATTATACCCTTGGTATGACGCAAATGGTGTGGGATTCTTCACTTCAACAAATTTCGATCGCCCAAAAGTTATAACAAGTGCATGACGATCATTAGCTGCTGTCCCTGAGTTTCAGGAATAAGTCCACCGTTATATTAACAGCTCGGAGGGTTAATAGAATCTTTTCTCCGTGCCATCCGCAATATTTTGCGAGATTCGGAGTACCAAAGGTGGTGTCAACTACACCATACACCTATCTTTCTTTTTTGTTTTTCTTTTTTTTTTTTTTTTTCATGCACCAATAAATACTTTACATTTACTTCATGTACCCAAGCATACTCTTGGGTAAACAAAAAGGCCGGCTTTCTAGAACTGAGACAAACGGTATAAAAGCTTCCCTCGATTCCATGGCAAATCATGCAACAGAAGAGCTGAGTGCTGTTAGTGGTAATTGTAAGTACCCTACCCATACATTATCGGAACATTCTCTAAAACCGAAGGTTTGCGCGTTCATCCCATCACAAACTCCTGTTCATCCCAACATTAATAGCTGACTTGTTTCAATCGAAATCGCTTTATGTTTTGAAGATTCCACAGCGAGGCTACAAATGGCCAGCATCAAACAGAGCGACAGTCGCGCTGGATCGAGTTGGAAATAAATCTTGGGTACAACCACTATTACTCCCCAAACAGTTATCTGACCATTAGGTGGGTAACAAATTACCACAACCAAGATAGTGCAGAAGGTCAAGAAAAGAAAGAAATCTACGAGCCATGTATTCCTTAGTTCAGGCAGCCCTACAATATAGGGAACTGGAACGTTGTTGAGTTTTACTGTGGAGCACCAGGGACAGAATCCTCTCCCCTCCTGGAATTTTTCAGGAATATAACTCATCAAACAAATATTGCTGTCTCTGGTCTCATGGTACTCAGCGATAACTTTGGCATTAATCAGTTTTTCCAATATTTGCCATAAGCTCAACATCAAGACAACAAAATCAAGGCTACAAGACCATTAGCATCAACACCAACCAAAATTGTACTGAACTGTTAATTTTAGTTTCATTTACTCACCTTATGGATATCCACTAACCAACATGAATCATGTATCTACCCTGTGTACGGAGCCTGTAATATTTACCCCTTGGGCAACCCTGATAAGTTATATCACCAAGTAAAGGTTGTTATTATTATTAGAGATCTCTACTCAGTATTTCCATATCATGCTACTAGCTGATCAACGCTGAACAACGATTCATTTTTAAGCTGTACACGAATATCCTAATGCAACTGTCTACATAAGCAACGTCATTTGAAAAAGCCGCAGTGACAATAATATGAACACTTCTTGTAGGACAACTCCGCAATCTAATGAATACATTTATATAACTTGCAACACATATGGGGTACGCAACAGCCCATATATTCGTGGAGCAATCTAGATCAGGAATACCAGAGGAAACCACGTCAAAGGAGGCCCATTTTGATTATTACTTCTGGGTGGATGGGCCATATCCGAACGTTCCTAGTCATAAGAGTAAAAGGTAAGCGTTTCAATTTAAATTTCGGAGAACTACCGACGTTGGGTCGTACCTTTCAGTTTCAAAATTGAATAATTTGTAGTCAGAATGGGAACATTCAGTTTAGCGAACGAATCAAATATCTGATAACTTCATTTCAAAGCGAAAATTGGACAACACTATTCACGCGATAAAAGATCAGTAGAAAATGGCTCTGGTAGTTCTCGAAATGCTTTTTGAGCTTTGTGATTTCTGCATAAATTGCGGAGGTTAAAGCATTTTAGTCCAATCGCAACGGGAGGTTTTCTTCAAATATTGACATCCAAGCTAGTCATTACTCGAATCCGAGAAACGTTCTCGTATTTTTCCACTCCTAAATAATTGGGTTTTGGAGTAAAAGGTGGGCGTGATTTTCAGAATACTTTCAACTCAATTGAACAAGAGGAATATGATGTCACAAGCTGTACAATACATAATTGATACGTGAATTCACCCCTTCATCAGTGCTAGGAAAATTCAAACAAGTTTGTAGATAGGGTAACACCACAGTAACCCAAGTTTCGTTGTTAGCAAACCTCTTTCTACAAATTTATATGTCGCGTCTTGCGAGCTACTCTGATAGCAATGTTGCTCAGTTTGAAGCTTTGGAACTCTTCGATAGTGTGCTCACATGTGTACTATGCGGGGGACCTAGCAATACTAATGGGTTTTCCTGTTTCGAATGCGCGAAACCATATCAAGGCATGGTTGAGATATCATAAAAGTCAGTTAATCACGGATATCTCAAAGGTTTTAAGAACAAGTATGAGACGCGAAAAGACGGCATTACTAATCCTCTGGAAGAAAGGAACGACTATTGAAGGATGTAACATGTCCTGATACCTTTTCTATAAGCACTAAGTACATTGTAGAAAACCAGAAAAGTCTGTTGAGCTTCGACGCTTCATCACAATCATATCGTTTCCAGAGGCAATTGATAACCCGTTCTAATTTCACAGAAATTACACAAACTGGACTTCACAGACACGCTCAGGTGGACACCACACAATCTACTTACTAAGATACTGGTGGCTCATTTTACGAAGGCCAGGACGTTTTCGCCTGCGGTATGTCTGAAGAGCATCCTTCAGCTTTTCCAGAAGTCTCAATGGTCCTACGAAGGGTGTATAATTCAATTTGATGAATGGACCAGTCACAATATAGATGATAGACGATATTTGCATACAATGAATTTAAAATAATTAATCACATCAACAGACAATACGGTAAACTAACATCATTGGGACTTATATAACAAATGTTCCTCTCTTGGAGAAGGAGCTAAATAAATTGCGTTAAACAATATAGATTGTAATTTTTATGAAAAGTTAGTTCTCTTCCTTTTCTCATCATGTTCTTTCTCGAAGACTGAACTATCGAGACTTACAAAATTGTTGCATGAACAATCTCAAGGTTGTCAATAGGATTTTCCATTCAATAAATTCAAAAACAGTATCGGGACTTTAATAAACAATTTCATGGAATATTTAAAAACTGTGGAAGTGCCCTAAGTATACAACTAAACTATCAATTAATGAATAGACGTTGAGATAGAATGGAAATATATTTAAGCTATTCATGATATGTATAGATAATTGTATAAGTAATTATTACCTCTATTATTCGAAATTAATAATTATTGAATCTGAACAGGCAATCATGATATTACTAATGTGTAGCCTCTATTCGTTAGTGTAATAATCGGACTTTGCAATCCCAATAATATTTATTAAAAAGACTACGCCTTTCCAACTAAATCATCGATCACACTACACTAAAACTGCTATCCCTTTTTTGTTTTTCATATCCATTCCTTTCAAATGATGGGGTATCGAAATGGAAAAACCCTAAAGGTACTTTCATCACAGTGATTTTCAATTCGTGATTATGAAAATGATCACTAATAGTGGGCAAAATGCGGTAATTTATGAGTTGAGTGGCTTCACTGATCAGATACCTTTGGTAAAACTGTCGGCACATTTGTAAAATAACAAACCGGTTTTTCAGGTAATGAAGGAAGGTAAATTGGAGAAGTTGGCGCCGTTTGATTATTATCTACATGGCAAGCGATTGGGTGTCTGTGTTTCAAGACTCATTTCCAGGACTCTTCTTTATTTATATTTCCAGCCTGTATCAAGCAGTTCGTTCCTACCAGGAAATCGTGGTGAACAACTATTAAAATTAAAGCATGAAGGTTTCAAACGTACCTACGTCGCAAAGTGCCAATTCAATCACAAGCACTTTGTGGGAAGGAAAATCATAGGACCTACGTAATTTGCCATATCTAGCAAAAATTTGGTAAGTTTACGTTTTTCAGCGTGTAGAATTCAAAACTGGTGTAAAAAATAAGGTAAGCTGACGATTTCCTTCATTTATAAAAATGTTATCCGTTTTCAGCTCGCATTTCCAACTCTGAAATTTTCGTATTTTTAGAGTGGTCACGAATTTACGAGTTTTGATCGAAACGCAACTTTATGAAACTGTGTAACATGGGTGAGTTTTAGAGGAAATATTCCTGTAGTAATGTTTTTGTATTTAAGAACTCACCATCAAATATTGTTCACAATCTCACTCAAAAGCCGTTTTTTTAAACCAAAATATGCCTTTTTTTAATCGAGCGAATTCGTGCAAAGCTTGATAGTTGCTCCTTAGACATTGGTAAATGACAGTTTTACATAAATATATAACGATAATTAACGAAAATTCGCTCATATGATCATGCTGCAAGACTGGAACTTTTCATAAAACATAATGGCTAATAATTAGGAGGAATCTTTATAGTATTCAGGTTTGATTATTTATTATTCCGACCGCAGCAAAGAATGGTGAGAACAAAAGTTATCGTTAAGCCCATTCATACGGACTTGAAAACGAAAGCTCCAGCAGAAGTGAAAACGCAATCAATGGGAGAAGAGGGATTTGCTCAAGGCCGAAATGGCATTGACATAACGACTTGCGCCTATTCCCCGCTGGAAATGACCGGAAACGGAATTCGATCGGCAGTAAGTATCTATAACCTTAATTCCTTCAACTTTCTACTTTAGCGATAAAACCCCGCTAGGCTCAAGTCCGGTCTAGACGAGAGAGTAAGAAAGTTGCAGCTGAACCGGATGTGACCGCTGAAGGCCCCTTCGCCTCGCCCGTCGCGCACCGAGCGCTCGGCAAGTGAGCCCCAGCCCGCCTTTTGTGACAATAGGCTTCAGTTTCTTCATACGAACACCGCAATCATACCGTAGCTTCCGCAAGGACGGAAAAAACTTGCGGAGCACCCGACCGTGTGTAGATACAGCACCTACGCCTGGGCATTCTGTGTCTTCATGTGGATATGAATGGTGTAACCCATAAGTGAACGGAATCGTCCTGAACATCCTCATTTAGTGAACTGAACTAGAGTGAGTTTAATAGATATGAAATATTGAAGTGTTATAGCTATTCGCTGTCTTGTCTTGTCTCAGTCTTCCGTTCATTCGATGTTTCTCCGACCAACCCTTTAACCATCTCTTTCCTCACATGTCTTAAGTAGTGCCTGTGTTGAAACTAAATTTTTTCATCTGTAACTAAGATTGTTAACGGTCATTTTGCAAAGAATCAATGCGGCATTCCTGATCCCTTGTGTGTGTAACTTGTTCAGGAGATAAACCATTTGAGATCATATTAAAATTGCTTTGGTTAAGCTGCGATCCATCTGAGACAACTATCAGATAAGTATGAGATCTCGATGTCACAATGATGACATCTATATGTGAATAGATTCCCTTTCATGAGAAAATATTGCTATCTATAATGATTTTATTAAGAGTAATTTTACTGTAATATGATAACCGAGAAAAAACTCAATATTGGTTTTACTGCATCAAATACATTAAAGTTCTTCATCCTTGATAAAGTACTGCATGAGGTTAACGGTTTGAATATAGTTGCTTTTTCCTCATCAGTAATTTTTCTGCCTTTAACATAATCTCAGGTTATTACCACATGGCCTCCTGTTGTTCCTTTGAGATAATAATTTCTTTCTACCTCATAGTTTTGGTTCATTATTTTCAATTATAACCTTTTTAATCGACAAAGAAAAAAAAATTGTTTTCAATATATTTTCATGATATACATTTAATGTAGAAAAAAACGCTGCAAATTATTACACAATGGTTTATTACTTCTGAGTTAGATAGCCCTTCTACGCAGATCATTGACCTATAATTTATTATTAAACCCCGTATGTATGTAATATATGATCAGAACATGGTGCATCGTTACTCCGAGAAGAGATAATATATTTACAGTTCCAAGACCCCGCAATTTTTCGCTTCACAGTAAAAATTCTTAGAAAAAGGTCCAAAGGTAGAGATAAAATATAGGTTCAGAGTTCCCTCAGCTGATCAGTGCGCCTCCGTACCTCGTAATTGTTACGGAGGAGTCATAGAGGAGCTATATCTAAATAACAACACCGTGGGTCAAATAGGAAATTTAGCCTCGGAGGCTCCGAAACTGATCTGAGTCCCTCCATACTTTGTACTCGTAATTGTATTCCAGATCTCCAAAAAGGAGCTACATTTCAGGTTTCAGCATCATAAGACAATTAAAAACAAATTAGGCTTAGAAGCCCTATAATATAAGATAAGACATATAATAGAGGACACCTTACATAATAAAAATACATTGATTACCGCTTATGTTTATATCTAATTCAGACTCTTCGTTAAGGAACGGAAGCAATCGAAATTCCTCAGTTTTAATTTTTGCTCGACAGAATCTGAGAGGCGGTGGAGGTTGGAGAAACGTTATTTAGCGTTGCACGAACCCTAACGGCCATTTCACGTAATGACAAGTTAACGTTGTGCTCATTCTCCTGTTTCCAGAGGGTCCTACCTCATAAAAGCTTCTAAACTTGGCGTGCACTGGCCCCCAGGAAGTTCAAACATATTAACAGTAACTAATGGGCTGACTCACGTCCCCCAGGTCTTCTCTCAAATTACAAAAGATGGGACGTAAATAAAAGTAAGACCTCAGCCATGGCGCAATTGAAGGCAATTATACAGCTGCGCCTGAATAGAAAACATAAATTCATTGAAAAATTGTTACCGTGAGTTTTTTCCTTATTTATCATCATGAAGCTTACTCATCCATCCACCTCGTTTCAAATTTTAATCCAACTAGTTATTTGTTCCTTAAAATGTGATTCGGAGAAATATCTGAAACGGAATGCTTTGATGTTTATTTATCTTTCCCAGAAATTTCAGGTTATCTCTTTCAGTAGCTTATTTTCTGATCAAAGTTTTTTTATAATCTTTCCGGAGCTTTACCGCGGGGGTTGGTTTTTATGTTCCTCTTTTACTGTTTCTAACGGGAATTTCCACTAAATCCCTTCTATCTCATTTAATACCAACAAACATCAATACTGTTCAACAATGCTAAGAAAAGCGAGCAATCTTGAGGTATGCCACAAGAGGCAAGAACAATGCATTTTTCTATTTTGAAATTATCTGGCACTGTGTTCGACCACGCACATACCTACCTACATTCAAAAGTAATTCGTTAGCTAATTCAAACCTCTGAAACACAGGCACTGCACTGATTGAATAGCCCACTGTAACGATTATCAAATTTAATTAAATTCACTCTCTTTACAATTAAAATCATAAATACAATGATCACAGGTTATACGGAACACTTAAGGGTTTTGAAATCAAAGTCTTCAGATACGTAAACCAACAAATTTCGAGGTAAACCTTCTTTTTTTCCTTTCCTTCTTTATTTCTCGATCGGTTACAAAACTTTATTTTTGAAAATAATATACCAAAGAAACAGAATGGGTAAGAAATGTAGTTGTTTTAAATCAACTTGTGAAGAGAGTAGATTATGTTGTTTCTTAACAGTATATACGAGTAATATGATAAGATTGTGGAGGTATTGTTTCACCAGACTAAGCAACTCAACAACAATCTGACAAAATTCTCAATAACACCTCTGAGAGCTCGCATAAACCCAAGAACACTGCACCTCATCCTCACCTTCAGTTCTTGAATAAACTATATTTGCTCCTGAATATGAAAAATAAATAAAGGGTATCAGCCATAAATTTTGTAACCGAAGCGAAAATCTGAAAACCGACAGTCCCTTCTACTGCCTCCGGCCCAATATCAAGAGATGATTAAAAAAAATATACAATGATGAGTTCCTGTGGATTTCCTCTATTAATTATCCATGAATAATAATATTATGTTTTCATTTACTTATCGTTAATTGGTTTTTAAAAAACTTCTGAGACATAGTTTTCCTCGAGATGCATATAAAAATATAATACGAAACATGAAGAAGATGGTATCCCGAAACTGAAAATCTCCTAAACCTTTTCGAAGTGCGACTCAGGAAGTTGAGAAGCGATGGAGAACGCCCTTGTTGCCGAAGATGAAGAATTCCTGAAGGGGAAATGGTCTGTTCCTAACGGTACAGACGTGACTTTCCACTTACGCTGCGACACTCTCATTATTGGAACATGATCGCCATTTCCCTCCGAGTTTCTAGGATTAAGCGTCTCTAACACCATTCTTTTCACTTCTTTTGGGTAGATGAGAAAGCTTAATGAGAACTTTTCTTTACGGATTTATCAGAAGTCTGGACTTAGCACGTTTGAGGAAGCTCAACGTTCTCCCTAAACCGTGCCATCGAAATACAGCTAAAGATTTCGTGAATTCGAAAAGCAGGCTTACACCCAAGGCGTTTTTGGTGTTAGAAATCACTATTCATTCATATTCATATGCAAACATTATTTACGGCTGGGCATGAGCATGTCAAATTGTATTCACATTTGTTCATGAAAGATCAACGACCAATGCGGATCAAAAATTGATTGAATTGTTCCAGTTGACTATGTTTTGATTTTGTGCCAAATCTGATCAAATATAAGTTCCATTGTCCAAATTAATCACGTGAACAACGCTGCGGTTAAGCTCAAACAACTCTATAATTTGAACTTAGGATCACAAGTTGCACCAAATTTTCGGTTTGCTGAAATCAACCCAGTGAATAATGTATTACATCTAACGAGTTCGCAGGCGTTGGCTGCATGACTGTTAGGTTTTGTGTCAATGCAATACCCTTCAACTTTAACGAATTTCATATTCCACCAACAACTTTTTTTTCCCACCAAAGTTATTTTGCCGCTTCATATTGAAATCCTTACCTACACTCGCCTCACGTAGCGCTTTCTCTTTTAGCGTCACGAACGAAGGAAAGCTATGATAATGAAGGGGGATCATGAAGAGCTCTGACGAGGAGAGGAGGACGAAATTAAATGTCCTGGGACGCAGGAAAGTATTTTCTGTGCAGCTTCAAAGAAAGATTCAGCATTCAGCTCCACTAGTCATTGTTACATCATAATCTGATAGTAGCAACATGAAACCATCCACCTCTTCACTATTAGATTTCATCACTGAATCAGAGAAAAGGTCGTAAGCCCTTTGATCTCTATCTCTTGAATCTTTTGCCGAACTTTCTACTTTCAACCGACATCGTGCTGAGACGAAACGAATCATCTTCGTACGTAAAAACCACAAATTCACGAAGGAATTCCCAAGTAATCTTGGAAAGCACGGGTTTGAAAAGATGGCGTTTAAGTAAACGAGGTGCTTATCCTTTAGTGGAATGTCTGCAAACGTGGCTAGGAACATAAAATGTGGCTGTAAATGTCATCTAAAAATAAAAGAATGAATGTCGTTAGGGAAGGACAGTTTCTCGAAGAAGCAGTACGTTTAGGAGAGTCTAACATAACCTATCGATCCCTCACAGACTTACCAAGAGATATGTATACATATGTAAAAAAAATATGCTAAGTCTTTCTCAAGTAACGAAACATTAAAAATGTTGATACGTGTACGTTAAAATGAGAACAGAAGAGATACCTCGTCTGGAAAGGAGAATCTTTGGGTCCTACGTTCTATCCTTCTGTAAACGAGAAAACCCGCTGCCAAAGAAATTATCTTTAGGTCATTTATCACAAAAACAATGCTTTTTAATTAATTCAATTAACTATAATAATTGCTGAAACACTTGGTTGTGTCCTTTCTCGTTTTAAACCTCTTCCAATTCTACCATTGCCGGTGGAACGGTGAATCCCTTAGGTACCTCTATGAAGGGTAATGCACATTTAACGCCCTCTTATCTACCTCCCTTTATTCCTCCTTTCTCAACACAGTTAAGTTTTACCGGATGTAAACCCCTCCAGCTGCGACACAGAATGGACTGAGGCTCTCATATTCATCCAACCAACTGAAATTCAGATTCCATTTCGAACCAAAACAGCATAAATTCAACGGGCTGGATATAAATGTAAGTACATATATGTATAATAACTTACTGGTTAATACGGTGGATATCGGAGCGGTTGACTTGAATTTTATCAATTAAATTCTCTATGGCTCACTGGTTTTGCTCTAAATGTATATTGTACAATATAAACTTGATGTAGCTGTACTTCACTGCTTACAGCTTACCTGTGAGGAATGAAGTACAACCTACCGTGATGTCTTGAGGTCTATGTTCACTTAACTACGAATTTTACTCCAATGCTTTATCGCAACATTAATATTATTGACAATCATCATAAATTAATTCGGAAAATGTATGTCATCCTCAATGATGACAATGATTTAACTTGGAAAGTGATCTCTAAAGCCTACGTTTACAGAATTCACGAAAATTAACACAATCAACGGCCATGTACATTCAATTTCGCTCTATAACTTGTCTTGTTTCTATCCCATAATACTGAAGTATTTCTATATTAGTACTGTGTAGATAACAGAATGTTTTACAGAAAAATGAAAACGCTTGCATACGAATCTGCAACACATTGGAACATTTCATGTCTTCAGTTGCAGACGCGTAGGTATGTGTAGCAGACTCGTATGCAATCAGAAATTAACAAGCGGTTGCAATCATGTTCACAATATCAATTATTGAGAATGATCACCTGTGTGTAAACAATAATTCAAATAATCATGCTCATAACTGTGATTGTTGGCCACGCACTTCGCAGTAGTTAACATAATATGATTGGATAAATCGAGAGCTTTCGAACGAATGGTGAACGAATTTTGTGGGATGAAAAACGACGAAGTACCATTTCCCTAGCAACGTCTCGGTTGTAAGCGGAAATCATCAGAAACTATTAGGAGATCATCATCTCACAAGAGCTCAATCGTCGTGATCATTTCTATAAATTTCCCTAGCAACGACTCGGTTGTAAGCGGAAATCATCAGAAAAACGCTTGCATACGAGTCTGCAACACATTGGGACATTTCATGTCTTTAGTTGCAGACTCGTATGTGTTGCAGACTCGTATGCAAGCTCTAAGAGCCACTCAGCTGATCCGGATTGGGCATCGTCTAGTAAATTTCCTAAAGAGGCTACATACAAAATTACAGCTTCAAACAAAATTACAGCTCAATGAAATCATCAGAAATTAGCAAGCGGTTGCTATCATGTTCACAATATCAATTATTGAGAATGATCACCTGTGTGTAAACAATTATTCAAATAACCATGCTCATAACTCAGCTTGTTTGCCACGCACTTTGCAGTAGTTAACATAATATGGTTGGATAAATCGAGAGCTTTCGAACGAATGGTCAACGAATTTTGTGGGATGAAAAACGACGAAGTACCATTTCCCTAGCAACGACTCGGTTGTAAGCGGAAATTATCAGAAATTGAGCATATTTTGTTACGTAACGTAACGTGACATAACGAAAATTTGGTTGTGTGCCATAGCAAAGACATGAAATGTCAAAACTGGATTCTAGAGCCACTCAGCTGATCTGGGATCGGTCAGTTGTGTTCAGAAGTCCCTCAAGGGCCCACATACCAAATCTCAGAATCGTGGGATCAGTAGGGAAAAAACTGGATTCTAGAGCCACTCAGCTGATCTGGGATCGGTCAGTTGTGTTCAAAAGTCCCTCAAGGGCCCACATACCAAATCTCAGAATCGTGGGATCATTAAAGAAAAAACTGGATTCTAGAGCCACTCAGCTGATCTGGGATCGGTCAGTTGTGTTCAGAAGTCCCTCAAGGGCCCACATACCAAATCTCAGAATCGTGGGATCATTAAAGAAAAAACTGGATTCTAGAGCCACTCAGCTGATCTGGGATCGGTCAGTTGTGTTCAGAAGTCCCTCAAGGGCCCACATACCAAATCTCAGAATCGTGGGATCATTAGGGAAAAAACTGGATTCTAGAGCCACTCAGCTGATCTGGGATCGGTCAGTTGTGTTGAGAAGTCCCTCAAGGGCCCACATACCAAATCTCAGAATCGTGGGATCATTAGGGAAAAAACTGGATTCTAGAGCCACTCAGCTGATCTGGGATCGGTCAGTTGTGTTCAGAAGTCCCTCAAGGGCCCACATACCAAATCTCAGAATCGTGGGATCATTAGGGAAAAAACTGGATTCTAGAGCCACTCAGCTGATCTGGGATCGGTCAGTTGTGTTCAGAAGTCCCTCAAGGGCCCACATACCAAATCTCAGAATCGTGGGATCATTAGGAGAAAAAACTGGATTCTAGAGCCACTCAGCTGATCTGGGATCGGTCAGTTGTGTTCAGATGTCCCTCAAGGGCCCACATACCAAATCTCAGAATCATGGGATCATTAAAGAAAAAACTGGATTCTAGAGCCACTCAGCTGATCTGGGATCGGTCAGTTGTGTTCAGAAGTCCCTCAAGGGCCCACATACCAAATCTCAGAATCGTGGGATCATTAGGAGAAAAAACTGGATTCTAGAGACACTCAGCTGATCTGGGATCGGTCAGTTGTGTTCAGAAGTCCCTCAAGGGCCCCATACCAAATCTCAGAATCGTGGGATCATTAGGGAATCTCCGCATAACGCTCTCCGCGTTTCGCTCCCCGCGTGACGCTCCCCGCGTGACGCTCCCCGCGTGACGCTTTTTCATTTATGTGCCATAGTAAAGACATAAAATGTCAAAAATCATATAGCCAAATTTCAGCTATAATCATATAGGTACCTACCTACCTCACTTCTACGAATCATAATAATCATTGAGCATATTTCGTTACGTAACGTAACATAACGAAAATTTGGTTGTGTGCCATAGCAAAGACATGAAATGTCAATTGAACATATTTCGTTACGTAACGTAACGTGACATAACGAAAATTTGGTTGTGTGTCATAGCAAAGACATGAAATGTCAAAATGTGTGGGCTTGTAGTTTTGTTAAAAACAGCCCCCATTACCTTATTATGGTGTGGGAAACTAACATTTTCCATCAGAATTCCGTCATAGGCTTCAGTTTTTGATATTATTACCATCACTATGACCAAATAGTTCGGTATATTATGTTTATTAAGACCCGACCCCAAAGCAGTGGTGGTACGAAGTCTTGTTCATCTGAGTAATAATAATTCCGAATGTTTACATATTTCTTGGCCTTTTAGAAGTTTAGAACGTTGTTTACAAATTAATACGCTTGAATTACATCTAATTCAAGCATATAAACCACAAAGTTCATTCAGTTTTCCAAAAGTTCACTGATTCACTGAGAAGTTAGTTGAGAAACACTGACAATTAGTTTGGAATTGGTTTTGACATTCCAAAAACAGCGATTTCCTTCCGTATTAGGGATAACTAAGTTGTATCTCTAAAACCGGAGCTGATTGGTTATTTTTATGTGAAATTTGTATTCCTCACACCAACAAACACAGAGGGAGGCCATTTTTAAGTTCAGTTCAGTTCAAGTTATTTTTTAGATTCATTCATAACTTGCCGTTAGAAAATAGCGTGACGTGTTGCACCCCAATCAGATATTTATCAAATCTTCACTTCATCTTATATATTTATAATGATAATAATAAGGGCTTGATTTAACGATATTTTCATATCCTGACCTAAATATAGAAAATAAAGGCCAATTATTGTAAAACCAAGATAAACGTAAGGACGTAAATAATCGTTTGTGGATCCTAAATTACGGTAATTTGTTTAACTGATGGGTAATATATTGGCGAGGACGTATGAACAAACTCCAAGGACAATGAACGGACGATTAGTTGGAATGACGCAACGGCATCCAAAACCGGCCAAGGGTGAGTTTGCGCTTACTGGAAAAGGAAGATGCGGGGGTTTTTTGAAAGGAGAAGTGGGGAAAAAAATAAGAAGCTGATCAAATATTTATAACTGGTTCGAAAACCCACGGGGTGGTTCAGAATGCGGGTGGGCGCGGTAGACCGCAAGTGTCCGAGCAAGACTCCCCATCTCTCGGACGAAACGTTCATTCATGGCGAGAAAAAGCGAGGAAACCCTCCCGAAGGTGAAAAGACCTTTTCAAAAATGAAAGGAGGAAGGCCGTTCTTCATGTGTCATGTCATTGGTCAAAGGGGCCCAGAAGGTGTGGGCTCTGCCGAGTAGGTTCGCGTATATTTATAACGTACCTACACTTATAAAGTAGAAGTAGTTCATATATTTATACCTTGAGAAAAACCGAGAAGAAACATTCAATATCAACTAAGAATGATTTTAAAAAAGTATCGGTTCTTTAAAACACGATTATTTTCAAAAACGTATCAATGCTTTCATTTTATTTTTTTTTTTCTTTTGTAACGGAGAGAATTAATTCAAAATTTCAAGAATCGGAGGCCGATTCTTTTCGACGATAAGTTAAACTTGAAGTTCAAAAAGTAAATATGTTTACTATTAGTACAGAAAAAAATTAAGACGACGTTTGTATTAATTGTGGTAGTGGTCGATGTTTCTTAAATGTAATAATGTAATATTGTCTCATAAGCAAATAATTCATGATATCTGTTACTCATTATCTCATTTATGGACGGATCACTATGTTAGATGAAGTCGGTAAGAAGAGCTCCACAGTAGCGTTACGACTCTTAACTCACGCATTTCAAATGAGAATCCCGATTTTGTATTACAGAATCGATTTCGGCCCCGCGATATAGCATGAAAAAATTCATGAAAAAAATCTCATGTGGCAATAATTGAATACGCAACTTCAAAACTCGATATTTTACCATTCTCGTAGTTTTTGCGGGTAATTGTGCTCTTTTTGAGCAAAATACCAGGGATGGGCCATTTTTTCATGAAATTTTATGTAGATTCCCAATGTGCAATAAAAAAATGGGAATTCTTAATTGAAAAACGCGAGTCAGGCGTCTTAGCGCCACCGTGGCGTGTGATAATCAAAATCCAATTTCTCCATTGAATATCATTTGAAAAATAAAGGAAGTTACCTCATAAAGTTTTTTGATACCATAAAAAAATTATACCTAAATGGTTGGTCCATTAAATTTTAGACACCTTGAATGTAAAAGAATGTTATAATCTAGGAATCGCTTCAGAATGACTAAAATTTTGGAAAAGCTACATTTTATACGACAATTTGCTAAGGCACTGCAAATTATTTTACAAATGTGTATTATTTCTGTATAAAATATGGGATTTCCACTAAGTTTTCACGATTCAAAATCTTCTGTTCTTACGTATGCTCGTATATATGTTGTGTTTCCCTATCAGAGGCACTTCAGGACGAAAAAACGGACGAACGTACAGCGAGGTCTAATTCTGATATGGCATTATCAATAACTAACAGAAAACACTATTCTTATTTCAAAAGTTTTCGGGGTACCGCTTTTTTGAAATTTTGACTCTTGAATTCTAGCCTTTAGATAAAAAAAGGATGCCAAAATTACAGGCACGACCCCGGCATATGTACGATTTCTGACAACATTTTTTAAGCTTTGATTCAGTAGTTTTGGAGAAAAGGTTCGGACGGCGGACGGCTTTTTGTATTTGATTTTGGGAATCAACGTACCTATCTTGATACGTAAACCAACGAGAAACGATTTCAGTTTTTTCTTGGTAGTAGTGTTATTATTATTAGGTCTTGATAGTAGTATCAGAAAAGCAGTACCTATTAGTAAAAATAATATACCAAAAATATTATAATAATTTATGTTAATGCTTAATTGGAATCATTTTCTTAAAACTAAGGAATCTGCATTCCTAGTTTATTTAATAAGACCCTTGGTTATTACTTATTGCATGTTGTTGTTGATGAACTTAACCGACGCATTAAAGCTTGTGAAAAGGCAAGTGAAATGCAGCCCTTACCAATTAACAAGAATTATCTTCTTTTCACTGACTTCGCATGGGTGAAGCGAAACTTTCAATTATTTTTCTCAAACAGACTATGACTAATAAGCGAAAAAAGAAAAGTGTATTCTATCGATGTAAATCTCCCCTAAATTATTAGAGCTGTTAGCCCTCCTGGATGCTTCGTTGAGGTTTGTTGTTGATGTATTCACGAGCTCTCATCTCGAATTCGGGTCGAATTCGTTTTTCGCATAGATGGTAAATCATAAAATATGCGACCGGATTTAGTGAAAAAGTTGGAAGTACAAAATTATACAATTGAATAACGTTAAATAATATGTTATAAAGATTATAATACATGAAATTTGCTGATGCGCATTTTGCTGATCAAGTTAGTTCCACACTTTGTCTATTTTCGGTCACCAGTCAAAAGAGTCAACATTTTGTATTGTGTGTTAGGTATTAATGAAAATACAATCTATCTTGAGTTATCTTATCTAAAAATTCATAAAATGATTTTATGGAATAGTAAGCCGAACATCGTTGACGAAGATGATTATAAAATCTACGATAAATCGATTATTACCTATATTATAATGAAACTATATCATTATTTATAATTTATTTACATTATAATTATTTTATTAGTATAAAATTATACGATACTTTCCAACTTGTGGTGTAAAATTTTTGCAGGTTGGAAACTAAAGAAAATACATTTCACTAGCCACGGATGGGTAGGAAGTGGAATAATTTGAAATAAAGTTTCGTCATGGGTTTTTGAGACAAAATTTCTGGATGGAGATATAATGATAGAGGTTATTTAATATATAATAGAACAGTCGTACAAATTTCAAATTGGTGCCTACATCATTTACGTACTATATTATGTAATTACGCCAATATATTACGTCAATATTAACAACAATTTATGTATAAATACATACGACGAGGAACCACTCTGATCAAATGAATGAGCTATGTTTCTAATTTCGTTCCAATTCCACTTAAGATGCCTAAATTTCAAACGGGGCGTTCATGGTACAGATCTAGTATAATGACGAGTAGTAGGTACGTGTATCTCTCTAAATCCGAAAAAAATATACGTAGTAATAATGATGGACACAATAGTTACCGCTTCAAGGCCTGCTGAGACCCAAAAGCGTTTGGTTCAGGTTAGTAATGTTGTGGTGTGTTGTGTTTGTGGTGTCCGTGACAAAACTAGACTTTTAGAACAAACCAACATAACCACGAAGGTTATACCGTTGAATAAATCTCTTTTTTTCTAACGCTAAACGTGCTCCGCTTTCTTCACCCTTTTTCTCCTCATTCTCCTTAATGATTAATTTCACTTAATGTGAATATTATATAGTGATGGTTAGGGATGGTTAGGGATGGTTCAATCAACAAGAACCACCTGTCTGAAATGCTGAAATCGTTTCAGACAACCTGAGTGAAAAATCGGGTTCTGATCAGTTGGCGGATAAGTAGAGGGGTAGGAGTAAGTAGCAGTCAATTGGTTAAAAGAAGAGATTGGCCATTGGTAACCACCCTGATAAAAGATAAGAGAACTGATAAGAGGGCATAACCTGACACATGGACGGCAAATTCCACTCATTCATCTCTACACATCGCACTACCTAAACTACGTATTACAAGGATGAGCAACGAAGAAGGGGCGCGTAACTAGTCTGAACTCGTAACTTACCTGAACATCGTATAAGAGCGACTAATTCAGATACATCAATAATTACCGTAAATTTTCCTCCTATCGATTGAGTTCGGTAGAACTCGCCGCACCAGATTCGTGAATAACCTTGTTCAAAGCTCATTCTGCACATTACCCACCAGTTAGTCCATGAAACCTCATCGCATGAAACACGATGGCAAAGACAACTCTGTGTTCCATATGCTTAAGTAAGAAACATGGGAACTTGACGGCTACCCAAATTATTCAAGAATACATTTTATTCCAACGGGCAACGACAAGTAGATGCTGCAAGTTGGATTTCCAAGGAGGATGTGGAGGCCACTTTGAACTCTGAAACATCTCGCATAGATCGAACCGAGAAAAAGTCACGTTCGCCGTTCGGGATGCCGCCCACAAGGGCAAAACCCGCGTCGGCAGACAATCGTGGCACGTTCTTCAGTCTGGAGCCCAGATTGCTGAGCTTTGTGATCGTGGCGCAACAGAATTCTTCACAATACATTCCCGTTCCACGCAAGAATTTTTTAATAATTATTATCCAGTTTCCGCATAATTCAAAGAAATTAGCGATATTCTAATTTTCCATGAATCGCTTTAGTGAATTTACAAAAAAAAATAAAGCTATATCCATCCATTCCATACAAGAAATTATGATTTTACTGAATTGAATTTTATTGATTCGGATGAAGGAAAATGAAGGGGTAGTTACAGATCCTTTTAAGCGCTGTCGGAGCTGTAATCCTCAACCGTTTTTTGTGTTTCTTTTTTGTTCAATTAAGAACTCGATCAAGTTTTAGAACTTATTTCGCAATTTGAGATTTCATTATAGGAGGGGCCGATTGGCGTGGGTAATACTGATAAATCGGTATGTTTTAACTGTTCTTATCTGATTTTCGTTTTTTTCCCAATCCAGATTGCAGTCCAGATATATAACGAACGTAGGGAGATTCAAATTAGCGATGGCGGGGGTGAATGAAGGAGGTGATTTCGATAAATCATGATATTTTCAATTTTATCGTACTTCTTTTCTCGATCTTTCAGGTCAGATGTGCCATAAATCGGGGATTTCATTTTGATGACAGATTGTTCGTGAAGAGGAGTGATGGAGGGGGAAGTGAACTATACTACATGGACTATTCTCAACCACTTATCATGATAATTTTTTATGTTCAGTTGTTTTACTATTACGCTAAATACTTGATCTCAGTGGTAAACCATTCTTGGTAAATTCAAATGGTATAATAATGGAAGGAGGAGGGGGGGGGGGGGCGCAATACGGTTAAATCGTGATATTTTCTACCTATGCCCGTGAATTATTCTTTGTTCGTTTTCACTATGTAGAAGCAGTTCATACTTCATGATGGAGGTGCTCATAGCACATTCATGTAGGATATAATGGAGGTGGACGACTTCAGATGGTACATCCAGTATAATCATGTCCTTCTAATATGTTTCAATGTTTGATTTACACACCCACAGAGCTGTATCCCCTAGGTCCATTTGGGCAAAAAACCAACGCATGTATAAACAGTTAGCAGTGAAACGATACATGAATATTCTTCTAGATCAGTCAATGCATACTCCCTAATGGCAAAGCATAATGTCGAGAAGTGGTCGTAATATTGTACAGAACACTGAATCGTTCAAAGCTACTATTGGTTCTTCAGTTAACCCCACCGTAATAATTTATGTAGATAGTCAATCTTGCTACTGAGCCAACTGAGGTTAACGAACCTTTGTAGTCTCAATTTCGGAGATGAAATGAAGGTATTTCCTCCAAAATAAATATTTCTTGAGCATTTTCATTTCTGGGAATGATTAAAAAACTTAAAAGCTGTCAGCTGGGAAATTTTTGTAACAGGTTGTGGTTTCAGAAACAATCAAATGTTGCTATGTTATTATTCATCGGCACTGGGCAATCTAAGTCAGTCCATTGACGACTTTCACTCTTGCATTCCATATTATGATAGATGACCGGTCTTGATAATGTTCCTTGGCATCGTATTTAAAGAGCCTTTTCATAGCCGTACTGTCAATTAAGACATAAAACTGCTCCTATACCTTTACGTTGGAGGGCTGGATTTATCAATCAATTTTTAAGGACTATATCCAATTTTGAATTTTACCTCACCATACCCTCCCACCTAACATATTGCAACGTTCTGCTCAAATTTTCGAGGCGATCTCTCATCTATGTGTTTTCAATCATTTCGCTATCCCCTATTCAGCCCCCTGCACCTATTACCCCTCCCCCTCAATTTCAAACCCTTCCCTAGGTTACCCTAATTGTCAAACCGCTTCCGAATTGAAATTTCGTTGGTAAAGAAGGTCATCCACTATAAAATTAAGCAAGTTTCGAATCATTTTGTTTTCAATTCTCATAGTATTTTGTAAGGATGAGGATCTTAACATCGCTGCATGGTTGAAGAGGCTAGAGATACCCATACTTCCCCCTCCTTTCCAATGGATCCGACCCTTCGACATTTTCGAGGCTATCTCCTCTCTCGACCTACTATATTGTCCTACGAACTCATCTCTCCTTATACTCACATACTCCCCCCTTCAAATTTTACCCCTTCCCCTCCACTTCGAAGAACTCCCAAACCTCCCCTAATTGTCTTACTGCCTTTTTTTTCCCCTACAAATATGAAGAAGGGCATGCTTTATCTCTAACCTCCACATTTTATATCTATATAATATCTACACTTTTCTAAGCCCTCTCAGTCTTACCTTAATTCGCAACATAAATGAATTGTTGCAATAAAACAAAATGTCAGAGAATATGGCATAGTTGATTCCAAAATTCACAGAAAACAGCCAACATAACTTCAAAACTATGGAATTACCATTATCTAAACAATGGATATTGTTCATTGAGTTATTTTATTAATCAATTCGAGTTACTCGATCAATACATATCTATCAATATGTATTGATGTGTCTGTCAAAAATATGATAGTGCTCCAGCCACCACGCCCACACGAGCATAACGGGTAGTGGCCAATAGTCAGATGCGAAGTTGGAGCGTACGTACTTTAATAATGCGGGTCAAGGTTTTTTCGTAAAAAATATATCAAATCATCTACGGTATGATAGATTGCTCATCAATACCTTAGGACAAAAAGGTTTGGATGTAAGGTCAGGTTTTCTGTTTGACAGGAGGAAAAAAAATCTAGGGACAAAAGTTTTTGAAAAAGCAAGATTTATTCGCATACTCACGAGCAGTTATTGCCATTGTAACTACCAATGCAATGATTGTCAAGAGTTCTTTCGCATATCCGTCCCTCGAATTCATTTTGGCAGTTGAGACGGATTCGTGTCCAACGCCCTTCAAAAATACCAGGGAGCATCGTTTTTCCCCCGTTATCCTTTTCTTTTGGCTAGAAATCGCTGACCCTTTTAGTGCAGAAAACTAATATCCAGGTGAAACTAAAACGAATGAAGCTGACTGGTAACTGATTAACCGAAAGACATCAAACTGAGATAAATCGACAGCCGATAACTTCGTATTTTCCTTGAATCCCATGGCGCTTGAAAAGTAAACATTTCATCCCACTGATATAAAAATGTCTCTCTGAGACACCGTTAACCTTTCTTAGCCATTCTAATTATTAAATAACGAAATGAGGCAACACTTTGTATCGAAGACATTTTGAGCGATAACAGTATAGATAACATTTTGAACCACCATTTTGAAGATGGCATGTTGAACCTTTGACGAGGTGGTATATTGCAAATTGAACCATTGACAAGGTGGTAGATGGCATTGGGAACTATTTACTGGGTGATATATAGCGTACTGAATCATGTACGTGGTGGTTGATTTTACAGTGAACCATTGACGGGGTGGTATATAGCATATTGATCCATATTGAACCAATGATTTGGTGCTAGATTCCATATTGAACCATTAACTAGGTGGAAGATATCGTACCGAACCATTGACGGTGGGGTAGATAGAATAATGAACGATTGACGAGGTGGTATATAGCATATTAAACAGCTGACGATGTGGTATATTATACCGTTCTGAACCATGCCGTATAGATTGAACAATTTATGAAATGGCGGATACCATATTCAACCATTGATTTGGCGGTAGGTGTCGAATTTTACCAGTGACAAGGACGTACTTATCATAGGTAGATATCATATTGAACCATTTAGGAGGTGGTGGATATCATACTGAACTACTGACTAGGAGGTAGCTATATTGAATTATTGACGAGGTGGCAGATCGTGTTGAAACATTGACGGGGTGATACATAGCATATTGAGCCATTGACTGGTAGATAACACCATACTGAGCCATTGACAAAGTGGTAGATAGCATATTGATTGTGCTCCCACATCGGAAACAGAAGGTCTTGGACAACTGAGAGGCGTCCTAAAAAGGGAGTCGGAAGTGAAGTTCCACTCTCCGTAATCCAGCACCAGTTCATTGATTAGGCTGATTGGGAGGGGAAGCAGGTGTTACTGTTATACAGTCACCCAACCGTGTGTAGTCTAGGCGTCTACCTGACTCCACCTCTGCCCCTACCTACCTACACCAGCTGTTCGCCTCGGCCTGCTGGAGACTGAGTCGCTTTTTAGCCCACACACGGGACTTGGCAACGCCGCGCCGCTCGCCTCCCGCGGGACCCCCCTCGACAACTGCCACATTATTTACACACTTTCTTAACAGTTTTTCCAAGAGAATGGCACCCCCATCTCATTCCGTATAATATTAATAAAGGTCTCACTTTCCTACCATCCCTTATTGGTCATTGTACCAACCAGTGGAAACTAGAGATGTTGGTAAATTATTTTCAAATTCAAATTCTGGAACTATCTTTCATCATAATTTAATTTTTCCCTCATATTCCCAGGGAACAGGTTTTTAATTTCAAAATTAATGTTCTTCCCAAATTTTTACTCTGTCTATTGTATCCTACTCGGTGCTGCACTAGCCTCATTTTCAGCAATACAGTAGGAAATACAAAATGGTGGCAGAGAAAGTAACAAGACAGTTAAACAACAAGTTACTTGTGATGTTAAAACTCCTCTTAAAAAAGTTTCAATAAGTAATTTATGTACGTAAAACTTCTAACAGAAGGGAATGGTATGTAGAATCGTAAAACATTTAGCTGAGTGGCTTAGCTATCACTACCATTATTTAAAAAATTCTGAATATGCCAAAACATTATCCAAAGTCAACTCTTCCATGTCAATGTTTGCAAAAGTGTCCCAATGATTTTCAACATTCTCTTGATGAAAATTGCCAATATTCTTTATGTTTGACAATTGTGTTGTTCAGTTAATTTTATCGTGCTGTTTTTTAATCAATTTGTTCTCAAACAAAACAGAATCTGCCAAGTGGTGGCAGTAGATACATATATTCATATACATATATTCTACCACGGTACTAAATTTACCTAGAATATAATTTAAACGCGAATCGCCAGTTAAAGTTATTATAGGAAATTTTTTCTACAAAGTTCACTTCAAACTCTTCCAAATTTCACTTCAAACGCTTCCGCTTTTGCTTGAGTAATCACGAAGTTTAGAATACAGGATTATGGAAAATGTTCAGAATGGGATTCCGAGCTTGAAGGCTAGACCTACTGAGAGTCCAGTTCCGACTTTAAAACCTTGTATGAGGTATGCCATTTCAACTGGCCTTTAAATTTAAATAAGTAAAATTACAAAAGATAGGTCAACTATCTACCTAGTGGAAGACTGGCGCTTAAGTAGATTCCTACCTTTTCCACATTAGTTTCTATACGTGTAATAAGTAGGTACATACATACTATGCATACATACTATGTAGTAAAAGAACGATTACATATTTTCTTGCCTATTCCCGCATGAAGTTATCAAGGAGAAAGTGGCTTCAACATACTCTCGCAGATTTTTTTTATCGACGAAGCCCATTTCCCGAAGTTGCAGGTCACTACCATCCTCACCTTTTTCAAGATTATCGCTTGGGAAAATCACACCTCCACGATATAAACACTCAAAAACTCAGCAAATAACCATCATGAAATGTGAGATGTACAAGTAGGTAATAATTATGAGCTTCACACTTTCGATAGATTTGGTCTCTAATTTTGTTACCCGAAGACCTATGTGAATTGTTCAACAACAGTTATTGTTCATTTGAGTACCAGCCTATTGTTTTTGTTTTTGCAGATGTTTTGTTAGTGTGTTTCATTTTTTATAATAATTTATTGATTACTAATATAATTTTGATTTTTAACCAGTATTGGGGAGAATGTTGATGCGGAAAATGAATTATAGAGCGAAAAGGATGATGCAAGGTATCATACAGTGAAAGACGTGTCAGGAACCTTGTTTCCAAGGAACATAACTCCCTAGCGCTTAGAGCGGCGGGCCATGTTAGTTTGAAGTCCCGTTTGTGCGGAAATTCTAACTTCAATTTACTCCAACCTTAATGCTGAAGCCCTCATCCGTACGCGTAACCAAGATATGTAGAAAACAACGACCGTACAACAGATTTATGATCGGTTACAGATAGGTACGTAGTGATTGAGAAGATGAATCGGATGTAAACTATAGATTCCTTCTACCCTCCTTTCTTCATCACCCCGTGATCTCACCGGCGTCTTAGGGCGTGTGTATCTTGACTGCCCACAGACTTCAGGCGATAGATAAGGTCAACCTTGAACTTTCTGCGTTGTGTTTGACATTTGCAAGTTGTTTTTTCTTTCTTTTCTTTTCTTTTTTCCCATTATCACGCTTTAAGCGCTCCAGATGGAGCGGCATAAATGACTGTCTGGCTTATCGCTTGTCATAGATACGTTAATTTGCTTACCAGCAGAAGTAGGAGATAATAATTCACCAACTCGTTGAAAACAAACGCCACAGCCCCCTAAATCAAAAGGGTCAAAGATCTCTTCTTAATCGGCGTTTGAAACGCCAATATCAATCCTAATTATGTATAACAGTACCGTATCCAACAACAACTTATTCTTCTTATGTTATTTTCACCGAATCTTTG
Organism: Adelphocoris suturalis; assembly: GCA_030762985.1. Lineage (NCBI taxonomy): Eukaryota > Metazoa > Arthropoda > Insecta > Hemiptera > Miridae > Adelphocoris > Adelphocoris suturalis. Next base: position 25,558,263 of record CM061047.1, on the reverse strand, counting down.
TCCACAATATTTTTGAGGAAGGTAAATTTGAATAGATCTCATTTTTCGATTTTTAAGGTGAAACTAGTAAAGTATATGTCCTCTCTAGTCAGGTCGGTATCTTCTGAGATGAAGTAAGAACAAATAAAATATTACTAAATCAGAAACTGAAAGAAAGCCTGACTATATTTTACTCTGGATAATTACAGACAATTTCCTATCCCAGCGACAAGACTAAGCAGACAGTGACAAAGCAGTATAAGTAAGTATTTTATAAATTGATAGATTTTTTTTTTTAAGGTAATACCGTTTAGAAGAAATGGATAGAAATGATAATATTTATTATCATGAGAGCAGCTAAACTAGTGGAGGTTATTTCACTTTCGATGTTGACAAAGTAAACAGTAGCAACGATTAATGAACCTCCCACCATTATCGATACCAAGGACTTGTTGGTCAAAAAACCAACCACGTTCTAACATTTCTCATCAAAAAATACTACTTATTTTAATCTGTCTTTATTTCTAGCAGTTAGATTGATTATAATAGAATGGGATGCACTCAACCATCATTGATCGTGGTGTTAAATAATCAGGGACGATGCAAAACCTCATCTCTAACTCTAGACGATCCAGAACAACAATGGGGGCCATTTCGAAGTTGAATGATGAAATTATTAGCTGATAAAGACATAGATGAGACATGAAGTGTTACTATCAGGACATTGCCTTACGATTTGGCACCAAATTAATAAGAAACAAAGTGACGAAGTGAATTCGCTCGAGATAGGTAAACTACAATGAATACAGTTCATTTCAACAACCAAGTTGTATTATTGAGGCTCAGGTGATGGCCCCCAAGAAGCTTCCTTGGCACCCAAAATTTCCATTCCGTTTCAACGAATTTTTGTAAAAAATTGAACTATTGCAATGTCTCCAAAAATTTAAAAATGAAGATTTTTAGAAAATTCCTTCAAGGAAACCCGTTTTGAGGCATTTTGAAACGATTCCTGAAATTAGCGCTTTTTTTAATGTATAAATACATAATATACTTATTCATACGATAACGACCCTGAAGATAACTCTTCATAGGATTGAGACAAAAATCCTATTCCTGCACCAAAAACTCAAGATTTCCAAAAGAAAGAATGATTTCGTTGGTCATCACTTTTTGAGCACTTCAAAATGGTCAAATTTCAAAAAATGTGCTAAAAAAAAGCATTAAAAATGGCTGCAAACGGCTAAAAATTGATAAATGTATATTTTTTAACACAAATTCAGTCAAAAAAAAGTTTAAACGTTGAAATAGACCATAACAAATGTTATGCACAAAATTATGCTGGAAAATGTACCTACTTAAATTTCAACAATGTTCGCTAAAAAATCGAAAGAAAAAACAGCAAATGTGAGATAAAATTTCCGAATCTTTTTAGGAACGCAGAATATTATTTAGAACAATTTTTCCCCTCATAAATTTGGTAAAGAACAATTTCTTTGCACTCAAAGTGTTCAAAATTTCAAAACAATGTACCTCAATATAATAAGGTAACTAAAATTCACACACAAGATCATTCTGCATGACTAGGACTTTTTAAGGATTATAATTTATTGCATTGTAACCCTGCAATATAAAAATTGTCACGACAAAGTGGAAAGGTAACTACTCCGTTATTTTGTGGAGAGAATCTGATTAACAAAACAAATCCTGACGAAAACTCTGTCTGTCGTCTCAGGCTCTCATCAGTGCCATAGTGTCATTCTAAGATCAAGAAAGACCTTGAGAGACATGATTGTGATACTGAATGAATATGTTCAAAGTCTTTTTCAGTCTCCAAAGTTGAGCTAATAATTATCCTACCTAGTTATTCCAATCGTGATGGAGAATTATTAATAGCCCAAACTGTTTCGGGGGCACACTTCCTTAACTAGAGTCATTGACACAATCCATTCTGTATTTAGTTTTTACATTATTATTCCCAATTGCCATTGCATCTATTTACAAGGTCAAGAGATAGAATAGATGGATTTTTTTCTTTTTTTCAAACTCCTCTACCGATATAATGTTAAACTTGATAGTGTGGGCGTTGCCCCTTCGTCATATTGTGCAAGCTCTGTCCTTTTTTGAGCTTACAAAAAATGTATTCGCTAAGAACGTGACAAAACTCCATACCTACCATCAGGATTGCCTGGTGTCCGGTTTTGGCCCGGACAGTCTTTTATCGAGGTGTCCGGGCGAAAATCGTTTTGAACGATAAATGTCCAGTTTTCATTGAAAGAGCAAAAAATGACCGGTTATTTGGTTTTTTTTAACCAGGCTCCTTCTCTAGTGGGACGTTGTGTCGACTGTATTCGTCGACCTGGAGATGATTGCGATCATAATAACACTTCTTTCACCCACCCCCACACCCTCCTTCCCACAACCAGGGTTGCCAGATATCCGGTTTTGGTTCGGACAATCCGGTTTTTTATCCAGGGATCCGGGAAAAAATGGCTCTGAACTATCAATGACCGGTTTTTATTGAAAGAGGAAAAAATGACCGGTTATTTGTTTTTTTTATCCAGTGAGACGTTGTGTCGACTGTATTCGTCAACCTGGAGACGATTGCGATCAACACTTCTTTCACCCCCCTGCCACAACTGTTTTTTTTTTCCGAGCTACAATGTATTTACCGAATTGAAACGAAATCGCAATGTTGACCAATCCGTTCAAAAGCTTATTACTTCAGGCAGTTGAGATTTGACAATCTTCAGGATTTTTATTTATTGTAGTTTAATGGATTTTCATAAATATTTATTTTTCAAAACAGTTCATGTTTCAGCTGGTGGTATGATATTTAGATGGTATTTGTCGAGAATCAAAATACACAATTTAGAAAACTCAGCGCTAAAAAAAACCTCGAAAATCAATTTGGTTCATTTAAACTAGAGAAACATGATTATAATGCAAAACGAAAGTGGTTTCTCTGAAAAACTCTTTTAAAAAGCATGTATCTCGAACATGATTGAGGATTGCAACAGAAAATGGCGGAGTGGTACTACATTTTTGAACTAGTTCAACTCAACATTCCTTAAACTTATCTGAATTCACCCATTATAGTTGACAAGTGATATTTATAGGAACGTTTAGATGATTCAAACATTAAGCCCCTTTGGCAGGAACCACAATGAAAAATAAAATGATAAAATATGTATAAAATGAAAATGAATATCAATAATTGTGCATGTATGGCCTATGACCGTTCGGTGTTTTAATGAGTATTTTTAGTCTGCTGATCGTAGTGTCCGGTTTTTCGCCCAATACCACCTGGCAACCCTGTCTTCCATACATCGAGGAGTAATATATTGTTATTTGGGAGTTATTTTTGAGAGGAATTTTGAGGTTCTGTCCCATGTATTAGATGTATTTAAAAGAACCACATTTTCGATGTTCCTGCGAACTAACAGGTAATATTTTAAGGAGCTCCAAAAGTAGGTATGTACCTATATATAATACCCATATCATGTTTGAAGCGGAAGTCCAACGTCATGGAAGCAACAGGACGAAGGAACCGACTCTTGGATGAATGGAAACAATTATTACCAACTCCTGGCGGATGGCTCGGGAGCCCCGATGACATTGGAACTATTTATAAAAGAACGGTTTACCTCCAGTACTCCGACTGAAAAGACCATTACCGTTCCAAGGCTGGAGACCCCTTCGGAGCTTTGTTTCCCGTCTATTGTGAGAAGAATCAACCCTGGCTACTCGCAGTCTTTTTCCGGCTGAAGCACCCCTCCCGATCCATCTTAATTTGAGTCAACTTCCTTTCCACCTTCGCAGCCCTTTTTTTCTGAGAGGAAAGTAAGAATGATCCCGCTATTTACGTCCATTTGCATAAATGGTAGTGGCTATTAACAGACTTTTAAGATATTGCTATAAAGACGTTACTTCAGCAGTTGTTGACTGCATTTCACAGTATAAACTTATTAACTCCCATTATCGCTTCGAATATTTCACAATAGTTAAGAGCTAAATTAAACTCTAGGACTAGGACTCGGGTGGAGGGGGGGTGGGGGGGGGATGAGCTGTAATTCTCTTCGTTCTTTGATTCTCCAAGCGCTTTCGCCCTGTTAGGCCTCGTCAGGGAGGTTATACTAATGTGGGGTTGTAATAAATCGTTTTTGCATTTTATAAGTACTGTTGATACTTGATTTTGTGCATTGATGAATGGCACTCAGAATACCTCAAAACCAATTTTAATGACCATGCTGGACCAATAGACCATTGCAATAGCTTAATTTTCTACGAAAATTTGTTAAAACGCTGCAAACTACTACATGAAGGTTTATTTTATGATCACTAGAATATAAATAATCTATAAATTTCATCGGAAAAGTAGTTAACCTTACCTACGCTTCAACAGTCCGTCTATAAAAAACAAGATTGATGAGAAACTTGATTTTTATGGGGAAGGAAATTCTATTAAAATTACATCATCTGGCCCGTTTTGCGAGTCCGTATATAATAGAAGATGAGAGATACAATAAATTCAATTTTTTAAATGAGAAATCCATTATAATTATGGATTACAGCTGGTTCGCTCGTCGCACTTTATAAAAGGATTTTTACTAATTGTTTTTAAATTAGTAATTTTACTTTTACTTTACTTTTACTGACTTTATTTTATTTTACTTTTTACATTTACTTTTTTTAAAGTAAAATTCTAGTATTTTTTAGTACTACTCGTAGTTAGATTTGTGATCAATAGCATAGCGCTTCTGCGAAGGTTACTGGTTTATTTATAATTATCAAACGGAGCCTATGGCTTTACCTGTGAACAGCTGAATAGACGTACTACCTACCAACCTATCACGTTCTCCGTAGTGAATAGTAAATAAAATTGGTAGTAAAATCGCTCCGTTTTTTGCAAGTAGGAGAATGGCGTGTTTTAACAAGTGATACCAATAGATCTGGAGGTTGTGAATTCAACAACTCTTGGTATCCATGTACACATTTTTTGAGGTCCTGGCCGATTTCAATGACTTTCATTTTTCGAATTTTGTCCTCCTGGACTTACTTGACGATGCCCAGGGTCCGGATCAGCTGAGTGGCTCTTAGAGCTTGCATACGAGTCTGCAACTAAAGACATAAGATGTCCCAATGTGTTGCAGACTCGTATGCAAGCGTTTCTTTTCTAAGAGCGTCTACAGTTGTTTGGCAAGCAGATTCGTATAATTGTTTATTTTCCCATGGTCGATTACAAAGGTTCGTAATTGAAAAAAATAAACCTACAGTCAAAAGGAAACTTCCTTTTTCCACCCTTCAGAAGAAAAGTTTGTTAAATCTTTCTAAATTCCACGGTCCCTTCAAAAGCTTATGAATACCTACTGCTTGCAATTCTTCTTTTCGAGGGAATTTCCACTCGGACTGGCGGGGATTTGCGTTCCTGCAGTTTTCTCGTCTCGTAATTTGTCCCGACCTGAATCATTATGGAGGGCAAGCTCCTCCGCCCATTACGCTCTTCGCTGTGTAACGTTACGAGGTTTTGTGAGAATAAAGTTTGTCGCAACTTCTGTAGGAACGAAACCCGCGGCTCCGTGAGAACAAATAAAGCCAAGTCGAAGTTGGCGCAATTAAAACGGATCAGGTGCCGCGAATAACAGCATACACGTGTAAGTAGGTGCCATACGGGAACTTCTCTCGAACGGCAATTTACAAGCATACATCCCATTTCGGCGAATTTACGCGGGTGATGAAAAGTTCCGAACAGTGCATAATAGTTCAATGGGTTTACAACTGTCGTATGAGTGGCTGAGGGTACAATGAACCATAAATGTTTTAGCTTTATTGACGTTTCCTGAAACAACCATACAAACGACCTAAATGCCTGCAGTTCATCATGCACAGCGTTGCTCTCTAAATCTTCAATCGCTCATTTCATGATAATTTTTCATTTAAGACTATCTGGATCACCCGTGCGTTGCACAGGTTGACTTGAACATCATCAAATAGCCTGTGACCCAAGTTAAAGTAATTCTGATAGATTCGGCCACTCACATCCCCAGTTGTTTCTGTGACGTTCAAAACGCTTTAACATCCTCCCCCCCTCCCCTCCACCCTGGGTCGGATTTCAAAAAATTTGAAAAAAAGTAGTCTTTGACTTGAATCCTAACATATTCGATCAATCCCCAGTTCGTTCAGTGATGACAAAGATAAAGATATACCATCCCCCCCCCTCCCCCCTTAAAACACCCCCTATGGGGCATATTTGAAATTTCAAACCTTATAAACCTTCTCTGGACTTTCACAAATAATTTAAGATCAAATTAAGCCAAATCGGTCCAGCCGTGCTCGAGTTTTAGCGAGACTAACGAACAGCAATTGATTTTTATATATATATAGATCACTTCAATGACTCGCGATGAATGAGAAGGCGTGGAAACGCATTTCTATAGCAAAAACGACTATAGGTAACGTTACATTGACTTCGACGGATCGATTACCATAAGTAACAAACAATAACTTATTAGGCCACGTTTTATTGTTATCTCAAGAGACACCAGGAAAAACATAACTGAGACTAGAAAGTAAATATAGAAGCGCAATTCTCGATCGCTGTTTTGGGTGGTGGGAGACAATCCATGAGATGGAAGACGGGAGTTACCTACCCCATGATTAGCTTTAAATTGTTAGTGAAAACTTTAGAAAATGGTCACAGTGTGGAAAAATATAATTAGGCAGAACAGCTGAGAAAACTACTTAAGGGACTAGGTTGGCGTGAACTTTGAAAAAATCACAATCCAAACGAAGTAAAAGAGAAACGTGCTATGGTTGTTCAATCGTATGTGACGAGGTCAAAATACGAAGACCATGAACGTATTTTGAACTCTTCTGCATTAATTTAATTTCGAACGTATTTCAACCAAAATTTCAGAATTCGATGTTGATACCTATCATACAGAAAAGAATGCTGACACAGCTAAGAATGAGTAACAAAACACGTCTTTCATTCTATTTAAGCAAATATCTTGCTGTAAAAATAGACTAAACTGCTCCTTGTACTTTATGCAACTGGGTACACATGGGACCTTACGCCACGTAAGTGTCCCCAATTAGCTGTACTTATATGAAGTATCGAGGAAATAGAAAACTTTCGGAGGATCACATCCGTAATGTTAAATTAAGCGGAGGAAGTAAGGAAGAACTTCTGATGATTTTCCAATATCTTGCAGAGAAATTTTCCAATATCTATATACATTTTCTTACCTTATCCTACGATAGGATTCGAACGTTTACCCACCAATAAAATATCGTACGTCATATGCAATTGTAAACTGGACATTGTATCGTAAAGGTATAAGACTTGAAACAATAAAGATTAATTGATTGATTTGATTTGACTTATTTGGTCATGTTAGCACGGGGTTAGTAAGGTAAGCTTTCGTGGAATATGACCTGTGTGAACGAAGTGTAGTGATTTTGCCCCTGTTCACAAGCAGGCGTGTGCTTTCACGCTTCCGACCAAACATGTCTGATTTTCAGTCGTGAATACGCCTCCCAAGGTACGTAGGTACCCGTTCGTTAACAACAGTGCGTGATGATGACGTTGCTATCGAAATCTCGTGGAAGTAATAAATGCAGGATTTTTAATGTAGCATGTGACGGTTCCCATCATATCCGAATGAGTGCTCTTTGATAATAGAGCACAAGTTCTCTGCCAGTAAAACTATCTTATTAGTACCTACCTTTAGAAGGTAGTACCTAACTACATTAGCTTTGTGGTGTTCCACTTGAAATTTCCTGGATTGGAACCCATATTTCTGTCCGACCACATTTATCATACTTATTTTTGAAATATAAGTGTATTCTGGTATATTTTTGTCGGGACTCAGCCCAGAAGGAAAAAATGTAAGCGAAACAGCGTGGTTTTCGTTTTAAAGGACACAATAACATGATTACGTCGATGTTGTGATTTCATGTTTTCCCTAGGCAGAATCCCAACAAACAAATACTTAATACATATAAACGGCCAACAACTCCAATCACATGAAATAAGAATAATCTTAAGGGGGAGTGTGACGGTTCCCGTCTAATCCGGGAGAGTGCGTCTAACCAACGCAATTGCGTCGGGTCAAACGTCTCATTCCCGCGTTACTGACAGCGATTCAGGAGACACCTATAACTCATTGAATCGGGCAGGCCAGTTGATTGGACAGGTAGGGTGATTCCCTGAAAGCTGCAAATAAATGAGCCATTAATAGTAAAGGGGCTGTCACACTGTGTGGGGCTGTTCATTTATTGTGTGGATTTAGACGATGAGGCCCAGCCTGTGGAGAATTGGAGACCAGTAGGTAAATTGGAATCAAAATTGAACGGTTATGTTGAGTCCAGTCCAGATTGTTATTTGTTTCTATTGGCAACCACGTTCCCTGAATTGTTTGTTTACTTGTAGTTCAAGAAAAAACGGGCGGTAGACCTACGGTTCTACAGTCAGATCATTAATTTAATAATGATTAATTTTATACATTATTAGTTCATTATGGTTACTTAGCAATATTAGTTTATAACTGAGCGTAATAAATCAGCTTTCCTTCACACTACAGAGGCTTAGGGATTATGAGATGCTATGATAAAATGAGAGCATTCCAAAAAGTGGCTAACGATTTTCCTGCTGTGAAAACTAAGGGAGTTAAACTTCCCTAGTAACGCATTGGTTGTACGTGAAAATCAATAGAAAACCCCACCGTGACGCTCGTGACGTGACGTAAACAAATGGAAACGTCCTGTTAATCATTAAATGATAAAAATATACGTAGTTTGTGAGTCCTGTTCGAAGTTTTGTGAAATATAATATTCAAGATCCCGTGCCGTCCGATTATAATTTGATTCTTACACAGCCCATCCGTTCTAAATCCGTTACGAAATATTTTCAATGCATTATTTGTACTTATAAGAATTTAGTATAGTGTAGAAACTTGAGAGTATGGGTAGGTATGGGTAGAAACTTGGCGAGGATTGAAGAAATATCACCAAGTCGGGTCTTCAAGTCTGACAGAAATACCAGCGTACATTTTCAGTAAAAGGGTGACAAGGTTCGACGACGCAGTATCACCACACTCCTTGTAGATAAGGTAGCAAACACTGTCAAAAAAATATCACCGTGTACTCTGTGTTGGAAGGAATTTTATTTTTCGGCAACACATTATCACCGTCCATTAGTATGGAAATTTTAGGAAAGGAGGAGATAGGAGGTAGCTCGGTTGAGAAGTGAATGGACAAGAGTCTGGGCATGGCTCGGACTTATATACCCAGTTACCAGCTCTAACGCATGCGCCTACCATCTGTTGGTCTGAATGTGAATGGAGATCAAGCTCGAACAAAGATCAAGCTCATTGTTTATTAAGAAAACAACATGATGCATGAAAGTTCACAAAAAGTATAAAGGAGTTAAAATCCAGCAATTGATCAGAATACCGGTTTATCGGTTCAGTTTTGGATCAAATATCAGAAGTTAAAAATCTCATCATGAGAGGGGGTGAATGGAGGGGATAATAGTAATACATCATGATGTATTAACTAATCTCGTCTTTTTTTTTTTTTTTTTTTCCAATTCTGAGTTTGTTCAGAATTTGAGAAACGAAATGAAATGAAAATGAATTAATTTCTCCAGTAAATTCTTTACATTAGTTTATAAATAAAGGATGTACAGAAATATAATCTCCCAATAATGGCTAAGAGCCCGCGCTAGGGAGATGAGTTGGTTGAGTAAAAGATTTACAATATACAAATAGCCGTTATTCTAACTGGTATTTACAATACTAGACGGAATTGAAAAAAAAAAGAAAATATTTTAGTAGTTTCAAATTTCATGCTGGAAGTTTTATGGTTAAAATTTAATGTTGGCGGAGAGGGTAAAGGGGGGGGGGATAATTCCGAGAAATCATGGTATTTTTATTTTTTATCCTATTTTAAACCTCACCAAATTGTATACTATCCATTTTTAGGGACGTCCCTTTAATGCATGCATTACTTACCAATATTTTCCGCTATCACTTGAACTTCACGCTTCTTTATATGCAGTAAGATTCGTTCAATTGCAACGAAATTATTCCTAATTTATCATCTATAGTCTAACTAACGAAATTCATAGGAAGGTTTAAACATTTAGGTACCTAATGCAATCTATATGTATACTATACCGTTTTCAATTTCAATCGAATGAAAGTATTAATATATTTTATTCCAATGCCAGAGATAACAATATCCGAAATTAGATAAGATTGCGTCACCATTTTCCGAGTATCATGATATACACAACTGAATCCGCAAAAGCAGAGGAAAGTGAATATAAATTTGAGAGAGCTGTAATAAAACAATGCCTCAGGATGAATGATGCGAAATACTGCCAACTCCGTGAATTTATCTGTTCGATTCTGTTAATATCTGGACAGAGAGCGATCACCCTACGTAAACATAACAGTTGTGAACTGTTATATTTCAAGTTGTTGATGCTGCATGTATTTCAATGTTTTCCGAGAAAGCAGTCGGTAGTTACGGTAAATCCATTAGCAGTATTCCCGGTTATTAATGAAGGCCACACCTATATTTTACGTGTTTAGAAAATCGAAATATTTTCTGAGCCAGTAAGATTCCTTTTTTTTTTTTTTTTTTTGCAAAATTAACTGGAGCACTTTATTGAATAACTTTCGCCACTTAGACGGCTGGAAAGGGGAAGTTGGTCATGTTTAATTCAAAGAAAGTTCAATGAGGGCATGTTTAATCGAGCATTCCCCCGCGGTGCTCATGATTATAAGAGCAGTGAGTCGAGACTCCGAAGAAAATCTAAAGGGGAGAGGCAGCTCTTTTCCATTGACCTAATTTAATAACAAAATGTGTTCAATATCAATGAAGTTCATTGAAAATTAAAGGCTTCCCAAGGTAATTAAATATCCTGAGAGATACCTACAGAACAATACTCGATGTTAGCAGATAGCTTTAATTATGTTTGAATAACTTTATCAACCCCCTCGAAAAATTGAAGTAATGAACTCGATCCAAACAAATTTATTCAGGTTTAATTAAATATTCTGAAGAGCTATAAAAAGCAATATGTATCGTTATGAAGTAACGGTCAAGAAGGATGACCTTATGAGCGAATTTTCACATTTTGTAATTTTATTATTTAGTGATTTATAACACATCTCAACCAAAAGGTTCATTATCGACATTTCACGTGGTGCCGAAGGGGACCTGCTACGGGAACGATTTTAAGGGGATTCATGCTGCCTTGTGTTACTAAATGGATTGCCATCATGGACTCCAATGGCAGATTGGAGGGGCAAAAAAAGACATTTTTCAGAGAAAGGCATAACTGGAATCTGGCAAGGGAGATACAGGAATGGCCAATGGTTAACCCCTACAGCGAATAAAAAAAACCCCAAAAAAAACTAAGCCTAGATGATGATGTACACGCTTATAACTATATAATATATGACGATGTACTTAATATATCACAAATTAGATACACAGGGGCTTAATATTAGAAGAGTTTCCGTAATTCCTCACATTTTATTTATAGCCAATTTTCAGATAAATGAACAATTCGATAGCAAAATAGAGGTTTCAAACGTGAAACTCGTCATGTGTCAAGAAAGTTGTAAGCGATCGATGCGAGGGTAGTCTCGTTCGATTCAGATGCAAAAATACATTTTACGTGATGCCCCAAACTATTTTCAGTAGGAAAAAGATAAACAAGATCAATTCCACGATTTTAACGATTTTTGAAATTTTGAATCGATTTTGCTGATTGACGAACTCTGACAAGGGAATCGGAAGAACTATTGTATTCCTATGTATTAATTCAAAACTTTTTGGTGCCATTACAATAGCTTTATTTCCTTCGAAAATTCGCTGAAAACCCTTCGAATCTACGTTGCAAGTGGATGATTTCATGATACCGTAACTCTTGGTAGTCTAGGCACGTCTGATATCGGTCTGATTCGGTCATTTACCGAATCGTTAAAGTATGGACGAACTTGATAGTGTCCATCATCTGGATATCTACGTACGCAAAAAAAAAAAGTTGAGGTAGGTACAACATCCATCGATCGCTCAACTAGTTTTTATTATTTATAACATTTATTGAATACTCGCACAATTATACAAATCATTAACTGTTTATTCTTGTTTATGTTAACTTCTCTCGAGTTTTCGTTCAAGTTTTTTTGGAAAAGTTGTGGTGGAAATTAAAATAACGGATTTCACTGGACTTAGTTTCAACAAAAAGAAAACAGAACACAAAAAAATAAAGCCGTTAATATGAATTCATCAAAAAACCGTAGAACTTGGTTTACCAACTTTTTGTCATAAGTAGGAGTTTAAAATGTCAGATGCGGTTCAAGTTGTAAGGTAGGGAAGAGGTTCAGATTCAGGTGATAATATCATCAATCGAAAGCTACTTGACCAATTTTGATGATTGATTTCGTCTGGTTTAGATTGAAAGAAACGCTTGCATACGAGGCTGCAACACATTGGGACATTTTATGTCTCTAGTTGCAGACTCGAATGTGTTGCAAACTCGTATGCAAGCTCTAAGAGCCACTCATCTAATCCGGACCCTGGGCATCGTCAAGTAAATGTCCTAAAGAGGCTACCTACGAAATTACAGCTTCCTAGAGTGTAAAGTATAGAAATTACCTATTAAAATTATTTAACCACCTTTAACCATCGCTTCACGAATCAAACCGTTCTCGCAATATTCGGATCACCTACTATGACTCAAATCATCGAAACACCAACTCAATGAAATCATCAGAAATTAACAAGCGGTTGCAATCATGTTCACAATATCAATTATTGAAAATGATCACCTGTGTGTAAACAATTATTCATATAACCATGCTCATAACTCAGCTTGTTGGCCACGCACTTCGCAGTAGTTAACATAATATGTTTGGATAAATCGAGAGCTTTCAAACGAATGGTCAACGAATTTTGTGGGATGAGAAACGATGAAGTACCATTTCCCTAGCAACGACTCGGTTGTAAGCGGAAATCATCAGAAAATATTTTCGTGAGCAATTTTCCGTGACGTTTTTTTAGTTTATGTGCCATAGCAAAGACATAAAATGTCAATAAAACTATTATAAACTGAGCAAAACTTGATTAATCTCAAAGTGCAGTACTAATGAGAAGTTTGAAAATGCTTTTGGGACAAAATGTGTTCCGAATTCGGCTCAAATTTACTAGGCCACATCCGGAGCGTCGCTTGTATGTGTTCATGAATGAACGACACTTCTACGAACAAAGCTTCCTTCGTCCTTCAACTGATTTTACAATAAATTAATCAAAAATCATGGCGGGCCATTCCAAAAAACTTGGCAAACCGGATCAGGCCGTAAATTGGAGTCCTCTGGTAAATAGGATTTGACTTGATGGTGAAATTGACGGAAAGGAATCTTAGGAGTTTGTCTGTCTTATCTCAGTAGCTATATAGTGTCTTTCCTTATCTACGATATGCTCCAAGATCTACGGGGTTTGAAAAAACTTTCTAGTTGATTATATTTATCACTTTCCAAGTTGTGGTGGTAATTGTAGTTCTAATAATCCAGATTTAAGTAATAACATTAATAATATAAATTATCGCCAGCAATATGGGTTGTCCAATTATTGACAGAACACTGATTAGAGTGGTTTGAGGTAAATGAGATGGGCGAATGAGTGATTTCGAGGTGAATGGCATCCAGAAGGCTTCCCCAGGGTTGTGACCGGTACCGTCCTTCCGGCCCAGTCCGTCCTTCCGGAATCCGGTGACTTCAACGGCGGGTCAGAACAAGTTTTTACGAACCCAGACACCAATGGAGATCCAAACCGATCAGCAAGTATTTTGGCAATATATCCGACGAAATTGGCTCAGGTAGAACACCCTGGTTTGCCTGCAGTTGACTGTACTTGTTGGTTCCTAGGCGTACAGTCTCAGGTTACCTTCAAGAGAGAGTGAGAGAGGGAGATGGTATTGTTGCCATAGGTTGTTGGCCTCGCGGCTCGCTTCAGAGCTTCCCCTCCAGCACGCCAAGTCCCCACTTTCCTTGTCGTTTCCCCACCAAGCGTTCGTTTCAACTTTCCAGACGGAGCTGACGTTTTCCACGGGATTTTCCAAAGGTTATTGAATCCCATCCAGGAAACAGTGAGGTATAACAATGGGATTTCACGTGATATAATGAATGACATAGCAAGCTTAACTGTCAATCTCAAGAGTTGAGCAATGTATTTAATAATGAATTTAGTTTTGAGCCATTCAATTTGAATTCAATTGAATCAATTTTTTAACTGATAATTTCACAATACTCTGTGCCCTATTAGTTTTCCAACTGATTGCGCTGCGATGACAGAACCATTCAAATCAACATTTACAATAAGCATTCGTGGTTACACGCATTTTGCATGTACCAGCCTTGAATTCTAGCATGGAGTATATCTCCACTTCGTACTTAATAAGACATTTATACAAGTTTTTAGACAGATAGCGTCCTGACCTTCCAGGTATGCCCTTAATTTTTAACCAAGCTAGGTGCTAATGCGCCAGCAACCCCGCACTGTAGTCCACCGATCTGGTTTTAAAGATATGCGAGTTCAAATCACTCCATGAATTAAGAATGAAGCCATTAAAATGAAGCGAGAATTTTTGGAAAACCATATCTTGGATTTTTCTATCCGTCGGTTATTCGATTTTGGACATTCCTAATGCCTGATTTTAACAAATTCCCATGTTTATTGGTATGTTTCATTCCAGAAATTGAAAAGGGGCTCTAAAACAAGCTCAATTTCTGATAATGTCCCCAAACGTAACCTAGACCGTGAGGTGAGAGCCTCTAAGGACGCAGGCGGTGATACCACCGAACTCCTCTGCCGAGATGCTCAACTCTAGGCACTTTTCCCACACCAAACCTGTGCCATATACGATATAGCTCAGGAAAACAAGCTATTTGTAGAAGCTATATTTGTAGCGGGCGGTTTCAGCCAATATCAATGAGAGATAGATTTTTAGCATGGAACATGCTTCAGTCTTGAGCTAAATGTCCAAAAACGCAGAAGGTCACGAAATTTTCTTACGATTTTCACGTACAACCAAGCCGTTGATGGGAAAATGAAACCTCTTTTGTTTTCATCGGACAAAAATCGTTCCCCATTCGTTGGAAAGCTTTCGGTTCATCATGCATTTCTTTCGTACTTGTTCTTCTATTTATGTCGTAGTTTTATATTTATTTATGTTATAAATGGATATAGTAAACAATGCCGCTTGTCTTGTTGTCACTTGGTTGAGAAGTTAATCTTGGTTATAGTGATTGTTGACGCGCACCATCACATAAAATTACCTAGGTACCTAGGTACTTCCTTCTAATTTCGACTAGTTCCCATTAATAGAAAGATTTCATTAATTCCCGAATTAGCGGGAAGAAAGCATGTTTCATGTTTTAGCATTTTAGCCGGAGGCCCGAAGGGCCGAGTTTTAATTCAAAACGAGGTACCCAATTTTTAACCCCCCCCCCCCCCCCCCCTTTTTTTTTACTGTTTTTCATCTTAAGGCTAAGATCTCTTCTCGGCCCACCAGTTGAGAACCACTGATCTAGGGGACAATCTTCACACCCCATTCCTGATTGTTGACATTCATCTCTCATAGTGGGCCGATCTGGACATCATTTGACAATCTACACAATCTCCAAAAATTTCTTCAAAATCGAACTGTGATAACGTAAAGTTTTACTCAGGACAAGGATTTGCCATAGACAGTCAAACACGGAACCCTGATAGTTCAAAAAGCAGCAAAACGCACCAAAAATGAAAAACCAATAACAGATTTTGTTTTTACAGGACACAACTATATTTTCAATCATCTTCACGAATAATAGGTACTTCCCAAACCTCTGGTATTCGTTTTTCAAGAAGAAAAACGGAATCGTTAGGATTCAACATTTGCAGAAAAATGGCCAATTTACTGCATTTAATTAAAGTAACTGAAGATTTTTCGCATCAAATTCCTACCCAGTAACTACAACACAAACCATGCTTGGTCAATTGCATACAAAGTTTTACCATTATTTACAATGCTGCGTGAATCGTTCAATTATGCATAAATAAATTGTTTCGTTGTTAATTGAGTAAAATTTGGTTTTGTTTGAAATATCCATTGTAGTAGCCTGTTCACCTATGAATTATCAAACTCGTATCCAACCAGTTACGAAAAACTCGAGACAGCACCATCACACATAGACAATTAAGAATTCATTACCACTCATGAAGCAAATATCATCAGCTTTTAGATATGCAAATGGTTTTCTTGGAAAAAACGTTTTCTAGAACCTATTAACGTCTTTATAAAGATATGGAAAGAAAAACACAAGCTGATTTAGCATTTTATCTAATCCCTGAAAACATCGATGGTACCTATGAATTCACCCGCTCGGAACTGAGTGCTCTGCAGAAACAATACCGGACGCTTGCGCAATCCTTTTCGATGGTGTCTGAGGTGGGAAGTCATGGCACTCTCTACGTACTATACTTGGCAGTCGTTATATTAACATGACAGATGGCGCTTCTCACGAACTGAGCTGAATTCAAACAATCATTTCGTACGTGAGCCCAAAACAGAACGTGTCAGATCTGGAGGTGCAAAATATCAAAACGTGCCGTCATTATCAGGTCGTCATCGGCGTCCTTGAAAGTGTCAACGACTGAACGGCCCAACTTTTAGTTCATTTCTACATTCTAAATAACAGCATTCAGTTTGGTTCATGAACAGAGATCTCTAATAGGTAAAACGTTACAAATTATTACACAAAGGTGTATTATTTCGGTATCAGATAGGTCTTCTGAGCAGATCACTGAGATATAAAGAATTATGAAAGGTAGTCTACGGCAAACCATTGTCAACGTATAAAAGCATAGTTGTAGGCTCTCACCAGAAGAAAACATCATTAAAATAAAATAAAACCCCTTCCTATTCCTCACTAGTCCACCTAGTGAATGTAACACTAGTTATAATAAACCCGATTTGTTTAAAATGGAATTCCATTGTAATTATATCAGACAAGCCTAGTTTTCTCGCTCGCTTCGCTTTCTCGGTATGGCTGTATAGATCCGATAATCTTTACTGTTGAGTGGGACATGTGTGTAATAATTTGCTGCATTTTCTATGTGGGACCATGAAAAGTTTATTAAGTTTAATAAAGATAGGTCATTTATCAGCGTGGAAGGGCGATCCAATAAAGATCAAGTGAAACCACGAAAAGTTCAGTTTTAAGAACATTACAGTACTGATAGAACTGCTGGTCGTTAAATGTTTGTAAGTGAGGAAGGTATACTGCTCACCCAATTCGGCGGACATTTTTTTTCTGTTGAAATGACTATCATAGGCAGCACGTTTGGTGGAACCACAAAAAGTTTAGTTTCAGTACTAACAGAACTGTCGGATGTTAAATGTTTGTACGTTTTTGTTATCCCCGTCTATTATTCTGTTGGTGTCTTTCAATCGCGAGAGGTGCCTTCCTTCGTAGGCAAAGTTCAGACCTAGGTACTCAAGTTTCGACGGAATAGGAAGAGCAGTAGCTCGAAAACCAACGTTTTCGTCTACATTTTCGTTCACAGTCGGAAAACAAAATTTCATGTCTCAAAACTCGCATGGGACCAAATTGGAGCTTCAACTAACATTTCAAGTCCAATCCGAGCAACAACTGTGGGCCTTTACTGGGTCTAATACGGAAAAAACATGGCGGGGAATGCATTTTTTTCGTCGCATATTCTCGCTCATTTCTCTGAGAAGACAGCATCTTTCGAAAATTTTGACAGTATCATCGTGTTCTATGGATCCAGAAACTTAACTTGATCGCTGACATACAAAGTGCTCTCGATCAAATTTTAATGTGGCAGCGGATTGAAGATCAGGCGCTTGAGGAAAATACCCACCCCCCTCCCACCTTTTCAGCCCATGGCTCGGGTGGGATTAGAAAATTTTAAAATCCCTTATGCCCCCTTTCGGGAAAATCCAAGAAGATCCCCCCCCTCGTAGACCCCCCCCCCCCCCCCCCCCCCCCCCGCTCGGCTGTTTGGCCGTGCATAGCATGGACAGACAAACAAACAGACGGATTTTTATTCTTATAAAATAGTATAGATGGTCGATCGGGGTTTTTACTACGTTCATAGGTGCCATCGTTCACACTTATGTGGGCGGTTTTATTTCTCCCTAAGGTACAGCCTTTAGGGAGAGAGTACTGATGAACGTACAGCGATCCAGGTGGTCTCTTTAAATTCTATAAACTGAAATCCATCAATAATAAAGCAACAAAACTGTGGCATGAACTGGGTCCATATGATTTGTAATCCAAGTTTAATAAACTTTGGTCAAGCAGCTTAGGTGAGAAGCTTCGGATTGTGCGGAGTACAACACATTATTAACAGATTTGTCTGATAATCAATCAGATGCAAGGCTGTTGAATATAAGTTTACGAAATGGAATATATTTCAAAAGAGTAGGAGGCTAGTTGTAAAAGTCTTTCATTGATTAAATTATTGCTTGTACACCCCTTCCCACTACCGTGGCCATGTGTTTTCACAACCCAGCGAATCAAATCTCACTATCAAATCGAAACAAAATCACAAAAAGTTCCAATCATGAAGCATGATCGAATGAGCGTATTTTCTTAAATAACCACCCTATCGTATTATGATACTCGTATGTTAAAGGGCATAGCAATTTGAGCAATTTCAGCACAAAGAAATGGTTAAAAACCAATTGTATGTTAAAAAACTCATTCTAAATAAAATTCGGCGATTCAAAAAGATGTTGGCTCTTAAGTCGTTTTTACAGTTTTTATATATTTTCCAGCAAATACTGAAGAAACTAAAGTAGGATTTTTCAGCGTAATTTCGAGCAAACAATTTTTAACGTCCCATTTATTAACATGTATCATGTTTTAGCCCTGGGGTCCTAGCAATTTTTGCGCGTCAATTTTGCGAGTCAATTTTTTTCCGCGCACGAAACATATAGTGTTACAGTGATTTCCGCCTACAACCGAGTCGTTGCTAGGGAAATGGTACTTCGTCGTTTTTCATCCCACAAAATTCGTTGACCATTCGTTCGAAAGCTCTCGATTTATCCAACAATATTATGTTAACTACTGCGAAGTGCGTGTCCAACAAACTGAGTTATGAGCATGGTTATATAAATAATTGTTTACACACAGGTGATCATTCTCAATAATTGATATTGTGAACATGATTGCAACCGCTTGTTAATTTCTGATGAGAAAACATGATACATGGTTGAAATTTTTGGTTCTAGAACAGAAATAAGCATCGTTAAATAAATATAAATTTTAGAGTTGCACCTCTGCATTTGTTTACTAATCTTTGATAATTTTGTTTTTACAAAAATTATGCTAAATTTATAAATTTTCTGAATGTTGGCCAACACAATGTGCTCAAAACGTGTTGGCCAGAAGACCTGGAGAAGACCATTGGTTTGGAGTTTCTGAAGACGATAGGCATGAAGATGTCAGAAGAAAAGAAAAGCCAAGGAATACCATGAGAATAGTAACTCCTACAAACATAATCAAAATTATTTTGTTATCTTGTCCAAGATGTGATTTTTACGGTTTGCCTTTTTTTGACAACCAACCTTTAAGGGAATGATACTACGCAACATTCAAAAGTGCTCTCTCCGTTGCCTCAAGAAGAGATTGATGCAAACCACAGTGTTAAGTAAAAATACAAAGGTTAGGCAGTACGACCATTGCTTTGGAGATTATGAAGATGATGCTAATGAAGATCACAGAAGAAAATAAGAGCCAATGAAACCATGGCAATAGTAACTCCTATGAATATAATCCGAATAGTTTTGTTCAAATCATGTACAATACATGTTATTTTTACATGGTGAAATTATTTTTTCTATTATTATTATTATTGTCTAAGTAAAAACAAAGAACCACATCTTCAGTTGGAGCCCAAAAAAGTACTCCTCAACATTTACGCTCTCTCGGCTGCCTCAAGAAGAGATGCACACGACTGTATGGCCAAGAAACAAAAATCCCATAATGAATATATTTAATGTACAAGACGACTTGAAGAAAACCATTATACTTGGGATTTTTAAAGAAGATGCCAATGAAAGTGACACAAGAAAAGGAGAATCAATGGAAACCACGAATATAATCGAAATTGTTTTGTTAATTGTCCATGAAAGTTTTTTTAAGCAATTCGCCAATAATAATAGAATATTATACAAATCCATCTGACGAGGGGGTTACTTTTTTTACTATCTAATCAAAACATAGAACCACAGCTTCAGTTGGGTGTCCAAAAACAACCGTCCCGCAAGTGAACGATACTCCGCAACATTTAAAAGTGCTCTCTCCGTTGCCTCAAGAAGAGATTGATGCATACAACTGTGTTAAGGCCAAGACGGTAAAAATTCCAAGGTGAATATATAGTGGGCAACTTATCCTCGCAAGGGGGAATAGAAGGCGAGCCCACGAGGACCTCGGGGCTCAAGTCGCCGCTGACTCAGCGTGTTATGACCGGGGGGAAGTCGCTATAACAAGGGACTTCTCACGTAGCAACTGGAGACCCACCTGGCGCGTTGCGACACGACCGCGGGCTTTTATTGTTATTCGTTTATCCTTTTTAGGGCTCCGAGAGTGGAAAATGGCAAATGGATTGTGTTAAAATGTAAACAGAATCCCTAAAAAGAAGCTAATTTCAAATAATGGACCCGTGAGGTGGATAAAAGGGAGTAAATCATTAAAAATTGGAAAATGCTGAGTGCGATATTTTATTATTAATAACGATTCCCAAGAGTGAATTTTCCGTTGAACCGACACAACTACCTTGAGAACTGATTTTGATCATTTCTTCAATTAAACTTCTTGTTTATGTTTTATGATTACTAAAAAAAGTATTAAAAAAGTTCCAGTCAGGACGCATGATATCGAGTTTTCGCTTTTACCAAACCTTTCGTAGAAAAGGGGTTTTTCTTTATTTATTTATTTTTCATTATTTTTTTATTTTTTCTTTTTTCTTTTGCCGTATTAGATTTGTATTGAATTGCATTGAAATGTAAGCATTTTGTGGGCACAGAAATTCCTATCTATCAATTTTATGAAGAAAAAACTCTTTTTCTCCATTATTCTGCCCAGAAAAATATAAATACCTATTATATCATTCAAAAATGTTATTAGATATAAAGGCTGCAAAACGCAAAATTCGGAATATCTCTAAAACGGCTTGAGCTATCAATGCGCGGTTGGTACCATTCGGTTCAGCGTGGAAGGATACGACAAACGGTTTTTGTCTGTCTGTCTATGGTAAATCCTTTTATCATACCCAAAACTATACCAAGTTTCAGTCCAATTTTAATGACAATATCAGGGATTGTGCTGTTGAGTTCCTTCACGGTCCACTTTAACTTGCATTGCTGTCGGATCAATAGTAGCTTGTGTGCATGGGCAAATGTGCATTCCTTATACCGTCGATTTCTCATTGACTATTGGTTGGTTTCGTTTAAACTCGAGGAAATATTATATTGCCGAAAAAATGCCCTATGAATTAAATTGCAATTATATAAGTAATGTCCTATGAATAATATTGCAATTAGTTGAGTAATAACTGTCCGCATGCGCAGGGAATAATGGTTCACTTTGTTATGAATTTTTCTCAAGATCTATCAGTCTGTTTTCACTCAAACTAAGGGGGTTGTTTTGTGTGTTTATCCAGGATATGTCATATATATTTTATTTTTGGGATGCTGAATAGAATAAATTATCAAATCGTCTTCAAAACTCTTGAATCAGTTTACAACTAAAAATGAAAGTATTGGAAGGGGTTGAACAATCAATTAAAAACTCGAGTAATAAACAGAATATCTATTTGCCTGTACCTACACAATACACACACTATACTAAACTTGTTAATGTATGTATCGATATTTATAAAATTATGAAAGATTTATTCGATATGAAATTTTATAAGAATATATTCAAACGAGCTCATATTTTATTTGCAGTTGCAGCAGAATGTAAAGAGCCACGAGTGGAGCCGATTGCATTCCGCGAATGTTAATCGCAACAACCTAAAACCTCATTTTTCGATAAGACGCTCTTCCATTGCGTTTCGGGAAGTCGATAAAGCACGCTTTGAAGGTGCCATTTTCCCTACACAGTATAAAGGATGCATATTATTAATATATGACTACGCAATCATTGCTAAAATAGTGTTTTCACCACATTGTATTATATTTTTACCCTATATTGAGTATTATCCTTGTGAGTTTTAAAACTAAAAGATAAAGAAAAATAAAATGTTCATTGTTTTAAATTGTCAAAGTTTTCAGTGATCGATGATCTCTCGAATTGACGTATTCATACCAGTGTGACTCTTGTTCGAGTTAATAAAGATTCATTGTAAGAATTTGTGTTTGGTAGTTAATATTTTGTAGAGAACTTTTCGTGAGCAATATTATAATCAACTTCTACTTCAAAATCATTTTAATTCAAAGGGGGGCATCGCAGTCAACAAGAAAACAAGAAAACTCAACAAGAATTTAGGCGTAAATGCTCCTGTTTTTGCGAACTCCAAAATTAAGTCCACTTTGTCCATGAAATTTGGCGTAGATTCCAAATCTTTAATAATAACAGGGGGTTCCCACGGTTAAATGAATTAGAAGTGATTGATTTGAAGAGGTAACCTTGTTGGGCCATCATATGTAATTTTGGCGTCAAATTTTGATTTAGGCAGCAAATGGCGTAACTTTCCTTCTAAGCGAACAACAGCAAATTCAGAAGTAATAAACACAAAAACGGAACTACAAGTAATTTTGAGTGATAATTATACTTTTAAAATTTGAAATGTTTTTAAATAACATGGATTTTCAATTCTCATGAAAATTAACTGTTTACCTAATAGCCTAAAACTTATTCTACTCTTCTCTGCTCAGAAATAATGGAGAGTGTGTTTAAGATACCTTCGACGAATATACATGACAAAACATTTCTGTGTTCATCCAATCATGTTTGATTTCCGTTCGTTAACCTATACACCTACTGGAAAAAGTATTAAAATAAACAAATAAAACGTTCCACTGAGCCATTGAACCGCTCAAGGACCTTTGCTTCAGATAACGTTTTATCAGCTGGCGATACCTCACAAACGTCACGTGTAGGTACGAGGTGGAGTCACCTATGAATTGGCTTTTACAACAAAAGACATTGGAAGTCATTCATGTGGCTACAGGCGTGAACATCTCACACTACCTGGACACAGGAATTTATGGAGGATTCCTAAAATCTACTTGATGGTTTCTTCGAGCGTTTTAAAACACATCTAGTATTAATCAAGGGTTTATCATTTCTTTGTTAGTTGACTATAATGAAGTGAAACTACGTTTGTGTTTGTACAATCCTTCAATATACACAAGTATTGTATTTCATGAAGTCGATTATGAAATAAATTAGCCTCAGAAGTCCCTCAAATAAACAATGCGCCTCCATACTTGGTAATTGCATTCTAGATATCCCAAAAGCGCTTCATTTCAAATATCAGCACCTTAGATCGATTATGAAATGAATGAGCATCAGAGATTCCTCAGCTGATCAGTGCGTCTCTATATCTTATAATTGTATTCTAAAGTGATACAAAGGCGCGTCACTTTAGGTTTCAGCTCCATAGGTCAATTAGGAACAAAATCAGCATCAGAGGTCCAGCTAACTCGTGCTTCTCCAAACCTTCTAATAGTATTCTAGATTGCATACAGGAGCTCCATTTCAAATTTTAGCATCGTAGGTCGATTAGGGAAAAAATTAGTCTCATCACGCGTAACCCAATTTAGTAACAAAATTGCGTAACATAATTTTGTGGTGGTCAAGCGACTTTGATTAACATAAAAACGTATTCAGGCATCGAACATGAACCAAATAAAAACCACATCCAAACCATTTATTAATCGAACAGGACCAAAACCGAATTAGATTAAGTTCCACTAACTCCTGCAATCGGAAGTCGCTTTGCGATTCACATTTGATCTTTTAAATGAAGCGGATAGCTACCGATTTTCAGGGCGATTTTCAGGTATAATTTTCTCGGTTGCTGATGGTTGCTCACTTTCTTAAATTTGTATGCCCTTTTGATAATGTGAGCGAAGTAAAAATAAATACGTAAAATAAAGGGAAGAGATATGTGGCTACTGTCACTTCCTAAATAAAATCCATGAACGCCTGATACCACAGATACCTAATTTAATTTGTAATGAAAGAAATTTGTATTCATGTTTCAAATTATACTCGAGATATTTCTATCAAAGATTCTCAAGCTTTCTGCTCTCAATGTTTGGCCAACGGTTTTCCTGAACCCGCTAGTGTTTTTATTGAAAACATGAAAGGTTTTCAAATCTTACCTATTCCCGTTATTATCTTTTCATGTTTTATGTTACACCGTATTTACATACTCGTGTATGAGGCTACCATCAGAAGTTGTATCAACAGGAAGATATTAATTATTGGTTTTGTAAACCAGGACACTGCCTGTTTTCGAACAAAATAAATATAATTCAACTTATAGCTATAATATTTTATAATTTAATAATGATTAACAGGACGTTTCCATTTGTTTTCGTCACGTCACGAGCGTCACGGTGGAGTTTTCTATTGATTTTCACGTACAACCAATGCGTTACTAGGGAAGTGTAACTCCCTTAGTTCTCATAGCAGGAAAATCGTTAGCCACTTTTTGGAATGCTCTCATTTTATCACAGCAACTCATGGAAAGCTGATTTATTACGCTCAGTTATAAACTAATATTGCTAAGTAACCCTAATGAACTAATAATGTGTAAAATTAATTATTATTAAATGATCTGACTGTAGAACCGTAGGTCTACCGTCTTTTAACACAGAATGTGTTTTTGCGATGACCTACCGAAAACAAATCGTCACAAAAAACCGACAGAAAAAACCGTTATGCGCCTTTTATATTGATTTTCACGTACAACCAAGCCGTTGGTAGGGAATAAACCATTCGTTGGAAAGCTCCTGATTTATCCAACCATATTATGTTAACTACTGCGAAGTGCGTGGCCATCAACCTGAGTTATGAGCATGGTTATTTGAATCAATTGTTTACACACAGATGATCATTCTCAATAATTGATATTGTCAACATGATTGCAACCGCTTGTAAATTTTCTTATGATTTTCACGTACAACCGAGCCGTTGGTAGGGAAATGGAACTTCCGCAATTTTAATCGCACAGAAATCGTTCACCATTCGTTGGAAAGCTCTCAATTTATATAGTATTTTTCTTGTAGTTACATATTTATTTATATAATATTTATAGGGTTTTAGACCAAATTAAATGTCTAACAATTATTTATTTTATTATTGCCAAACATTGTTATTATTCACGTGCAACCAAGCCGTTGGTAAGGAAATAGAATCATCGCAAAAACACATTCTGTGTTCCTATGATTTCATACAGAGTATGGAAAAAGAAATAAACCGGGGGGTGCAGGGGGGCGGAGCCCCCCGCCGAGGCGCAAAGCGCCGAGTTTTATTACCAAGTATTACGTGAATATTCTAAATACCTATATGATTAACACCCTTATTTTAACTTTCTAAACTCTAACGCATGGGTCTAGTTGCGATATGGAACTTTTATGGAACTTGGAGGATATATCTTTGAGACTAAACGTATGTCATACGAGTATGTATCTGTTCATCCGTTCGTAAATTAGAATGTTAGTGGCCGATAAAAGAGTCGGAACCTCCGAAAAAACAAAAAAAAACTTTTGGGCTTGGGTTTTCTTCTAAATTTATGCATTGCAACAAAATCAAATCTTCATGCATAAATTAAATTGAAGCACATAGCTCAAGAGGTGAAATATGAATTGAAATAGAAAATGGTCGTTTTCAGGGTTTTGCCACCAATCCAAAGCATCTAAAAATTTTGATTAAATCGACATAATTTTTTATTTAGCTCTAATTTTTTCAAGTCTAGAAAAAAGGCGTAATGAAACTTATGGGAAAATACTCGAAGAAATGTCCTATAGAAGCTGACATGCACATAGGTATGAAGTATGTAAATTCTTGTTTTAATTTGAACAGTCCAAATTAAGAAACGTTGCATACGAAGTAGGTGCGTATTGCGGTGAATCAAATCTTGTACAATAGAGGCCTTGAAATCGTCCGATGGACTCAGTGTGAGTCTCCGAAGAGTTTCAAGTAAGAGTTGCTTTCTTCAACTGCTTGATATGAGCAGAATACGGTTTAGAACTGGGGAAAAAATCGTGTTGCATCATAGAACGTTTTCCCGTTACGCACTAAGTCCTATTCGTGCTGGGTTTCGACATACAAGCGGGTTTGTAACTCGTAACTACTGGGGAAGTCTAGTTCCGTTAGTATCCTTTGCACGGAAACGTCCCACTCGTTAAGAACCTCTTTATTTACCCTAAAACTACTAATATCTCTCATTTACCTGGGTACCCCCTCCCACATTGTTTTTTGTTCCCTCACAACCGAAGGAAGGATCCAGGAAATCGATTTTTGGCAATTCTTCTCACTTTTGCTTCCTCACTACCGAAGGTTCATGATTGAAGCCGAAAAAATTGTTGTCCTCCAAAATCAAATCAGAGTTTGCTGATCATATTAGTTTTTTGTCTGTCTAAAGTCTATCTGTCTTTCAGTGGTATAGTTATAGTAACTTGGTATAGTTTTGGGCGTGGCAAGGATTCACCATAGACAGACAGACACACAAACAGACAGACCCGTGTCAAAATTGATCAGCAAGCTCTGAAACGCAAAAAGCAAGTGGAAATTTTGATTTTGGAGGACACACATTTTTTCAACTTCAATCGCGAACATATCCCTACCTTCGGTAGAGAAGAAGCAAAATTTTTGTCCCCTAAAATCAAAAGATTTCCTCTCGCATTTTGAGATTGAGAGCTTGCTGATCAATTTTGGTTCCGTGTCTGCCTGTCTGTCGTAAATCCTTGTCACGCCAAAACTATTCCAAATTTCAGTCCAATCCCGATGACATTTTCAGGGATTGTGTGGGTTAGTTCCTAGACGGTTCCCTATAATTTTCAATGCCGTTGAATTAAAATTAGCCTGTGCGCATGCGCGAATGTGAATTTCTAATAACGTTGATTTCTCATCATCTGTTGATCCGATTTTGTTCAAACTCGAGAGGTGATTGGGTATACGTTCTAGAAAAACGCCCTATGAATTATATTGTGATTGGTAGAGTAATAATCATTCCGCATGCGCGAAACTGATATCGATTGACACAGTCCAAACTCCGAGTCTAAAGAGACGATTTTAATGAAATTTTCAGGAATTGTGCTGGATAGCTTCCTGTCAATCCCCTATCACTTTCATTGCCCCCACATAAATAGGAGTCTGTGCGCATGCGCCAGCCGTAATTTATTATAAAGTCGTTCTCTTATCATCTATTGGTCCGATTCCGTTCAATTTCGGAGAGTCAATGGTTGGGTTAATAACTATAGCGGCATGGGCAAGACTAAAGTTGATCTACACAGATAAAACTCCGAGACGGATGGACCGAGTTTTATGAAATTTTCAAGGATTGTGCAATTTATCTCCTAGACATTCCCCTATAAATTTCATTGCCGTTGGATTAATAGTAGTCTGTGCGTATGCGTGAACGTTAATTTCTTATAACAACTTATCAATCATTTCGACTCGTACTATGTTCTTCTATATCTATACTGCACACCCAACTTGGCAGACGTTTTTGACATGCGATCCACTAGTTATTAGATGCGTCTTGTTTTATTGTTTTCAGGCACCACCAACTCTCCACGAGGTGATGGACAATTTCAACTATTTATTTTATTCCATCAGCTGAATGAACTCGAATAGATCTTTCCAAAAAGGTGAAATATATGGAGTATTGGATGATTGGAAGTGGCTAAAACAGCAATAAAGAATGTTGAATGACGCTAGAGAGGTACTACCTCACGCACCGTATCCGCCGGCGGGGAGAGGGGGGGGGGGGCTATGTGCCTCCCACTTCGTTACGACGTCAATTCATTTCGTTCTATCGTTTCATCTCTTATTTGGAGTTTCGAACAGAAAATTTGCAGTCGGGAGTTTTCACGGATCAAAAATGAGAAATTTCAACACACCAAAGTTGCCCATTGCGAGACCGTTAGCGGTCATGTGCATCGCTCGGTTGTATTTCTACTCGTGGGAAATGTCTCTAATTAACCGCCTCTCCTCTTACACGCCATGTTTAAATTCGCTAATGCACTCTGCCTGGCGTAACATTATCATCACAGACATAATGGAACGATCCAAGACCCCTTTTGGTACAATATTATTGTTTACAAGACAATTATGTTTACCTAATTTGTATGTTCAAATCAGTTTTTCCTGGACACACAATATATAGGTATATTGGATTATATTTCCAGGAGTTTCAATACACTTTTAGTTTATTATTTTCAATATGTATTATGTAGTGAACATTTGTAATCAACAAACAACTTTTTTTGAAACCCCCTCAAACTTTGTTGGTATATGTTTCAAAATGCCTGAAATCCAAAAATTGAATTTAAAAAAATAAATAAAAATAAAAATCTTTCCGTTCACCGTACAGAGCTTTTTTCCAAAACTACTGGACCGAACTTTATGAAATTAGGCTCAAAAATCATACTTTGGCCACGAATTTACCGGTAAGATTGGCACATTTTCGATCAAACCTGAAAGGTCGAATCAAAGTGCTGGAATATTAAAAAATCAAGATCTCGAAAACTTTCAAGGTTACGGTAAATTTTTACGAGTGTAATTTACAGATATCATCTGAAAGAATCAGATGAAACCACCTGGGTAGCTCTGTTTGCTCTCAGTAAGGGCTAGAACATTGACAGGAAAAAATTCATCAATATATGAGTGAATTACAACTGGCAAAACAGCAAAAATCACCTTAAAATCGGCGAATATCGTATATCAGCTGATATAATTCCAATGTAATTCTCACTTCATGAAATCGAGTTTATAATAACTTATGTCACCTATAGATGGATTTGTGAAGCGAATGTAGGTGATTCATTTTACATAATTAATTTTCAATAGGCACATCACTCATCACTCCAAGCCAACTCTACCTTAAAACTCTGCTCCTCTTATATCACAGATGTCATACTATTATTTAAGATTGGCAGCAACATGATCATAACTGCTAAAATGTTGAAAATCCAAGGCCGATTTTGGCGAGTAATCCGAAGTCCGCAATACATTATAATCGCCATTCATAGAGCTGTTGCTTCATCTCTCAGATCCCCTCATCTTTTCACATTTGATGTTTTGATTATTATGAAGTTGGGAATAGCAGAGGCCGAGTTGGGAAGTGCATAGTGAGTATATGATCGTTTTTTCCTCCACTAATAAATGTATTTTTTGTCTCTAATTAATTAATTTTTTACTGTGATCTAAAAACTAGCGATAAGTACGTATTATTTTTTCACATTATATTTTGTGTATTATAGTCATAATTTACCGATAACTTCCCTAGCGGGACGATATGGGCATGATGCCTTTGCTTTGCAACAATGTTGTTTATTGCATATAAAAAGAATGTTGATGATGAACTACTGTGTATTGTATAACATAAATAAATAAATGGACCAAGTAAAGTGTATTAGGTAGGTGTCTTCAGCATTACATTAAGATAATGTATAATAGATTTCGTTTAACGATTATGGATAAGAAAGTGTTCTGCTTAGAAAATCTTATCTAATCCAGAAATAGTAAACCTTTGTGTAGTGATTTAGAGCGTTTATGGTTAATAATTTTCAATAAAAAGCCTTAGAATTAGATCATGAAAGAGACAATTTTTCATCCCCTCACAAAATTAGTTGATTCATTTTTCATTTTGAAAGTAAATTTTAGTCGGTCTGACTTTTACAAATTTCCGTGAAACATTGTTGAAAAATTCAGCTTTCAAATTTTCAAGATCCAGACTTGTTTAATATTTGAAATTAGGGTCTTTAAAATGTTGTTCGTTATTGATACATTGCAATTCACGGAATCGAATAAAACCACCCGCATTGCTGTACGATCATCCCTTCGCTCTAGAGCTCTAAAACTACGTATAAAACTAGGAAGAAAAGGTTCCAGCCATGCAGCATGATCGTATGAGCGAATTTTCATAAATGGTCGTATTACATTTATGTTAAATTCTGTTGAAATTTGAGCTTTTTGATTGCAAGAAAATTGTTAATTTTACAAAAAAGAATTCTAAATAATAATCTCCTATTGAGGTTTTGAATTTTTAGCTTTCTTTGTTGTTTTTATCGATTTTTTTAGCAAATTTTAATGAATTTTAAGTAAATTTTTTAGCATAATTTTGTACATACATTTTTGAATGTTCTTTTTTATAGTTAATAAACTTTATTTGAGCAATATTCAGCTAAAGAATATAGATTTTTACCCGTTTTTAGCCATTTTTAGTGATTTGTTTAGTACATTTTTTGAAATTTGACCAATTTAATTTGCTCAATAATGCTGGCCTACGAACTCGTCCTTTCGTTCCAAAAGCTCGATTTTTTGTCGCAAAAACGGAATTTTTATCTCAATCCTAAGGAGAGTTATCGTATGGAATGACACACACACACAATATGAAAAAGCGTTAAACTCTAGGATTTGTTTCAGAATGTCTCAAAACGGATTTCAATGAAGGACTTTTTCGAAAATTTCGATTTAAAAATTTTACGACCCATGGCAATAGACCATTTTTTACGAAAATTCGCTACCTCAATTTTCACGGAATCCAAAGATACGTATTATTTAGATCGATTCGATGGATGTATCACTTAACCAAAATAGGTTTTCACAACATTCTCGCTTGTGATTTCGTTCGTTTCATATTGTGCTACATCCAAATGTTCTTTTTCAGCTGAAATAATATATATAACTTCCAAGCATTTCTTGCTATAAAATATGTTTATGATTCGTTCATTCTTCGTGGCTCAGAAAAACTTACTTTCACTACAAAACTAGGAATTTAAATTTTCAAGGACAAAAAAGGTCGTCCCTGTACAAGTGAAACATAGAACCTCCGTTTTCATGGAAGTCGATTAAATTTAAAGTTATGCATTAATCAGTAATACTAATAAGGAAATAAAGTCCCTATATATCATATATTTATTAGATTGAGAACCATGGTATAGAGATGGTAATTATGATGTTTTCTTGAAAATTAATTTCAATTCGGCATTTCATCTCGCTTCTGTTCCCTGGTCCAATGCTGCTCTGAACTTTTTATATAGACACAAAATTAATTTGTCCATTTTCCCCAACGTAAATGGTTTCAATTTCAATTTTTATATGTATATCGGGGATTCTTTCTGACATTCAATAATTGTTGGGAACCATAGGGAATCGATGTTAATTAATTTTGAATGTGAATCAATTAATTAATTTTAAATATTATTTTCATATCGGTTATGGGTATTTTATTTTGATAAAGTAGTTATTCCTGTTTCCGCCAGTTTTATTTTTTATATATATTTATATTTATTTTTGTTTTTATATATGTTTAGTCTTTTTTGAAGTCCTTGATTAAATTAGTTCCAATGTAATGTCTTTGAAAAATGTTCACTTTTTTAAAAAGAAGTATCTTGTTTTAATTTGTTCATTACTAGTATTGTCAAGTACTACCATTATTTAATTTTCTTATAAATGTGTTTTTGCCAAATAAATAATGAATAATTCCAATATTTAAAATAATTGCTCACCTGTGCCAGAAGTGGTGTTGTTTCGTTTATTCCTGTCTCGTCTCGGGGGCGGTGCCAGAGGGCTGTTCCTGTATCCTGGCGGTCGATACCTCGCGGATTTGACGTTGAACTGGTGAACGCTGTGCGACTTGTAGATCGGCGTCCCCGACGACGCGGACGGCGCGATCGGCAAACGCGGGAGCGAATTCGTCGCGGACGCGCACGAGCTTTGAAGACTCCGCGGCAAAGTCGCTCGACTTCCAGCTTCTTCTTCCTCCGAATCGTCGTCACCTGCGGAACCACCGGAGTCGGGGACTGAACTCCGTCGTCGCTTCTGCTCCCTCGTCCAAATCTTGTCTTCCGCGCTCCCGCCGATGCTCCCGCAACTTCTGACTCTGTCCAGCTGTTCTCTGGAGCAGCTTTTGAACATTAAATCCCCAGCTGAACGCCTCTTTGCTGCCAAAGCAAGTGCCGATGCTGACACCGAACTTTCGCCACCTGATGCCAGCCTCGTTCGTGAATCTGAAGCCATCAGCGCAGATTCGAAACTCCCTCGCCAAGAAAACCTTTCGTTATCACTCGCCTCCTGCCGATTTTCTTCTAAGAGTGGATCGTGTGACTTAGATCTTGGTAACGGGCAATAATCTTCCACAGAATCCTCCTCTTCTTCTGTCGTGGACGCAGAAATTTTCGAACTCAATCTTTTGTGGTATCTCGCAGCTCTCGGGCTAGAACCTTCACCACCTGAAACTTCGTGCATCAAAGCCCATAACCTCGTTCCTATGTGTTGCATTACTTTTTCTATCAACAAAGGTGAGTTTTGGACATTTTCTTTCTTAGGAACTTCCATTTTATTAAACGACGCGACGAGTCTTTGGTAAACAAAAGTGGAATCTTTTCCTGGTTCATCTTGAAGGGTAAGGTCATCATTACAACTCGTTTCAAAGTTACTAATAATCTGCCGACAACTCGCAGATATCTCCTCTTGAAGAGCTGACCTTTTCGTACTGTTTTCGAGATCTGAACTTGTGTAATCGGATGAGTCGTAGGAATCACTCCATGTATCTTCACTACTTAGATATTCCACGATTTCTCTTACTTGCTCATCTCGCAAGCCCGGAACTGTCTTCATCAACCTTGTAAGTTCGTTTTCAAAATAAACAAGTTGAGGGGGTTTTGTCTTAGGCTTCACGTTGGGACTATTACCTTTCGGTTGTGATCCGACCATCGTCTTGAAAAAGGCTCTCATTTTTGACATCATTAAATTTGTTTCTTCATCCGAACTCCAATTGTTGAAGCTATCTTTTCTAATGAGACTCGCGGAAGGAGGGCTGGCATTCGAATTCGAGCTCTCTTTGTTTGGTTGAAACTCGGCAGTGGGGCTCTCTTCTTCTATTTTAGGGGAATCACTTGATTCCCTTGATTCTTTCAAAAGATCGTCACAACTTCCCACAAAACCACTGTCCCGACTTTGTTGTTTATTTCGTGAGTTAAGTAGGTCAGAAGGCTGGGGCTCGGGCTGAGGTGTTTTATTGCCTTCGTCGGTGGAATGATCCTCATTATTCGGTGAAGCATACGCCTCAGGGACTTCTAATAAGTCATTTTGACACGAAGGCACCGATCGTTTCTTTTTCTTTGTTCGTTTGACAGTGTCAAACTGACCATCTCCCTTGTCGAAAGAGGTCGTTTGCTCGTCATGAGAGTCGGTCTCCGTGCTTGAACCTTCAGATTCTACTTGAACTTCCGCCTGTTCGGAGGACTCAGCCAAATTGTCTAGGGAGTTGGAATGCTGTCGCCCAGTCCCACGTGCTCTCACGAGCCTCTTTCGCCTCTGCTCCGGACTCGGTCGCCCTTCACTGTCACTGCCTACACTCCCGTCGGAATCGCGCCTGAACCCCATAAACCCACTTAAAAAATACTTTTCCAATCTCGAAGAAGCCAAATCCACCGGTTCCAACGAGTTTTGCGTCTCCTCCACCCCCGCACTAGCACTTGACTCGACCCCTTCCGAAAAAATCGAACTCGTTTCAGACATTCCGTCGTCTTCTCTGTCATCGTGATTAGCCATGTTATCGCTCAACCCGTAGAAAAAATATTTTTCCAATTCCGTCGGTTTTTCTTTTTCACCTTCGATTTCACTTTCTTCGCAACTCTCCTCGGCAATCGTGTGTAACGTGAAATCGATGGCGCTTCTGTGATAACCCCTGAGCTCCTCTTCTCGATCGGGGTACGGCTCGTCTTCCGAGGACTCTTCTGTAGTAGTGATGACGTCATCTCGGTCCAAATCTTCAACCCAAGAATCATCATCAGCGAGACCTTCTTCCAAACAAACGACCGAAGAATGCGTCCCAGTCACCACCGTCACTTTGTTTTCCGACGGGGTCTCCTGAGGAGAAGGATTTGCACCTTGCTCTTGTGTGATCATCACTAGACTAGTATAGCGGGCAGAAGAGCAGCTTTCACCCGCGGCAGCCGTAACTCGGGCTCGCCCCCCTTCCCCCGCCAGCCCGCTGCATTCGAGCGAATCTTCCAGCGGCATTTCCATGCTCTCCGTACCGGAAAACTCGTCCGATGTATTACTTCTCGTTTCGGGCAGAGCTGCATCAACTTCGGTTTGAGAATTTTTCAAATTCATATTCAACTTATTACCGTGCATTTCCGTCACACACGCGCCGTAGAGATTCCTTTCTGCAGTCAAGAACTCACTTATAATTTGTACAACTTCATCATGAGAAAAAGTGATGATACTGTTTATAACATCACTGTTTAAAACCTGCTCGTCAACTGAGGTTTGTAAAGGTTCTTTATCTACCTGTAATAGAGATAACGGTTCTGGGTTGAGAGATGAGTGGCTCTCATTGAGATTATCTTCCTTTTTTATAACATCAAGATCATTTATTATTGGCTCGGATTCAGAAAATAGTAGATTTTTAGCAGTCTTCTGGTTTAGTATGAGATTCTCGTGTTTAGCGGAGAGTGACAAGTCAAGGCCCTCGGATCTCGCTACGGCAGAAGGTACGATCGTGACGTCACTACACAGATCGCTGACTACATTCACCTCTCCGTTGTCCCCACTTTCGTTTTCCAATAGTTCGTAACCTTTATCTTCATTTTCGGATAATGAATCCGATGAGGATTCGTGTAAAATGAAAGTTCTAGAAAACGTTTTTTTGCCTTCTTTTCTTTCGTCATCCGAACAAGAGCTGTCATCAGAAGTTGAAACAGATGTCAAAGATTTTGGCGGAGAAGCAGCAATACTGAATTCACATGACGAATCGTCTTCGGACTGATTGAGTTTGTACGTTCTTGTCGAGGGGACCCTATTTTCATCATCTTCAATTGATGACACTGATGACACGGAATCATCATCCTCTATTTCCGTAAAATCCTTTAGCCGGGCTTCTGTGAGTCTTAATATGTTGTCGGGAGTAGGGGAAACTGCGTTATCCGTCGTATCGAGGCTTTTATACACTTTTAACACTACACTATTTTCCTCGGTTTCGCGCACTAACACAGGGGACACAGCTTTGTTACACAGGATCTCATCAATGGGGAGCACTTCGCTATTGGGCAATCTCGAGTCTTGACTGGTTGTCATCTCATGTCCGGGAGGTATGAGAGAAGCGGGAATGGGCACAGGGAAGAAAACTGGAACTGGGAACGGGAACGGGACGGGAATAGGGACATGTATCGGTATACACTGCCCGACGTTCGCTCGACAACTGTTTATGTCTCCCGGCGGTTGCGGGCGATCGGGCTCGACGCTACCGCACTCTGTCGGCGTCTCCCTCTTCACTGACGGCCAACACTCGAAATAATCCCAATCGCAGTCGTCCAAAAGTGCGCTCACCATTCCCGAACTCGTCGACGAATTGTCGTCAGAGTGAAGCTCTTCCCTGGACGACGAGTCCGAGCTGCTGATGAAAACCAATTTGTAGTCGTCCGACTCCGGGGTCAACCCTTTGTCTAACGTTCCCATGTCCTGATCGTCGTGGGAGTCGCCGGTGTTCAAACGTCGTCGGCTCCTCGGGGGTGTCACACCTTCGAACACAGAACAAAACAACGGAAGATGAAAACAAAATTATTACTGGGAGCGAGCGCAAGCTCTAATGTTAACAGGCCCATCACCGTTGTTATACATGACTGCTAAAGCGTGTGCTGTGGTAGACAGAGTGAAGCCGTAGGACTAATTGCTATTCGGTGGGCCACGGACGGCTCTCCCTCACTCGGTTCTTAATCCGTTTCCACAACAATCGGATTCGTTTTTGTTATCGATGATTCATTGTTTTATAAAAATACCACCTGTCTCACTCTCTCTACCTCTACCCTCTACTAAGCCCTTTTCACGGTTCCATCGTAAATTTCGTTTGCAGAAGAGTCGAATTAGTTCACCAATATTTCCATCGAATTTCCACGCAATAATTGTGAAAAATGTTCTTATTAGAAACCAGTACCTAAGTAGGTTCCAACTTTTTGATTTGTTTTCTTTTTTTTCTACAAGTTCAGACGAATAACTGCGGACCAAAAACTACCGGTTCAGTCCTAAAACCATACATTATTAGGCTGTATACCCGAAAAGTTCAATATTAGTTCAAAAAGTAGGAAGAAAATTTTTTTTTTTTTTTTTTTTTTTTTTTTTTTCAAAATCTCATGAAAATGTCAAGTTGAATTGGGGGTAAGTAAGGGGTAAGTTATTGGAGATGTTAGGGTAAATGAATAACGATCCAATAAAAGATAAAACGTGATATATACATACCAAAAGGTCGGACATTTCAATGGTAATATGCACAGAAATTATGTGCTCAACATCGTACATGTTGAGGGCTTCTAAAGTACAGTTGTACGCGATTGGCCTT
Source organism: Adelphocoris suturalis (assembly GCA_030762985.1). Taxonomy (NCBI): domain Eukaryota; kingdom Metazoa; phylum Arthropoda; class Insecta; order Hemiptera; family Miridae; genus Adelphocoris; species Adelphocoris suturalis. Next base: position 25,521,669 of record CM061047.1, on the reverse strand, counting down.
TGGTCTAAATTCGATTTTACTAAGCGGAAAAAATGATTCAATTTCTAAATAATTTCCTAAAAACCCTCGTCCTTTATGGTGGGGGGGGGGGGGGGGGGATGCTGAATCCAAAAACATCCGTTCCGGTTTTTATTTATTGAAAATGTCGACGGGTCAACCGGAAATTTTGTTACGCAAAGAAAAAATGTCACGCAACCTATACACAAGTTAGGTGTTTGATTTTGACGTACAACCAAGCTGTTTCTGGGGTAATGAAACTTCTTTAGTTTTCACCGGACAAAAATCGTTCTCCACTCGTTGGAAAGCTCTCGATTTATCTATCACATATTTCTTTCGTACTTGCTCTTCTATATTATGTCGTAGTTTTATATTTATTTATGTTATAAATGGATATAGCGAACAATGACGCTTGTTTTGTTGTCACTTGGTTGAGAAGTTAATCTTGGTTATAGTAATTGTAGACGCGCACCATAACAGAAAATTACCTACCTACCTGTGAATTCATATTCGTGGAAGAATTGGGCATCGTCGAGACTGGCTTACAGAAAATTCAGTAATTGTGTGTCAATAATTATTTTATGTTTTCTGATTGTTATTTTATTTAAAACAATAAAAAAACATTGAAATTACGGAGAAATTTTCAATGTTTATACCTCTTCTCTCATAAGACAAGTTCAGACGAATAACTGCGGACCAAAAACTACCGGTTCAGTCCTAAAACCATACATTATTAGACTGTATACCCGAAAAGTTAATTATTAGTTTAAAAAGTAGGAAGAAAATTGTTTCATACTTTTTATTTAAATCTCATTGAAATGTCAAGATGAATTGGGGGTTAGTAAGTTATTGGAGATGTTAGAGTAAATGAATAACGATCCAGATAAGTCTAGATATATACATAGAGGACAGACATTTTAATGTTAATATGCACAGAAATTTATGTGAGCAAAATCGTACGTGCTGAGGGCTTCAAAAGTACAGTTGTCCACGATTGGTCTTTGGTCTAAATTCGATTTTACTAAACGGAAAAAATAAATCAATTTGTAGATGATTTGCTAAGAACCCTCGTCCTTTATGGTTGGGGGGGGGGGGGATGCTGAATCCAAAAACATCCGTTCTGGTTTTTATTTTTCAATTATAAACCTTTGTAATTGACGTAGAGAAAAAATATAACCCCTCAAATTGGTTTACATTTCCAGGTGCGTAGAATCCAAAAATCGAATAAAAAATAAAGTCCGCACATGTCACACAGTGGAGCAAAACAAGCGAAGCAAGCACGTACGCCAGAAAATCATTATGAAAATAATGTTGTCATTACCGCCTAGGATGCCATCTATAAATGAGAACAATATAGCAAAGTTGTTTACCAAAAGGCAACTATATGTTAAAAATTTACTTTTGCAATTCCATAACTATCCACAAATAATATATTCACAGCGAAATCCAGCATATACCACAAGATAATTATGTAGTCACAGGGAACGTAATTGCACCAAGACCAAGATTAACGCTGTCAACGCACAGTCCAAAATTTATTATGTACATCATTCACAGAGCGCTAGATAGTCATATGAAAAGAGCTCAAAACTATACTAGACCAAACTACAAAAAGCAAATTTTAACGTGGCTTGTGAAAAGTGGGGCAGTGGGTTGCGAAACTATGCTAGACAGATTTATGTATAGTACTCGTATTATAAAACAATAATTTTACTATAGAAAGTTTTTCTACTTTTAGAAGATAGGGACATCAAATACCATTGTAGTTATAATAATGAAGCTATGTGTAGATTATATAGACGAATAGGTATGCGATGCTATGTCAACGTGCTATGTTAGAAATTATGAGCAAATCGCCTTGACCTTAACCAACAGCACGGGCCAAGCCTACCGCTTTTTTTTTTTTTTTTTTTTTTTTTTTTTTTTTTTTTTTTTTTGAAAAAATTTTTGCTTAGCTCTATTCTTATAGGAATTTCGCTCTGATTCTGAATACACCCCATATGTCCCTATATCGGAAATAGCTTCTTCGACCCAAGAAATCGATTTTTGACAACTCATCAATTTTTTTAATCTTTGAAACTGACCTTTTTTCCTCGTAGAAAAGAACGGTTTTAGAAGGAGGAATTATTCATCATATGAGCTAACTGCCAGCTCTCTATTTTCTTCGATTTTCAGCGATTTTTCAAAGTTTTTGTCACCTACTCACTTCCATAGAAATCCTCGACAAGTGAGTATTAGGTCAGAAAAACTTTGAAAAACCGCCAAAAATCGAGGAAAAAATAGAGCTGGCGGTGGTCTTGTGCAAAATTCCATCTTATACAACTTTCCTTCTGTACGAACGAATTTGTTTGAACAAACCCACTCTTTGAGTGATAGGATGTTCTCGCCTTCTGGTATTTTTTGGATCGGCACTGACACTCCAGACGGGGAAAGACGGGAATGAAATGTTCGCCAGTAGCAATTCAGTGGATCAGCAATGAGTAAAAACAAGTTTCAGACCTTCGCCAGGTTTCGGTTTGTGGACATCTTTGAATATGCAAGAATCTTAATTTTTCTACGTTCAGGGGCTTTGATATTATAAGCAATGGGCAGCAGAAAATTGGACTGGCTAATTTTTCCAAGGGCTTGTAGTATACCAGAGAAATCACGCAGATAAGTTTCGAAGTCCTGAATGAATGTATTCCTTTCGGAAGTAAATACTTAATAGTATTTGACTTTTATAGTGTACAGCAGTTGTGTTTTGGAGCAAAGATAATAATGACCTGATCTATTATGTCAACTCTGAGTTAAACCGAATTAAGTGTTGGTTTGACCCAATAAGTTGCCCCTCAATGTTGACAAGACCTCCTTACATCGTTTTACCATTTCCCTTCGAGCCTTGGCTTGAGATTTCACTCATCTTATTCTTGTCCTAACGACAATGATAGTTGTAATTGTTCACCAATTCAATTTAGTGGGCAATGTAGATATTTAGTCGTAATTATTGATGAGCACTTGAGCTTTAAGGAACACATAGATTTCCTCATTGCTAGGCTGCGTAAGCTGTTCTATGTGTTTAAGGTAACACGATGTTTTCTTTCTAAGAGTAATCTTTTAACTCTATATTGCGGTCTTGCCTATTCGATACTCAAATTTTGAATTTTGCTTTGAGGATGTGCTTGTCAAACTTATATTTAAAAAAATCAAATTATTCAAATTCGCTTATTGAGAATAATTCTGAATAAGAGTTCGAGATATTCGACAGCACTATTGTATGAGAAATCCTCGGTTCAAAATGTACATCAGATATTTTTTTAACTAGGTCATATCTACATGCATTCGCCACTTGTATTGGCACTGATCATTTGTCCCTCGTGCAATGTTCCCGCAATATTAATAATTCCGGCATTGTTGTTCCTAAAACTAATACAGAATTCTATAGCCGAAATTCCTATGTTAGTGCACTTCGATTTATTTTTCATAAGCGTATTAATTTGTTTCCGTTCTGTTGTCTCTCAAATTAAAAAAGTCAAATCGTTAGTAGTTTTTAATTTGATCTGCTTTTTATCCACGTATCGCATTATTTTGTTATTGCATCAATTTATTATTTTGTATCCTTCTTACCTCTCATTTGTTCTATATTTTTATATATGAGCATCGCAGATTTTTATTATTTCGCTGAAGGTTGTCTTGGCCTCAATCGATTCTTCAACTTTGTGAGAACTCCTCTGAGGCGCACAAGTTCTCTGGAACTTATACCTCGGTGAGCAGTCATTTTATTTTTAATTCTATATTTTGATTATCTTTTAATTGTTACTTTTAACCTTCGTATATACGGTTTTATTAACTAAATATATCAATAAATTATCCTTTCAGTACTAAAATAACGTGTTCTAGCTATTTGAAAAACAGTTATTTCAATTCGTGCCCCTTGGATGAAAAAAAAAAAACATTCCGCGGAAAAAAGCGCGACTGACTACACGGCTTATTGACTATCGAGGAGTTAAACAAAGTGGTAAGTAATGCAGGCACAACAGGGACGTCCCAATGAATAGATTGTTTAAAATGTTGGGAATTGAAATTAGAGAAAAAACAAGAATTTCATGATTTTCCGAAATACCCCCCCCCCACCCATTTAACCTCTTCGCGGACAGCAAATTTGAAACTTCCAAGGTTGCATGACTGGACTAAAATCTGGATTGAACAAAAATAACAACAGTCAGGAAAATCAGAAGAATATAGTAAAAACATCACAATTTATCGTTATTACCCCCTCTATCTACTCCCTTCCATAATAAAATTTGGAACTCCTATCATATTTTCCAAAACTAGACAAAATTCATAGTCGAACAAGAAAAGAATCACGAAAATCGGACGATAATACTTAAAACATCATGATTTATCAGTACTACTCCCTCCGCCCACCCCCTCCCTTGATGAAATTTGAAAATCCAGACATAATTTCCAAAACTATATCAAATTCATAATGGAACAAAATAAGAATTACGAAAATCGATCGAGATTTGTAGCTTGGGCAGCTCTTGAAAAAATGGGTAACCATCCCGTTCACACCCCCCACCCCCTCCAGATAGAAAACCCGAAATTCCCTAGATTCGCTGCACAACTAGAATAAAATTGGAATCGAACAAAACAAGAATCACGGAAAATGGTTGAGAATTGTATCCTGGGTGGGGTCGAAATGTTTTTTTATCGAATAAACCAGTTTACCGCATTCCCCCTCTTCCATCTCAAAATTCGAAATTTCCGAGGTTTTTTGCACAACTAGACCAAAATTGAGATGGAACAAAGAAAAAATCTTGAAAATCGGTTGATAATTGTGGCATGGGCAGCGTCGATAAAATTTGTCACACACACACACACACACACACACACACACACACACACCTACGGTTTTTTCATGGATTCGGTCTTGGAATGATCTGAAACGGATTTGTGTGCTGTTATTTCTTTCTCATGGTTGGGTTGTCCCCTACCGTAGGAAGAAAATAGAAAATTGTGGAATATCGACTAAAACAGCTCAACTTCCGAAAATGCCTCACGCTGACTACAATTGCTGGAATAAATTGCTTTACTACATGATGTTTTCAGGGATAATGCCGAGTACGATTAAAAAAGTTCGAGTCGAAATGATTTATAAGTCGACGTTATGAAAAATGAAAGTTTGCGCATGCGCAATGCCAAAGAAATTTATAGGAAAACGTCCTGGAATTTGAACCGCTTGAAAATTTCATCGGAATCGGGCTGGAAAACTTGGTATAGAATGGTCGTGACAAGGATTTACAACAGACAGGCATCACACAGATAGACACGGAACCAAAATTGATCAGCAAGCTCTGGAACGCAAAATGCAAGGGGAAATCTATTGATTTTAGAGGACAACAATTTTGCTTCCTCACAACCGAAGGTAGGGAAGCTGTGTGTTCGCGATTGAAGTTGAAAAAATTTGTTTCCTCCAAAATCAAAATTTCCACTTGCTTTTTGCGTTTCAGAGCTTGTTGATCAATTTTGACACTGGTATGTATGTTTGAGTATCGGTGGTAAATCCTTGTCACGCCCAAAACTATACCAAGTTTTAGTCCGATTCCGATGAAATGTTCAGGGATTTTGCGGATTAGCTCCTAGACTGCTCCCTGTAATTTTCATTACCGTCGAATCAACAGTAGCCTGTGCGCATGCGCAAAAGTGAATTTTTCACGTCAATTTTTCATCATCTGTAGAATCCGATTTCATTCAAACTCGGTAGGTAGCTGGGTATATGTTCTTGAAGAATGCCCTATGAATTATATCGCAATTAGCACAGTAATAATCATTGCGCAAGCGCGAAACTAATATCAAACTAATATCAACCCCTATCAGTTTCATTGTTGAGAAATCAATACTCCACTCAGCGCGCAAACTTTTACTCCATTATGATCCGTTCTTTCTCGCCCTAGTCGTTCGATCTCGCTCAAATTTGGATGATGGTTGGGGGAAGACGATTTGATCAGCCCATACCAATTTCAACATTATAGTATCGTTAATAGCTACTGCGCATGCGCCTATGTGAAATCCTTCTAACGACCTTAATTTCCACTGTTTTCATCCGATTTCGATGAAATTGTCAGAGAATGCGCGGGTTAGGTTGTAGATGGTTCCCTATCAGTTTCATTGTTGCCAAATCAATACTTCATTCTGCGCATGCGCAAACGTAAATTCCATCACGTTCCATCTTTTCACTCTGCTGTCGTTCAAGTTCGCTTGAATTTGGATGACAGTTGGAAGAAATATTGTGAACATGATTGCAACCGCTTGTTAATTTCTGATGATTTCATTGAGTTGGTGTTTCGATGATTTGAGTCATAGTAGGTGATCCGAATATTGCGAGAACGGTTTGATTCGTGAAGCGGTGGTTAAAGGTGGTTAAATAATTTTAATAGGTAATTTCTATACTTTACACTCTAGGAAGCTGTAATTTCGTATGTAGCCTCTTTAGGACATTTACTTGACGATGCCCAGGGTCCGGATCAGATGAGTGGCTCTTAGAGCTTGCATACGAGTCTGCAACACATACGAGTCTGCAACTAAAGACATAAAATGTCCCAATGTGTTGCAGACTCGTATGCAAGCGTTTCTTTGAATAGGTATCTTACTTATCTGTGTGTGCGTGCGTGCGTGCGTGCATGCGTACGTGGGTGCGTGCGTGCGTGCATGCGTACGTGGGTGCGTGCGCGCGCGCGCGCGTGAGTGTGTGTGTGTGTGTCATTCCAGACGACAATAAATCTCGATAGGATTGAGATAAAAATCCCGTGCTTTCGCCGAAAAATCAAGCTTTCTAAACGAAAGGATGAGTTCGTTGGTCATCATTAACGCCGTTTCAGATTTCAACATTTTAGGTTTTTAATTGTGAAAAGATTAACTGGAGATGTAAAATGTTTTGGGTTTTCCTCAGCGGTCGAGAAAACCCAGCCTGATTAGCTGTAGAGCTCAGTAATTTGATCATCATAGGTCAGAACATGGGTCTAGTAGGTTCTGAATCCTTCGCAATCAATTTTGATCAACCCTATAGGGAATTTTAATTAGAGGATTGGAAGATCAGAAAAATCAGAACCTCAAACACTCAATATTAATGTTAAGGAGTAAGAATTTTATTTAGGTTATTATCGAGATATATGACTTTTTTTAAACGCTGCAAATAATTGCACAAAGGTTTAGTCACGTTAGATATATTTTCTACGCAGTGTGATAAAGTGCACTGTATATCACCGGAATTTAAGGCTTTATTCAGCAAGAATCGAAGATGGTTGAATAATATAAAATTGAAATAGCGATATTTTATAAACGAACATATATAATGGAGTAGGCACTAATACCACACGAAGATCTCTGATGTATAAGTTTCATCAAACGTTGTCTGTGGTACATTATCTAAATAGAAGTACACATATACGTTTCTACTGAGAGGAAATAAATGTATTAAGGTAAAACATCTACTACATCTACTAACGTAACAAAAACTGATACCTAAATGCAATTTTATATCAGAATCTGAGCACGAGTCGTAGGCATCTACCAATTTATAATTAATGAAGAAAAATAGAACACGTAGTGTTACGTATCACTAACCCGACAATAATACGACAAAAGTTATGATAAACTCGATTTATTGAGTAGGAAATTTCATTGAAATTATACCAGCTGAATCAATCTTCAAATTTTTAAAAAGCGATTTTAACCAGGTTCACTCCAGTACCCATTCACATGCATATTGATATAATTTTTTTCCTGCTAAAGGGAGAGCGAATGAATGATCGTAACTACCAACAGCAACCTGAGTGGTTTCATTCGATTCTGTGGAATGATATATATTAGTTTTCGAAATGCCGATTTTTTTAAATTTCACCCTTTAGCGTTGACCGAAACTGATGCCGACAAATCAAGACCAACTAAATCCGGATGAATGTGGAGAAAAAAAATGGGAGGGAGGGGGGGGGGGGGTTAAACTAGACCCAAAATTGACTGAAACTCAGTCTAGCGCAGATTTCTTTCTCAATTCGTCTATGATAAAATTCTTTGAATTTTTCCCCCCCACCCAAACTACGCTTTATTCCATAAAATCTCATATTTCTCGACTTTAAACCAATGAGTTACAACTTTTGAACATATTTTACAAATCCACGTTGAATTTTATTGAAAGGAATGTGTTTTAATTTTCCGAAAATACCATTTAAAGACAATTCCAACAATCTAAACACAAACGATTTTGAAAGTAAAATTCTAAAAACCTAAACAACTAAACTATTAAACTTAACTTCCGATCTAAAAAAACGGATATTTTTAAATCTCACAAAAACTTCATCAAGTACCTAGTAAGCTTATCGGTATGGTTAACTTTGCGATTAAGTTTCGATTTGGTTGAGAAATTTAAGCTAGAATGTGAAAATTATTGCATCTTCCACACCTTTCTCTCAACCGGGACGACGTTTTAGCGAATTTTTGAAGAAAATTAAGCTATTGCTCTCGCCTCAAAATTTGTAGAATGTGAATTTTTGAAAAAATATTATGCAGAAATCCGTTTCAGGCTATTCTGAATCATATTCTGAAGTTTAACGCATTTTTTTATGTATGCATGTATGTATTTATGTATATACATGCCTAGTGCCTATATCCATGCACAGGTCAAGGCCGGTGGGCTCGGTATTGTCTCTCTCTCAGCCAGCATCCCTTCTTTACGCCGCCAGCGCCTGCTCGCCCTTAGGAGCTCGTCGCCCGCACTGCTGCTGACCTTGATTTTGTCAAGCAGCAGTTGTTGTGGTGCGACCGAGCAACACCAACTGCTCCCAAACCCAGCTCATCTGCTGAGTTCACTGCTGCGCTACATGAGTCAGTAGATTGTAAAGAACTCCGACAGTGCTCTGAATCCCCTATTTCTTCCCAGTGGGTGGAATGGGCTTTAGAGGGCATTGAGGCCCGTGACTACCGCCATTTTCATGCCGTCCGGGTGGCCACATTGGCCACCTCAGTGTGGTGTTCGAGGAGTAGTCGCGGGACAGTGGACACCCTTTGCCGTGCCTGTCGGGGTAAATATGAGAATCTGTACCATGTGGTGCAGCAGTGTCCTCATACTCACGATGGCCGCATTCTCCGTCACGATGCGGTCGCCAAGCAGATAGCAGGATCTTTGTCATCCAGCGGTTGGGCTGTTGAGAGAGAGAGACTATATCACATGCCGAGTGACCGGGGCAAGAAGCCGGATATCGTTGCTGTCAAGCCCGATGGGTCTGCCATAATCCTGGATGTCCAGGTTGTCAGTGGCAGCGTGGACATGGAGCAGACCTGGCGGGCTAACAAAAGTAAATATGATAGAAATGATCTGCGACAGGCGATATCTGAGCTAAAAGGAGTGGCACCCAATAACATCAAGGTCTTGTCATGGCGCGGGGTGTGGTGCGGGAAAAGCGCCACGGAGTTACTTGAGCTGAGTATCACCACCCGCGTATTGAGGGGTTCTTACTTGAACTGGTGGTCATTTTATAGGGGCATTCTTCCTCCTCGTCCTGCAACTTCCCTTATCCCTAGAGCCGGCGTCGGGTAAACCTGGGCGTCCTCCCCACTTTTTTCTTTTATTTGTTTATTTTTCAATTTAATGGTGTGCCCCCTCCGCCTTTGAGGGGAGGTTTGTTTAAAAAAAAATGTATGTAGGTATGTGTCATTCCAGACGATAACTGTCCGTAGAATTGTGCTAGAAACAAATTTTAAAATGTTAAGGACACAAAACGAAAGTTCAAGTTCGTTGGCCAGCATGATCGGATTACATCTTCGGGTTGAAATTTTCAAAAATGTTGTCAAAAATTTCAAAATAGCCTGTTTTTTGCGATTTGTTGTGCGAAATAATTTTTTCAGCTTACTAACATGTGGTATATTCAGAATCAGCGTAAAATTTCCTATAAGAATATGTATCAAGTTTTCAAAAATTTCAAAGTTGAAAAATCAGTCAAAAATCGAAATAATGCCGTTCGCTAGTTGTAAAAATCGGTAATATTTGCATGAAACATTGTCCAAATTCAGATTGAACTACTCTTATGGAAGTATCCCTGTATAACCAATTCTAGAACCATGCTGTTAAAAACGTAGGTAGTAGGTGCTTGTTAAAATAAAATAAAAAATGTAATCACAACTGATGAGTTTACTCTGTGAAATGATGTTATGATAAGATACTGTTAAGATTTCAACTGCCTTCAATACTGACCACATTGGACATCAAAATCTATGAATATTTACCTACATTCGTCTTTAAATCTACAAGATTAGTTTAATAATAATAAAGTATGAGTACCTCCTAATTATTTTTAATAATTTGATTCCATGTTTGCCTATCAAAATCATAAATTAAAATTTCCCTACACGATCAATAGACTAGACTTTTTCTAACTGCAGCATTTTTTAAATTTCTCAAACTGATTGGAATGAAATCACAATGTTGGCCATACCAGTTGAACGCATGAGAAGATTTTTGTGAAATTTGACAACCTCCTAGAATTTTTAAAAAGAGCAGTCAAGTTTCTGCGATATTCAAAAAATTTTCATTTCTCAAAATCTTTTGTGTTTCAGTCTCCTTTTGGCGATTGCCACCTGAACAAACATGACTTGTATTATTACCGCTGTCACCAGAAAAACAACGAATGCAGTTGGTTGCTATCTCATCAGTCTGTTCGATCACCTCCAACGTATGAAATAATGATAAAATAAAATAGGTCACCTAATAAATAGGTCTTAATTTCAGAAATGTAAAAGTATCTAGGTCTATAGTGAATAAATTGGTATATTGAAATCAAGATCAAATCAACATCGTATAAAATATGAATAATAATAAAGTACGATAGTAGCAATAAAGTATAGGTATATAGTGTATATAGAGTTATATCAACCCTGTATTCTACAAATAATTTCCGATCGAAAGTTCCTCGTAGAGATTTTTTTAAGCGTTTCGTTTCCGAGAAATTCAATTTTTAAGAATTGTTTTGTGTTTTCGACCTCAAGTTACTGAAATAGCCGTAACTACCTTGATTTTTAGAGTGTACAATAATTTCAGGATGCTGTTGGAAAGAGCGTTAAACTAAACTAACTAGTTTTACCCTTAAAAATACATAAACTCAAGCATAACAAATAAACTAAAAACTCGTGAGTTAAAGTGTAAAACTCGCTAATAACAGAGTTAGGATGATCTGCGAGTACGACCATTCGATTCAGCTTAAAAAAATACGTAGAAACCGGTCCCAAACTGATATGTTCTGAGAGAATCATTTTTCACAAAAAACCCTCGATTTCATAAGAAAAAACCATGTTTCTCAACATACAAACATACTTTTCTCCCCCAATTAGCAAAAATCAAAATTGACTAAACCTTTGAAAAGCTGACAGTGGCAGGCACGCGAATTCCGTGGGATTATCTATGCCGTCTAACGGGTTAAAAAAAAAAACGTAGTTTTTCATTTTTGAAATATGCTTTGACCTCGGGCTAGATTCCTGTTCATGTTACCTGCCTAATCCAGCACGTAAGCTAGACTATCCGAACGGAAATTTAACGCTTTTTTAACTCTTTTTTTACTTTAAAATCAAGGAAATTATGATCATTTCAGTAACTTAAGGTCGAAAACACGGAAGTAATCTTAAAAAATTAAAAACTCGAAAACAGAACTTTAAAAAAAACAGTTCCTTTGAGCCTGACGGCTAAAATTAAAAAACATGAATATGCTTTAGCCGTACACGACTCACTCCTCGTCGATTCTCTGAACCCGACCCCCCATCGGCCTCTGAACTCTGTTTATCATTCTGCCATCAATCCTAAAACATGGAATCATGTTTTAGCTCCTCGCTCTCACTTTATTATAGAAATGATCACGACCATTGAGCTCTTGTGAGATGATGATCTCCTAATAGAAACTCGCGAGTAAACATTCACTTTATTATAGAAATGATCACGACGATTGAGCTCTTGTGAGATGATGATCTCCTAATAGAAACTCGCGAGTAAACATTCACTTTATTATAGAAAGAGGCTAAAGAGGCTACATACGAAATTACAGCTTCCTATAGTGTAAAGTATAGAAATTACCTATTAAAATAATTTAACCACCGCTTCACAAATCTAACCGTTCTCGCAATATTCGGATCACCTGCTATGAATCACATAATCGAAACACCAGCTCAATGAAATCATCAGAAATTAACAAGCGGTTGCAATCATGTTCACAATATCAATAATTGAGAATGATCACCTGTGTGTAAACAATTATTCATATAACCATGCTCATAACTCAGCTTGTTGGCCACGCACTTCGCAGTAGTTAATATAGTATGGTTGGATAAATCGAGAGCTTTCGAACGAATGGTCAACGAATTTTGTGGGATGAAAAACGACGAAGTATCATATCCCTAGCAACGACTCGGTTGTAAGCGGAAATCATCACAATTATTGGCGCTACTTTCGTTGCACTCTCGTGGGACATTTTTCGGTAGTTAGGTCACGGCTAAAGCATATTCATGCTAAAACCTCTAAGAGGAACTTACGATTGGAAATTAGTTGCAGAATACGTGGGTGAAGTTTCTGGATATAACGTGAGGCACACTGTATAGGCAGAGTTATATGAAAGAGGTCAAGAAGGGAGGAACAAGATCAATTATCAACGTGCCAGTTTATGGCGTATATTTGTACCACTACATCGCTGTCAACCATTTCGTTCAGTTCTTTACTTGGGTGGCAAACGCCAATATTTCAGGCGTGGCAATGGTAACATGGGAGGCTACTGTTGAAATATCTCCAGTTCATCCTAGGAAGTTGAAATTTGACAGGAAGCATCTTTGGAACAATTAGAGTCAAATTAAATTACGGACTCCATCCTGATCAGCTAAGTTACCTCAATTATCTCCTTTTCGCCCTAGGAATGTGCAATTTCATAGGGAGCCTCTCTGGGACATTAAGAGACGAATGAAATGACGGGGTTCATCCAGCTCAGTGAGCGAAAGTCTGTCATGTTCGGCCAAGGAATTTGTGATTCGACTCACTATATTAGCAGTTTGTGGAAGGCAGAACAGTTGGTTCTGAGAATACCTCACCCACCCACCAGTTTGTGTGACATCTAACTTACCTATCACAAATCAGGAGGTCTGGTTCCTGGGACGAGAATGAGTGATGACGACACAACGCTAACTCACTCTAGTGGCGAAGGTTGGTAGATCATATCTCTCTCTCTCTCTCTCTCCCTCTATGCGCATGTGTGTGTGTGTGTGTGTGTGTGTGTGTGTGTGTGTGTGTGTGTGTGTGTGTGTGTGTGTGTGTGTGTTTGTGGATGTTTTTCTTTTTTCTGGGTCTTGGGCATAAGAAGGTGGTATTGAGAATAATAAACCAAAATCGTATGAGCCTAACCTCAACTTCGGACCTTTGGCAGGAAAAATAACGTACAACATAGATGTGATACAACTCACGTGTTGATATACGAAACATTCTCTGTTAAACTACGACGATGCGGAAACTAGTCTATTTTCAACAGAATTTCCTTTCCAAGAAGTCAAGTTTATAATAACTTTTACCTTCTAACACACTAGTGAAGAATGCGGTTTGATTTGATTAATTTAATTTTCTTTTGGTAGGTCACTATACCTAAGCGTTATATTTAGATAATATACCATAGTCTTCGTTTTCCTAATAATTATCTATATACTTCTAAAATCTGATCTGAAATATTAAACTTTCTGTAATAATTTGCAAATTTTTTATTTTATTTTATTTTTATTTTTATTTATTTTATTTTTTTTTTTTTTCTAGACGCCGTTTTTTACTTCAACCGTAATTTAAGTTTTCCCGTGATACCTACTGTAAATTTTCCGTTTTCTGTGCGAATTAGGGGAGAAAATTACTTCTGTTTTTCTTGTTGAAAAACGTATTTTACTTTTAAAAATCGACAGTTTTCATGAAAAATCACCGTAATAAACTAATGAGTAACTGACTCGTCCTCATTTTCAACGCTCAATCGATTGTTTACTCAATTCCCACTTCACTATAACCGGGTCTTACACCTAAAACAAATAAAATTAAATCAAGTATGAATTAAAATGTAAACATTCATGTGTAAAACTTGGTTATCACGGTGCTGGGGTGCACTGGGAGTGTTACTATTTTTATCATCGCGAACAATTACGTTGGTAGAGATTGATAACACACTCTTGATTTTCATTGGAGCTTTGTTAATTAAGCCTTTCAATGACTGCTGGGGAAAATTTTTAGAAAGTCAAAACTGCTTTAACCAGCTGTTAAACTGTTAGCTGAGTGAGCTCTGAAGCTAAATTCTGTCCAATTAAACCTACGGTTACGGTGCTGATATTCTTAAGGCCCGGTGTGTTTAAGTCTTGTTTTTCATTTCCAAAAAAAAACATCAAAATATTTCAGCCGTCCGTGCCCCAAGTAAGATCGTTTACGTACACCTACATACAAGCGTCTGTTATATTAGTATACAGAGCCTGGGTTGGTTAAAACGAATCTACTATTATCAAGTGCAAGCGTTAGTGGGAATCCAAAAAGAAGATTGTAACTTAGATTCAACTATTATCGACAGTTGTCTGTTATGTGAATAAACTTGAATATTGTTCGTACCGGGTGGGATGTACCAAGAATGACCGCCTTCTCTCTTCCTGAAGCTTAAATTCCTTATGAACGAGCTTGTAGTTGTGTACGATGTTATGTCTCTCTTGTCAACGACTGGTGACTGTTCGGGGCTCGTAATCGGTGTCGAGCTGAACGCCGGCGATAAATCGTCCAGAGCTTCTGATTTCGTCGTCTGAAACATCAAATCACAACAATGGTTCGTAAAAGAGAATCACTAGTGAGGTGATAAAGCATATCAACTATCATAATTGCAGCCTTTCTTAACGCAATCCACAATTTATTATTCACTGAGCAAAAGTACGAGTATATAACTGACACTAGGTGCACTTTTGCTACACAGTAAAGACGTAAATATACTGCTCTCCCTGCGTGCGACAGGGAAGGAACACTCATGAGGACAATAATATGTATGAGTTATTTCATAGAAATGTTGAGTAGTTTTTTGTAGCACATTACGTTCAAATTATTTATTTTTCTACGTCATATCGATAGAGATCCTTGTTTTCAATAATTTACTCCAGTGCAATTTTCGTTCACATACTAGTAAAAGTTATGATGATATTCTAGCACAGATAACGTTTCTGTTCCTTCATCTATGCCATAGGAATGAGTTAGTACAATAGAATGTAGCTAGAAACCAACTACAACTCTTCACCGCTTACTCCAGAGACCTAAGGATCGCTGGCATCTGAACAGTACATAGGGACCAGTGATTGACAGGGACCCATTGATTGAGATGTCACCAAGAAGTTTTATTAATAAGGCATTTAAAAGTGTTTTACGGGCTTGATCTATTTGAATTTTGAGGCAAAATACCTTCTCAGTAAAGTATAAAGGCAGGAAAAGGTTTCAAGCGGATTTTTGTGAAATCTGGAGAAGGTTACCCTACAGAACCTCGTGTTGTACAAACTGATGCTCCCCTCCGTGATTGACAGTGCTGTCAATATGGATCTCTATTCGTTCTTTTCATTCGTTCTTTATTTTTTATATTTAAATAAACACATATCAACTCACAAGCTGCTAATTTGCCATTAGAATTGTACTGTGCCTATGGCATCAAGAAAACATTGTACCTATTTTGTGATGAAACATCCGGTGACATTTTCAACTTTGTCTTTATGAATACTCATATTAATTTTATATTTAGATTAATAAAACTAAGTTCAAATGCTCAATTTATTCGTACCTAAAATGTTGAAATAAAATGTTTTGTTGATACAAGGAATCGTTTATTTCAGAAGAACTTCTGTGTCAATCATAGGGTGTCAATCACAGGTACAACAAAAAATATGGTCGAAAATTTGAGTTCGAAAAAACGAATTTATGATGCTTTGCGGCTTGAATTAATGATTTTTTCAATACCGAGCAGTTTGAGGACATCCTGACGCAGCAATAGATGTTAGCTTCAAGGTTGAACAAACGAAAAAACATAACTTAATTGCTTGTCAAAGTCAAAATGCCTCTTAAGGTGTCAAACACTGCCCCACCACTCTATATATGGCATATGGTATTTTGTATTTCTTTCAGAGTCTTGAATAACTTCATTTAGTAGTCCTGAAAAGAACTGTTTACATGGCCAAATCATCAATGACTACTTCTTGCACTATAGAAAGGACAAGCTTCATTGATTGAAGTCCCTCTTCCGTCGAGTTCATTATTCCTCGTAAGTTGAGTTGCTATTGCTCTCCCGACAGATTCAACTGCTATATTTTTTCACACTAGGCACTAGGATTTGTGGGTTCTAGCAGTCCATCGCTAAAAGCACACCAGCGCAGAACTAAAAGCCACCTCATGCGCTATGGCTCATCTGTAGTTCTCAATATTTCTGACAACTCGGAGGTGATGTGGTCTAAGTATAAGTGGTATTTCTATTTTAGCAGTAAGATCCACGATGTTACCTTATTTCCTTATTATATATATATATATATATATATATATATATATATATATATATATATATATATATATATATATAGTTAACATTTGAATTGGGGGGTCCCTGCGTAACTGCAGGCTAAGAATGTTGAAGTAAAAATTTAAAAAATGGTACTTTCAGAGCAGCTAAAGCCGATATCATTCTCATATAATCTATAAAGATGAAACTAAAAATGAAGCCTTAGTGATACTACTGGGTTAAGAGGAATTGATGATACTACTCAATGACATGTACCAAGTACCTAAGTAACTCAAAACTTACACCTAAAAACACAATGCTGTGATTGACGGCCCCAATAATGGAGCTCTCAGATCAGATGAGTAAACATAGGGTGCTTTTGACCAGCTATGTCCAAAGTTATGCATCACGAATAGTGATGGTCGATACACAGTACCCTCAGATTAGCTAAATACAAAATGTAGCGGTTTGGACAGCTGACTCAAAAATACAGAACAACAGTGTTTTATTTACCTATAAGTATGTAATGTTTTATTTACATTTAGATATGTTGTCCTGTATTTTTGAGTCACCTGTCTAAACCGCTACATTTTGTATTGTAGTTTGGATCAGCATAGCTTAAACAATTGGCTATTTGGTTTTATGTACTTGATTATAGAAGTAGGTGGGTATGCTTATGGAAACGGAAGTGGGTTAAATTTCAATATTTTGCCAATAATAACCTCAACTAGTAATCTAATAGGTGAAATATGTTTCAATTCTTTTCAAAAACTTCAATTTATCAGGTGTTTTACAATTTTGAGCCACAGAGGTAAGTTAAATATCAGACATGATATTAAATATGAGACATGATATTAATTTCTCAAATTTAAAGTAATATTCCGTAAATGTTCCGCCCAACGGACTTGATTTTATGTTCGAGTCCAAAATATTTTGTTACTGTATGATAATTGTCATTTTTCACTACTCAGAAACTCTGAGTCTCATATTTACTAAATTCTTAATGGCTATACATTTAGAATGGAAGAATCGAAATATTACAATCTCGAATCAAGATAGTATTTCAGTGATTAACGGCAAAATACTGATATTTAACTTACCTCTGTGGCTCAAAATTGTAAAACACCTGATAAATTGAAGTTTTTGAGGCGAATTGAAACATATTTCGCTTATTATAATACTATTTGAGGTTATTATTGGCAAAATACTGAGATTTAACCCACTCCCGTTTCAATAAACATACCATCTTCTATATTCAGGTACCTATAGAAAACCAAATAGCCAATTGTTTAAGCTATGCTGATCCAATTGAAATTTTCCCATCAGCCAATAGACCAATATTACTGTCTGATAGCATTGAAAATTGACAATCTATTGGACAACCAACTTAGACCGACAATTAGGAAAAGGGGGCCAATCGTCTTCGGTTAGCGTCAAGACATTAGGTATCTTGACTTCACACAGTTCAGACAGAAATACAACTTTAGATTTAAGTCATTTCTACTAGATCTATTATATTAAAAGACGTACACGAGTGTATACCAATGAGGGTAACTTAAGTGGGTACCTAGTTAAGTCTTTCTCTTACTTCCACTAAATGCTCAGCTGGAGATTCTTGTGGATTCTCGTGGACGGAGTATTTAGGAAACAATCGTAGAATCGGATCATACTGAGTGTCGAGGTTTCGTTGTTCGTCATGTCCGATTCGAATCGAATAGTCGAGAATACGGTTCCTTGGCATACTGCTGTACGCCCGCATGTCTGGGCTGCACCGCAAGAAGGACCATGATGGCGGATCAACATCTGAAAAAAAGTTGATTTAGCACATAAATTGAATGTTTTTGTTTGGAGGATATACAGTGTCACAAAAACGTGATAACGTGATCAACACGTGAGGCACAGTCAAGCACCCCATCAAGCTACATCAACTGTAATTAACCAGTTGCGTTTCATTCAGAATCATCTGCATTCAATCATGCTTTGCGTATCAAAAATGTCAACTAGAAATGTAAAGAAAATACACTTGTTTTTAAGTGTTTTTGGTTTGCTATTTAGAATAGGGAGTTTCAAGATACGAAGATTCTCCATCCTCTCTCCAACTTACGCTGCGCTATGTAAAACTTTACTTGGGAACTACTGGACTAAAGTATAAGTACGGACGTTGGCTCTAAAGCCACACATCGACCGTGGGTATGCCTGAAATCTCGACATCTATTTCAATTTACCCCTAGGGGTGGTGAGATATTAAAAACTCGTTGTCAAAAAGCTTTTGAGGAAAACTGTGCCTAGTTTTTTCGTTAGTCTTAGATAGAATTCACTTCAATACATCATGTGAAACCTCCCAGAGCATCATAACCACCACAGACCATTTGCATTGCGTGTTGAAACAAATGAGAAAAATCGCCAACACGACTGTGAATCGCAACGCAACTATGATGCCGAAGTAAAATCGAACATAATATATTCGGTCTTCTCTTTTTAAATGTCTAGGTGCAGGCAGCTGTCACGTGATGTCCGCAACGTAAAATACTATCGGTTGAGAACCTTCTAAGGGTCAATTCTACACATAATCTCCAACAAAAAGTTCACCCCAGAGATTTTTTTGAAATACTTTGTTTTCAAAAATAATTCCTTTCACTTCTAAGTTTTTTTTTTTTTTTTTTTTTTTTTACATCTAAATGGACAAAAACTGAGAAATGGTTCACTGTAATATCAAACAAGCACACCTTTCAAGAGATCGTTGCACTTTCTTTCAGAATAATAGACTTTTATGAAGTTTCAAGCTCATTCAATGGGGTAAATCTATATATCTGAAATGAAGATTTTTTACATTTCTGGAATCACTGCTGTTTTTCCTTTGCTGTGACAGGTCAACCTTCCCTGGAACCTGAGTTTTCCAACGGTATAGTCTATTTTATTCATACTTTATTAATTAGGACAGATACTTATATTAGAATGTTGAAAAACAAGGTTTTTACTTAAAAATCAAAGGTTTTCTTGAAGGAATTTCCTACTCTCCGTGAATATACGAGTTTGGAGGCAGTTTCTATACGTACTTATTCGTTTAACGCTGAATCGAAACGTAGCACGTGCAGATCTCTCAAAATTCACTTTAACCAAGTTTTGCACTTTAATTCACACATTTTAGCGAATTTTCATAGAAAATGAAGCTATTGCAATGGCTTTAAACCTTTTAACATCAGAATTTTCGAAAATATTCTTAATTTAAATCCGTTACTTTCTGAAACTAATCCTAGAGTTCAACATTTGTATATATATTTGTATATATATATTATAAAATTTGTATATATATATATATATATATATATATATATATATATATATATATACCTACATACATATGTGTGTGTGGCTAATGTGAAATGCGTGAATCCAGGGATCTACTAAGGGGAACGCTCCAATATACTTTCTCGTGGGGAAATCGTGTAAAAATAACCTAGCTACTGAAATTGCTGAATCCGGTTTTTATAAAAGTAGAGAAGGTTTCTTTAAATCTTACTAAAAATCGTTTTCCAGACCCATTGGTAAGACGTATTTTTGTATATTTCATTCTAACAATTCCATAAAAATAAAAAAGCTTAGCGAAGCCATTGTACAGTGATTAATTTCACAATATAAAATCCATTATACACTAAATTGTATGTACCTAGGTATAATTTGATTAGGACAACATTACACTCTTATTTTACTAGGCAATTATTGCAAATATCGTTGTAGATGGTCAATCCCTGATAATACTAACCAGAAAATGAACACGATCTTTGGATGTTAGAATTTACGAGATCGACTTTTTCTGTTGCTCTGTCGCTATTTACGTTGGCGTTGCGATCGGTCCGTCCTGTAGATCCCGACAGTTGCTCACTGCAAAAAAAAAAAAAAAAAAAAAAAAAAAATTCGTTACAATATCTCACCAAATCATGAAGAAATATTATATCCTAATGTATTTCGATGATAAATTAACACCAAACCAAAAATTAGACTGGAAAACACACATATACACGTTACGTTCCTGTAGAGAGTAAAAATTGTGGGAAACTTCTTTTTTTCACTCTGTCTCCCTTTTTCATATTTAAAAGTTTATTTAACAAAAAGGGAGGATTTTATTGCTCAACCACTTGATAAAACCTCCACAACTTATAATATTTTTGATAAAAAGTTTCAAAATAAAGGAGAATTTTTTAAACGATAGTATTTTTTCCCTAACAATCTACACAAGATTGAGGGCAAAACTGAATTATATAGACTGAAAAGCCCTTGTAATATATAGGCAATATGAGTGTTTCCACATGTGTTTCCGGAGTTGTGGGATAGGTCGGAAATACTCCGAAGCACATATGCATATGCTTGTATACATTGTATACATTTATACATGCATAAAGGTATAATACATACATTTTGGAGGATGCATATATTATAACCATATATACTCTATAATCTGTGCGTCACCCAATGTCGCACACGGGAAAGCCAGATAGTTCATCCATAGAAGGTCATTCCATAATCACATCAACCAGCTAAATTTAAAAGCATTGAATTTATCTCGTGAAATTTCACCATTTTTTGCCGTAGTGAAAATCTTGTGAATGGAAGAATCGTTTATTAAGTGATTCGAATAGGTAAACGAGTTGGTAAAACATGTAAACATGTTGGTAAAACACTATGGGCGGACAATCAAACGTAAAACTAAACAAACAATTCATGAAACTTCCGTATTTTAAAAATAATTTATTTCATAATATTATCTACTATTAGACTCTTACATTTGTTTATAGCAGACCAAGCACAACCATCGATTGGTGTCATAATGTCGACAACTCTTGCAGACCCGCTGATTGCAAGATGGGCAGTTCGCACCACGATTTATGATCCTTCCCAGCTCTCCTCGGCACCTGGTTACCAATTAAAAAAATTAAAATCCTTAAACTATGATCACATTGAAGTTGAGTGCCACAAGCAACCGTTTCAAGACATTCGGTCGCACAACCAAAAATGGTTAGGAACTTATGTTTATAATTGGAAGACTTACGAGCTCTTCATCTCTGAGGATTCATTAATACCACTTTCTTCTAATATTAACAAATATTTTATAAGATTTAGATATACCGCGATATAGACAGTGTTAAAAAACTGAATTTCATAAAACTTATTCAGAAGGGAAAGTCTCTGGATATACAAAATGTCTGATGAGTTGGGTGTGGCACACAGCTTCCTGGTAGCCATAACATGAATATATGGATCATTGAAATGTTTTAAATACGCTTAAAAGAATCTATAGTATCCATGAATCCATATTTCATCAAAATTGGATGAAAAGTGTAGAAGTCGTGTTTGATACAAGAGTTTGAGGTTTGCGCTGTAGTTTCTAATGATACGATCATGATTGAGTTTGAGCAAAATCGTTCAATCAAGCTATAAGAAACTGGTGCTTGATTGATATTACGTTTGGGCATGCACGAAAACTACTAGTGATTCGGAAGCGATGGAGTTCATTGAGGCTCATCTACAGTTTATACCGTTAATTTCTGAAAACTTCATCGAAATCGGATGAAACCTTTAGATTTCATGTTTTTGAAAAGGATTTGAGGTTTGCACATGCGTAGCAGTTAC
Organism: Adelphocoris suturalis; assembly: GCA_030762985.1. NCBI lineage: Eukaryota > Metazoa > Arthropoda > Insecta > Hemiptera > Miridae > Adelphocoris > Adelphocoris suturalis. Next base: position 25,499,512 of record CM061047.1, on the reverse strand, counting down.
TAATGGTACGATCGTGATAAAACTCATGTGAGGTAATCAAATCTATTTCTCATCCTCCCCCCGAATTGGAGCACGATGGGACAATTAGGCCAAGCGAAAATGGCGCTTGATTGATTTCACGTTTGCGCATGCGCAGTGAAGTTTTCCATATCTGAGTGATGAAATTGATAGGGGACCATCTTCAGCCTAATCCGCTCATTCCGAGAAAATTTCATTGAAATCGAATGAAAACTGTAAAAGTTATTCTTGTCGCAAGGGTCTAACATTCGAGTATGACAGCAGCTACGTTCGTGATAAAATTGATAGATATGCCATAAATGTTTTATTGTTTTTTGCTTACTACCCTTCAAATTTGAGTCAGATCGGATGAATAGAACGCGAAAATATGATGCTCGATGGAATTTACGTTTTTCGAAGTGCAGAGTGGAGTATCGAATTGAGAGAAATAAAACTGATAGGGACCATCTATACCCTTGCCGTTAATTGATGACACTTGGGATTTTCAGAGGGCCACTTGAATCGCCAACGCTGCACGAGGCCGACCCCAATTGGAGCCTCCAGGTATTGTTAATGGATAAATGGGGTGCGTTAGAGTGTGTGACTCCTAAAATTTACTCCCTATACAACTGCAATTTGATTCATTCATTTTGATCATTACATCACCATAATCGTGATCTTCATAAAAAAATGAACAAAGCAAGAATAAACTTGAGCTAAATTTATTGGGTCTAAATATAGTAGATCGTGATCGTATGAGAAGTGATAGCAACCAGATGAATTGAGAAAAAAAGGGTAGGTAGTCGTAATAGTGATTCAAACCATGTTTTCCGAACTAAAAATATCAGTTCTCGCTCCCTACCGGCGCAATGTGGGCCAGCAATTGATTCTAGCTGGACAACATTATTTTATGAGCTATTCTAATAAGAATACGAAGCTTCCTGAAGTAATATGTTGAATATTTCCAGGCTGAGTTCTATCGTGGAAACTGGAAGGTGAAATTTTAGTGGCGTTTGAATCCCACATAACTCTGAATGCGGTTCCACCGGATTCAAATAACCCTTTGTACCTATACCTAAAGAAATCTATTTTTAACATATTTTTTCAATTTTGAACCTACAGGACTGAACAAACAATTGGAGAGACCTTTGGAAAATCGCGAAAAAATCGAGGAAAATACATTGGGTAACCTATTCATATTACCCCAAGATTTCGTAAAAGAGTAATTGCCTCAAATAATTTTGGTCTGCCAGAATCGTATTTGGTACCATTGTGTGATGAATTCTCTTTTATAATTACCATGCTACTTGCCGTTAGCCGTGTCTGATATTTGTACTTGATCGAAAATAATTTTTTTTTTTTTTTTTCAATTCTTATTAATTTGGCAACAGGTTGATAGCAGGACTATGCAGTATTTGTATATGATGTCAATATTGTATTAATATTGTTAATTGTGTATTACTTTAAAAAATATATATGAGATGTACATAATACTACATTAAATTAATAAACATTATACATGCATTATGGTTCGGGCACAATGGTACTTCACCGATATCACGAGGTTGAAAAGTGAGCCACAAGGGATGTTACCACATCGTTCAGAAAAAGGGTTTCGGTACCTGAGACCCAAGTCTTTTTAAATATCGACAAGGGTATACAGCCTTCTTCGCCCATTCCTTAAAAGTTTCATCAAAATTGGATGACATTGTGTAGAAGTTATGAGTGTTGCATAGATTTGCGGACACACGGAGGGATGTCGAAAGCGCCGATCCCCTTTGGAATGCGTTACGAAAGCGCTCAATTTTTAGAAACGATTGCGCCAGTTTTTAATGAAAAGTCAGAACGAAAGCGCCGAGTATAAGAACTAACTTCCTGCTAGTACGAAAGCTTCGAGCACGTACCCTCGTACAGCAAGTAGATAAGTGAAAGTGATTAAAACAATTATGTCATGTATCATCGTTCATTGTATTTTTACGAATTGTCAATTCGTTCGTGAAAACACAAAATTTATCATTCAAATTCCGCGTTGATCATTGTCTGAGTCTAAGTATATAGGAAACAGAGGCATTGTTTTTACTTTAGGAAGTGAGAAATCATTTGTCTCCAAAATCAAAATTTCCACTCACATTTTTCGATTTAGACCATTCTGAATAACTGTCGTTCCGTGTCTGTCTGTCAATGTCCGTTACCCTTGTATCAAACTTAATTACCACAATTTTGAACCGATTTTGATTATACATTCACAGAATGTGCGTATAGGGATGTAGAAGGTTCCCAATCAGTTCCAGTGTTCCCGAATCAATAGTTCACCTTGCGCATGCGTGAACTTAATTTCCATCAATCATCATTTTCTCATGCCCGTCGTCCAATCTCGCTCATATTTGGAGGATTGTGAGGAGAAAAAGATTTGATCGACCCATAACAATTTCATCATGATTGTACGATTAGTAGCTGCTGAGCATGCGGGAATAAGTATTTAATCCTTGAACGAACTTGATTTACACGGTATTCACCGGATATTGATGAAATTTTCGAGGAATGTGTAGGTTGGACACTAGATGGTCCCCTATCAGTTTTATTGCTGCTAAGTCAAAAACTCACTCTGCGCATGCGCAAACGTGAATTCTATCAAGCATAATTTTTTCCACGCTCTAGTCGTCTGACCTCGTTCAAATTTGGAGGATGGTTTGGAGAAAATTATCTGATCAACATATATGGCAATTTCAAAACAATTGTATCGCTAATAGCAGCTTCGCATGAGCGAATTCGTAATTCTTGTAATGAGCTTAATTTCCACAATTTTCATCCGATTTCAATGATATTTCCAGAGAATGTGTGGGGTTGCTGTAGATAGTCCCCTGCCAACTTCATTATTCTCCAATCATAAATTCATCCTTCGCATCGCTAAACAAATTGAAACATTTTCTCGTATCCTAATTGACCGATTGACGTTTACTAGATAGCTTGATAAACTATTTTCCAAAATGCAAATTCTTAAGAGCATTTAAAACAGTTCAATGGCCTATACATTCATGTTGCGGAGACGAGTAAGCTATGTGCTACACCCAACTTGGCAAACTTTTTAAGCGTTCCAGTTGATTAATGATTGATTAATTTCTTTTGTCTACAATTCTAATGAAACCATAATTAAAACAATTTAGAGCCGTTTTTAGGCTGTTTTGAGATTTCTTGAGCAAGCTTTTTGAAATATGAGCAGTTAAATGTGCTCTAATACTGCTAGCCTATGAACTCATACGTTCATTTGGAGAGCTTGATTTTTTTACGCAAGAATGGGAATTTCATCTCAATCCTAAGGAGAATTATCGTCAGAAATGACGATAAATACAGGCAGGTATATATACGTGAGAAATGTTGCTTGATGGAAACTTAAATATGTACGATATAATTATAATATACAATAAAATGTACATATGAAAAAAGCTTAAATGTCTAGGATTCTCTTCAGCACGCCTCAAAACGAATTTCAATGAAGAAATTTTTCGTAAATTGTGATAATTTTGGAAATTTTCGTGAATTCGATAACTTTACCTTTTGGTAGGTAACACTAAAACGCATAAATCCTACCCGTAAGTTAATTTTCTTGAAAATACTCGTACATACTGCTCCAATTTTAATTGACTGAAATATTCGTTTAAACATATTAAGACCTCGCCCTGAATGATTATGCAATACATATTACCCAATTTATCTATTTCATAGCTGTTTGAGATATTTTTGTATGCATTGGGCATTACCAGTGTGTTGTTGGCATTGCTAATATAACCTCGAATTTCCGACGCGTTCAATTACAAAATTGAATGTAGCTTTCAAACTTCTTATTCTTTATAAGCTTTACGAAAAACTTGATGGCATTAAGAGGATATCATATATGAATCTGATAAATAAAAACAAGTGTTAAGAAAGAAATATTCCAATCCAAATGGAATTTGGGGGTGGAACGTTAGAAACATTAATTACGCTCCCTCGAGTCAGATGTCAACATTAAATACTCTTATTCTTTCCTCCCTGCTGATTTATTATCCATTGTTTAATCAATTTTTTAAACGTATTATACATGTATTTGAATGTTTCGGGTTAACCAGTAGATAAATAATATCAAGTTGTGATTCTAGAATTGAATGAGATAAATAGTTACATAATTATGTAATTCTTTATTACCAACCTAGAGCAAGCGCGGCCCCCGAGAAATGGAGGATGGTTGTCGACTTCTTCAGTTCCAATGCATAGTGTACCTTTACGCCTCAAGCTTTGAAGATCGCTCTTCAACCTCCTGAAACAAAAACAAGATTATGGTTACAGCGTATTTAAAATTATTCGTAGATGTTCAATGTTTGTTCAGGACATTGATCGAGAATTGTGGATATAAGTTGTATCGAGATAAGATAGGTACATGCGGAAGGAGTTCTTTCAGAGAAAAAGATCGGACGGCGGATGGCAAAGTGTGAATGGATGTTCATTTATTTACCCCCTCCACCAGATAGAATACAAATGTTCATTATTGAAAATAATAAACCAAAACTTCAAAATTGAAGAGGATGACGTAAGATGGGCGATAACTATGTGATCTATGTAAGTAGGTTATGAACAGTTAACCAATTGGTTCATAATTTGCAAAAATTGTGAAAAGAGTTGTTGACAAAAGAAGACGCCTTGAAATGACCAGAAAACAAAATGTTGAGTCTGAAAACTTTATACTAATCGCACTCGAAGGTTGTTCGGAGTAGGTTAATGCTCTCAGTTCATGAACATAGAAGGATAGGATCTTCGAATTTTTTCACGTACTGAAAGTAGGTATATCTACAGCTTATCTTACAGGACATTGCAACAACTACTAAAACCTGTTCACTGTTGTTGATTTCGTAACAAGTAGGTACTTCCATCATTCGTAACAAGGCATTCTATCATTCCACTTCCTAGATGTACTGACATAGGTGGTGAAAGACAGGAGAGCAGCGTTTCCTTACTTCTACGCCTATCCCACCCCTCTACTTGAAGACCAGAGGGCATACCAATTAGATTCCAGCGGATGACAGTCCGTTCCATTCAGGTGGAACCGTTAGCGTCTTCCATTGTGCCTCGCGGTCTGCTGACTAACTACCTATCTATAAATAAAGCGCCATAATATGTGCACTTCATCGTCTCATCTTTTGTAAAATCATGCTTTAGACAGCTAAGTCTTTCAGCGACTCGCTTCGAGTCTTTCAAGAAATTCAATAAACAACACAAAATTTGGTCAATCAGTAAAATACAATACCTACCAACCAGTCCAATCGAGCCAATAGACCAATCGAGTATTACGCAATAACGATCGATGATTAGAAATATCACGAATATATACCACCCCTGATAGTATATTTATAAAATATAAATTACTTAATCTTTCATGACCAATACTTTTTACGAATTTCTTAATATGCAATTATTACATGCTCATTTTGTCGTCGACAGAATAGGATAGACAAGATCTAAAGTATGAAGAGTGACACCAAAAATTGTGTTACAAAAATCCGTCACAAATTGATCGTCACTCAAAGCCTTTACGAATTGTGGTTTACAAAAATCTGTCAGAAATCTGGTGCACCCAGCCTCTTGGGACCGCTGGAAGTGAATGCAAGGAAGTTAGATCACCTAGATGAGCACTGAAGATAACCACTCCTGTACAGCCTAAAGTGATGAACTCTGGTACCCAGCCTCTTACGTACACGTTGAAGTGTTCGCGAACTAAGAACCTAACTCTCCCCTACAATGAAATTTGGTACACATCTCCTTGGAAGTGGTTGCGATGAAGTCAGATCAGATGCACGAGGGGTAATTGTGACTATTTTTTCCTGTACATCCTAGAGCCCTAAAATTTGGTTAAAATCTTTGAAATCAAGACAATTATTTGATTTGTAGAGCACTCAGCACCAGCCGCTCTGTTCTTGGAGATATGTAACGTGTACACCGGACGCGCAACAAACATAGAATCCCTTCGATGATTCATCGGTTTACCTACACTTGGCGTAAAGCTCCAAACTTTGCCCGGCATGAGTGAGCGCATGCACCATCCGTGCATTTTGTTCGCGATTGTTTACAGTGTTCCAGAACAATGCTCGGTTGGTATAAAGGCGAAGGAAATCCTTACAGAGTAATAAGAATAATGCTCACAGCGCCCAAGCTGGTCTTGTTAGATTGAATAAATAGGTAGTAATCTTCTTGAATTTTACAACACAAGACAAAGCAATAAATTATTAAGATCAATGTTCTTCTCTTTCGAAGAACAACTTGTTCATATGGTAACATGTACATATTTAGTTATTAGCCTATTCGTCCATCTAGTCATAGTTGTATTATCTTAATTTGGGGTTTTTTCCGCTTTAGGGGCTGAACAGTGGTCATTACTGTAACCCTCATTTTCCCCCTCCGATTTGCCAGTGGTGTCCCGGATGGCACTTCGTTTAGTGACGGAGAACAACATGGCTCCCCTTAGAATCTCGCCACCTGCAATGTCCCTTCAGACACCTTGTTCAATGCCGCTAATGACCCTTCTGGTTGAGGTGCGGCTTAAACCGTTAAATAAAGAAAATAAATGAATAAAAACAACTTGTTGAACCGGTACGTTTCGATTGTTGCCGACGGCCGTTGTTACTTTTCTCTCCACTGTACCGAGGTTCGAGAAAATTTGATAATAATATCGCATAACAGCTTGAAATTTAATTATCACTTTTGATCACCCCAAGGAGTAATATTAAATATATTTAAAATATCTATAAATTTTAAACATTACAATTTTTTAAAATCTGTACCTATCTTGAAATTTTTAATGAAAAAGCAGTCAAGTACTTTGCATACCACTAGCGCCGTTCACACTTGATACGAGAAATAGTCCTTGACCTTTTTTCTCTACATACTAAGCTGTTTGAATTCTAGTGGAACAGGAGTACTGTATACAGCAATACTATTTGTATAACCTTTCAGCCCTGTATATTCTAAATAAGGCTTAAATAACGACCATGTAGAACTGCGAAAAACTGGAATCCAATTAAATGATAAATATTTAATTTTTATTAAATAATAAATTATTTCTTGGTTCAGAAATTGAGAATTTTCTAGCTCTTTAGTAACTCTGCTACAAGAATCTACGATTGCCTGAATTAAGAATGGAGTTTCCCAGTATTTTAGGTGTAGACATTGTAATGATACTAACGATGAACCATCTGAAAAATTGCATGTGTTCACTACTTAGATGCGTCAGTGATTCAGCAAGTTGTAAGCGACTGTCTGCCATCAGATTACAGCAGACCACCATTAATCGTGTGTTATTATGTTGTTATGCCCGGGTCCTTGATAAACACAATGAGCTAGTGCCCTTGAGATCGCTACATCTCATCACGCCATTGACGCTGCTATTCTTTGACACCTTTAGTAAAAGGAGCAATTGATCAAAAGAATGAATAACAACGCAGGTCGGATGGCAGGATAGGTGGTAGACTATTAAAATTTGAGTGAACTACTAACAAAGGATCTCAACGCCGCTGCTTCATCCCGGATGTAATTTCACCCTACGACCCTTCGACATTATCGTAACCAGTGCCTGCAAAATTAAAAAAGCTTCATATTTTAATGAGATAGGTCGAATTCTACTGCCACCTCTAATTTGACGAACAATATGATCTATCAACAGAAAGGCGTTTTTCCAATTATTTTTCCCCTATAGTACCTACATTAGTGTATTTGTTTATTCAAATTTTACGTTCGCAGATCCATAAATGTCCGAATTATCCATAAATGTCATTCAATATGTAATATTGTATATAATATACGGCTACAATAAGAGCAGTCTATACATGGCAATACTCTTCTGTTTTCTAATACGATACGCCACAAACAACAAAGTTATTATGCTTCTGGATGATACATATTGAAATATACATAAACGGATTGATGGATATAATGGAACGGTTCTTGATGTTTCTTTAAATATAAAATGTTTTATTGCATATTCTTCAGCTCAGAACACTGAAGAAGGATGTGCAGTTATGTCAAAGGAGACTATCCTCTTCAGTAACCATAGCCCACCTTCGCTCCAGCTCTCAGTTATTTGGCAGATAAAAATCTCAGCAAATTTTAAAATAATATCCGTATGCCATAGCCATTGCTTCACTTCTTCATTGCGAAAAAAAAGTTAATTACTTACCTAGTAGTTAGTTTAATGGCGATACTTTAACAATAGATACCTATCCAATAAGGTTCCAACGGTTCATACCTTTAGATAAAGTAGATAAATTTCCTATTGACTAAAGCCCTACTTATAATAAATTAATAAATCTCAATCGAAAATTAAAATGCCTCATGAAAAGGATCTCTATGCACATATCTTCATGCACAGATGATTCTCCGTTTTTAGCCCCTCACCTGGTACAATACACCCGGAGGCAACGCCGACTGGCGGAAACGGACGCAGAAACAAAAAGTTCGTAGTGCTATGAAACGCGAAAAGTAGGTGAAAATTTTAGTTTCAGAGTACAAAAAAACGGACGGTAGACCTACGGTTCAACAGTCAGATCATAATGATTAATTTTACACATTAATAGTTTATTATAGTTACTTAGCAATATTAGAATTATAACTGAGCGTAATAAATCAGCTTTCCTTCACACTACAGAGACTTAGGGATTATGAGATGCTGTGATAAAATGAGAGCATTCCAAAAAGTGGCTAACGATTTTCCTGCTATGAAAACTAAGGGAGTTACACTTTTCTAGTAACGCATTGGTTGTACGTGAAAATCAATAGAAAACCCCACCGTGACGTGACGCTCGTGACGGACCAAAACAAATGGAAATGTCCTGTTAATCAATATTAAATGATAAAAATTGACAATCTGCATTTATACCTTCAGTAAGTAGTGAGAAAGCAAAGTTATTGTTCAGTGATGGTTCCGAGCCGGGTCCCACTTACCCTTGGGGAAATTGTGCCTGTTGGGTTTTTTGGAGAGTTTTGTACGTTTTTGGTCTGAGTATGCAGTGCATTACGTCTAGTGGTTTTCCGAGTTTGAGTAGTTTGCAGTTTCGAAAGTAGGGTATGTGCACTGTGTACTCTAACGAATTACTTTACGATCACTTTCTAGCAACTTCCAGTTCATCTTCTCATCATATGTCATTGAACGTTAACTCTCATACTATACGATTCTATTGCTATCATTTAGATGGTGGTATACATCCATAGGCTTGTGATGTAAGTAGACTCAGTCGCACATCTCTGAACCTCTAATGGCGTTCATTACGTCTATTAGTTTTCCGAGTTTGAGTTGTTTCAAGTTTCGAAAGTAAAGGGTACGTGCAATGTGTACTCTAACGAATTACATTACGATCACTTTTTAGCAACTTCCAGTTCATCTTCTCATCATATCTCATTGAACGTTAACTCTCATACTATACGTTTCTATAGCTATCATTTAGATGGTGGTATACATCCATAGGCTTGTGATGTAAGTAGACTCAGTCGCACATCTCTGAACCTCTAATGGCGACGTATGGCGCGTTGCCGAGGTGAACGTCCCGGTACATATGTCACGTAGCCGCCCGTCCACTCTCATCACTTGCCCAGGACTCCACAAGGCCATTGTCCACCGGACAAAGGCTCCTTTTGGATGCCCCTAGTGACTCCGCCCTAGTCCAAACCCTCTCGGATGACTTGCGCCAAACAGCATACTAACTTCTCTGGGGAGTTTACAGAGGAATGAGAAGTCTAAAGAGAAAGCGTCTCGTGACTGAGCGGGAACAGGGAATGACTATGTTGGAGGAAGATGTGGACTGGAGTAAGAAAAACAATCTAGAACAAAGCTTCACAATAGCTTCCAAACTTTTATTTAAACTTGAAATTTGCTTGCCGAATCGGAAGATACATATAGAATATCTCAACACATCACAAATAACGAATATTACATATGAAGAGCAACTTATGTGGATAGAATCATGATTGTTGGAATGTTAATTAAGATAAAATGATTTTAAAACATTGGTAAATGATGCACGCATTATAGGGACCGTAATTATACTGGATGTACCATCTTCATTATAACCTAACATGTATGCGCTGCGAGCTCCCCCCCCCCCCCCCTTTCCACTCATGAATTATTTTTCTGACAAATAGGTTGAAAGTATCACGGTCTACCGGTCTTGCCTCACTCTATCACACCTCTTCACAAAAATAAGCCATCAAAATTAAATCCCCAATTTATAGCTCATCGAAATGAAAAAAATTTATAAAAAAGATAAAACTAAAATATCATTGTTAATCGAAATTCCCTCTCCCTCACCTCACTGTTAGTAAATCTGAACCGTCCAAGGTTTGTTTAATAACTGGATAGAAGTCTGGATCGAACAAAAAAGTAGTCACAGAAATCAGATTTCAATAGTGAAAACATCACGATATATCATTATTAATCCCCCTCCATTCACCCCCTTCTATGTTGAAATTTGAAACACCTAACTTATGTTCCAAAATAGAAAGAATAATTAATTGAACACTAAAAAAGGGATCCCGAAAATCAGACAATAAAGTACCGAAACTCTTAAAAGAGTTCCACTATCTGCTTTACAAGAAGATACCATGTTACATGGATATGTCTTCGATTGGGGATTTCATAACGGTCGTCCTCGAGAGTTGTAAACAAATCCTTTCACTTTGGACTGTAGGTGACGAAATGTAGGATAAAAAATTTATTAACATGTTTGATGTTTTAGGGCTGGGGGTCGTTCTGTGAATTCCGACACGCAAATCTGCAACGTTTTTTTTCTGATGATTTCCGCTTACAACCGAGTCGTTGCTAGGGAAATGGTACTTCGTCGTTTTTCATCCCACAAAATCCGTTGACCATTCGTTCGAAAGCTCTCGATTTATCCAACCATATTATGTTAACTACTGCGAAGTGCGTGGCCAACAAGCTGAGTTATGAGCATGGTTATTTGAATAATTGTGTACACTCAGGTGATCATTCTCAATAATTGATATTGTGAACATGATTGCAACCGCTTGTTAATTTCTGATGATTTCATTGAGTTGGTGTTTCGATGATTTGATTCATAGCAGGTGATCCGAATATTGCGAGAACGGTTTGATTTGTGAAGCGGTGGTTAAATCATTTTAATACGTAATTTCTATACTTTACACTCTAGGAAGCTGTAATTTTGTATGTAGCCTCTTCTGGACATTTACTTGACGATGCCCAGGGTCCGGATCAGATGAGTGGCTCTTAAAGCTAATTTCTATGCTTTACACTCTAGGAAGCTGTAATTTCGTGTGTAGCCTCTTTAGGACATTTACTTGACGATGCCCAGGGTCCGGATCAGCTGAGTGGCTCTTAGAGCTTGCATACGAGTCTGCAACTAAAGACATAAAATGTCCCAATGTGTTGCAGACTCGTATGCAAGCGTACTTTGGTATGAGTCCCATCGGAAATATCTTATGGTAAAATAAAAATGTATATAAATATAATAAATTGTTTTGGTTATTTAGAATCTTTTCTTTTTTCTTGACCTTAAAAAACTATATCTAATTTCTCCCTTGCGAGGGAAAAACATTAAACATGATTTAATGTTTTTCCCTCTCAAGGGAGAAATTATGAAATCGTTGTTTTCAATTTACTTTAGAAGTAAAAAACCATTCAATAAACACTCACGATGAAATTAAATGAACAAAATAAATTTTTGATTAAAGATGAAAATACAAATGAAATTGTAATGTTCAGTAGGAAACCCTTCTCCACAACAGAAGGATTTCCACCTTGTTAAACATTTTTTGTCTATTTTATCATTCTTGGAGGCACAAAAAGCATAGGTACTATAAATTAAAGTTATTTCTCAATACAGATCTCGTCTCGTAATACAGACGCAATGAGTTGTTGTTAACAGTCGACTGTTGTCAGGGGATGAAAATGTTTCCTATGGAGTGGAGTAAATGATGCTATTGCTTTACGTTAAGAATATTGTAACCGGCTTATTAAAATTGTTTATAGTCCAATCAACTTAGTTTAGGAATGTAGCCAGGTACGTAAGGAGGGGAAAATTGGTAGCTTGAGATGTGAACATTTATCACATAAATCAAGCGCTTTCCAACGAGTGGCGAACGATTTTTGTGCGATGAAAACTGCGGAAGTTCCATTCCCCTAGCAACGGCTGGGTTGTACGTGTAAAACACTGAAATTGTGACATCAATTTTGCGTCACGGAAATTTTTGGTTGACCCCCCAGAGCAAAGACATATCCATGTCAATAGCGTAAATATCACGACTCATCAGTATTATCCGCTCTATTCGCTCCCTTCCATTATGAAATTTGAAGCTCCTGACATATTTGCCAAACTAGATAAAAAATTTTATTGAACAAAAAAATAATAATAATAATAGTAATAATCTCAAAAATCAAAAGAGAAATGTAATCATCACGATTTATCAGTATTGCCACATTCCATTATGAATTTTGTAACTCAAGACTTGTGTTCCAAAGCTAAACCGAATCCTTAATTGAACAAAACAAGAATCATGGAAATCAGATGGGCATAATGTAAACGTCACGATTGACCATTATAACCCACTCTCCCCCCTCCCACCACTCTTCCCTTCGATATTGTAACTTGAAATTTCCGGCATATGTTCCGAAGCTAGACCGAACTCTAGTTGAACAAAAACGAATCGTGAAAATCGGTCGAGAATTTCAGCTAGATCAGCGCATGGACGAATTTGTATCTACTCCCTCACCCTAATCCAAACCGCGATTCTGTCTTTACCTAGGTTTGTTGCACAATCAGATAAAACTGAGGATCGAACAAAATAAAAATCACGTAAATATATTGAGAATTGTAGCCTGGGCAGCGTCAAAAAAAAATTGTGATAGAAAATCACGATTTTTCGGCTTTACCCCCACCATTCTTCCTCTTCATTCTTGGAATTCAATATTTCCGAGGTATGTTGCACATTAGACTTGCACAAAGAAAGAATCTTGAAAATCGGTTGAGAATTGTGGCCTAGGCAGCGTCGACAAAGTTTGTCGCACACACACACACACTCACACACATCTACTGTTTTTTCATAGATTTGGTCTTAGACTGGTCTGAAACGGATTTGTATTAGGTTACGTTTTTCTCATGCTTAGAGTGTTCGCCGCCTCCCTGGATCAATTCGAGTATGTAGTCCCTCTACTATAAGAAGCCTTGCCTTCATGACCAATAGCTTCAGAGGGACGTCCTAAAAGTGGCTGAGAATTATATCTTTTATTTCCGCCAATGTTTCCACTAATTAAAATAATGTACCTTAAGAGTTATTTATTGGTTTATATTCAAACATGGAACTATGTAATCGGCAACCCTCCCCCTCAAAATTTGTTGGTTTACATCACTTCCAATTAACACCAAGGCGTGATATTCAAAAGTTTAAAGGGGTTTATAAGGGGGGGGGGGGGGTCGGATTTTTATACACACGCTCAAAACAAACACATTAAACTCAAAGGTACCTACTGTTAAAGTCCTGCATGAGCTCAAGTAATCAAAACTGATGAGCTAATTCTGCTTCTAGCTTCATCTGTAACGCCTCTGTCCTGCTCCTTAGCTAAAGGAGAGGGGCAGCTAATTGGAAAGAGTAGAGCTGCTTCTGTGTTAAACACACTCTTTCGCCTTTCAGCATGACACCCATATTCAGATTTCTGGTATGGGAATTGGGTGTGACAACGTACTCTGTGTGGAATTTTCAATGTATAGAACACAATTAAACTGCTAAAATCCCCGAAAATGGAGTGGTCACTAACAAAAAGGTATTGAATCTAATATTTTAGTCCCAAGGGGTGAAGGTCCACTAAAGGTGATGTACCTTTGGATCGAATCTAATTAAAAAAACGGTTGATTACACCTTACCTTGACTACGCAAGGTATACTTGCAGCGATGAAAACGGATATGTAAGAAAAGATATCGGCAGATAAGGGTGAAAATGGGAAAATGGAGAAGTACAATTTCCCAAGATTCAAATAATCTGTCTTGGGTGGTGGCGGCCCGGGGGGTTGTAATGAAATCGCGGATTTTAGAAGGCGGAGGCACGTGTCGTGTGTAGGGTTTTCACGAAGAAACTGGGCTGGCGAACAGTGGCCAACCCAGAGGTAGGAAGAGAAGACGGACTGTAATCCTGATTATTTCTGTTATGGAGGATTAAAGTAGGGCAATAACAAACTCATTAGTACTCAAAAGCTCAGCAAACGAAATAGTTTAGTAGAGAGAAGAAACTGTTTTCGTTACTATCAGTTTCAGATATTAACAACGGTGGATGCATTTATTCAATATTAATAAGTAGTTATTTTTTCTTCTGAAGGACGTTGCGACCTAGCTAGAACCTCTACGTGACCCACCTGTTGGGAACCACTGCTCAAAATTGTCGAAACACTCTCAAATAAGAGCATAATATGATTTTTTCTCATTTTGTCTTAATTATGGTTAGATAAAATTGTGCACCGTATTGTGAGAATCAGAAGACAATTCATTCATTAGTTCAAAGAGCGAAAACGATCAAACATAATCACCGCCTAATAGTCAAACTTTTATATTTATAGATTTATAGAGGGGGGTTGAATAGAATAAACGTATACATGATAGGTTTTATTAAATCTACATTAGTAAACATTTGAGGGAGTATAATCATTGGTGAGGTTTATTCTGGATATTGTACGGGGTTTCGGCAATCTGTGTCCAGCCCACTCTTCTTTCAAGTATCAAGGTTCTGAAGGACGAAAAAATCAATTAAGGTTTTGTTTCCTATCTTAGTATACGTCTGTAGTCTGATTCTCTTCTGCGGTTCTGCATTGCTTCCAAAATGATGCGATAGGGAAAAAATCGTTCGTATTATTATCCTGACTACGCAATTCAAACATCCCGACTGAGGAAACGACGAAGGCGATGGGATGTAATCCAATCATCCCGCCGCAAAAGAATGGAATGACGAAGGGAACGCCGCCGCCGTCTCATCAGAAATCAAGGTTGCTCGGTCCAGAAGAGAGATGGGGCTCTGGGAAGCTTGTGGTAGGCGCCACTGGAGTATAAAAAATAAAACCTACTTATATACTTTATCTTGCTTGATAAGATGACACTTTTAAAGACTAGAGCAACTTCTGAATCAACGAAAGGAAACGGAACGTATCTACCAACTTCATCTTTCCAAGTGGAAACGTCTTGAAAGCACAGTTTAGCTTATCTTGACTAATTTCACTTTAATTTTATTAAATGTTTGTGGACTGTAAGGTTAACAAAATAGTTTATTACTATTACCTCCTATTCCTAGAAGTAATAAGTATCTTATTACTGGCCCTTTGTTCTGCCTTTCAATGGGGAAATTCCAGCGCCATATTGCCTAACTGGAAAAATTCACGGGTCGAACAAATTAATAATAAACCATCTGTCACAGTCGGTCACGCAAACGCACACCCCAATTCATATCCTACACGATTTGGTTTAATTAAGTTTTAGTTTCACTTTTTAAAAATATCTACCTAGTCCTTTTTTAGTGTGGTTTCTAAGTTTGCTGTGATCCACATCAAAAACGATAGGCTATCCTCATCACTGAGGGACGTCCAAAAAAAGAAACATTCATATTGAGGTTGAGGATAAAGAATTTAGAACAACCAGAAGGAATTGTTAAAATATGAAAGAAACCTGAACAAGAGGATGACGTGTACAGAATAAAGAATGCTGTACTATAATAAAGAATGGGCATTATTCGTAATACAGTAGGTCTGGAAAACAGCATTCCCGTTTACCTTTAATTATAATAATTAATCATAGGTTGGTCTGAACAACCTAAAGCACAAGCTTTGTGATACAACTAGCATCAAGTTTTGAATCATCGGTTCCGAATTTAAGCTGTGTTGACGATGAGCAGGATACTGTTCTGAATAGATCGCGAGGACTCTGCAACCGATAGACGTGAGTCAACAATCCGCAGAGATGATTAATCGGTTTGTTCCTGGAGCGTTAGTCACTTCGTTCGGAGGAGAAGCGTGTCCCAATCATAACAACCCGAACCTGTTTGAGACCCCTGGTGTTGGCGCGTTTACTCCCAACTGGAGTTCGATGGAAACCAACAGAAAATTTCTCTATAGGAAATCTTGGTTTTCTGTACATATTTTATTTTAATAATGTAGCAACTCCAACGATTTGTCACCATTCATTCTTACGAAAAAACAATAATGTTTCATGCTTTGTGAGTTTGATGTTGTCAACGAAATTTTTTGTGCAGACCAAAAAATGTTGTGAAGGTAAATAAAGTAGCAGTACGTGATAATTTCCGATTTCTTAAGGTTATAGACTCAGCGGGTTTCCGTCGCGCTATTCTGCTTTGCTTCCAGAAGTCCCTATTGTTTGCTCCACGGGCTTTTTTTCACAAAGGATAGTAAACTATTAAACCCCGTAAATACGAATAGGCAGAACATCACCAAACTTGGTGCTTTGCGCCTCCCAAAACGGTTCAAATCCTTATAGCTCTAGTACCTCACAAATTCACGCTTCTTAGTAGTAACTGTCGAATAATTTAGAAAAAATTTTGTTTAAAAAATAAAGTAAATGAATGGTAGGTTGAAAACGAAATAAATGAGCTCCAGAGGCCTCTCAGTTGATCAGTACGCCTCAGTACCTGGTAGTTGTTTTTGGGGTGATCCAAAGGAGCTCCATTTAAATTTCAGTACCGTTAGTCGATTACTTACGTAGTCTCCAGCGCTGCAGGGCTATGTGGCCCTTGGATTGACGAACTACGTCTCTCTAGTAGCCAATTCCTGACTCCCATTCGGCGCGCATCCCTGTCCACCTCATTACCCCATCGGCTCCTAGGTATCCCGCTCCATCTCGAGCCATCCATCCTTGCATTTTCTGCCATCAGTGGTATTCTTCCTTCCTGCAATCTTAGCATATCGTAACCGCCCTGCTTTGATGTAGTTCACTGTATTCTCGTTTGCCAAAACTTCTTATTTTATCTCAGAGATGCGCCATATTCCCCCATCGCATATTACCCCACAGATTCTCCGAATCACCTTCCTTTCAAAAACCCACAATCGATTCGCATCTGCGGCTGTCAGGCACCAGGGTTCCGACCCGTAACATACCACTAGTCTAACTAGACTTTTGTCGTTTCAATTTCGTGCCTCCTGTCAACATTCTTGGGGTGGCCAAAGGATTCCAAAGAAGGCTCTGTTCCCAGCCATAATGCGCTTAGAAACCTCATAACTTATCGAATTAGTGTCATTTAGGGAAAACCCAAGTACCTGTGTAAAATATGAGACACATGTTCAAGGGCTCATTCTGTCGAAGGGCAAAATACGTGTCGACTCATTTTCAATGTAGCAACTCCAGTAAATATTTCCTTGAAATCGGAGACTGACTTATCGCGCATATATTTACAAATAAATTCCACGTATATTTTAAGATTTCAATTAGTTAGATACCTATTGATTCAGGGTGTCTCATTCCCCGAGGAAGAAAACGAGAGTTATTATTCAAGTACATTGAATAGTATTGCGATGTGATTGTTGAGGGGGTTTTCTCATATTTTAGTTATACTAATGATTTATTTAGTTCTTTTCATATTTTAGATGTGATGATTCAATGTGGACGTGTGATCTAAATACGTATCCATATTTTCCAAACTAATTGTACAAAGGTCTTGAGGAATGCGCATTCGGTGTGCATTCAATCAGCATGGTGCCACCATGCTGACATCATCATGGTTTGTCGTAGCCCAAGTGCACGTATCAAGAGTTAAAGGTCAGTATGTCATTCGATGCCTTATCTAATTTATTCACAGAAAGTTCCTGACCCACCATTCCAAAAGTGATGATCATTTTACGAGTAACTTTCTAACGATCCAAGTAAGTAGCTGAGTTGAAAAAATGCAGTAATGACTCTGCCCATAGTTAAGCGTTGGAATAATCGCAAAAGACATGCGCACTGTGTAGTGAGGGCTAAGCCATTTGAACTGAGCAGGTTTAGCAAGACTTGCAAAACCCCCATATTACACACTTCAATGCACGTTGGACTTGGCTACTTTTGAGCTTTTGATTTAAACCGACCATGCATGTAAACCATTGTTGAAAAACTTGAAGAATTTACCCCGAACTCAATTTCCACAAGAGATGGACTGAACTAGTTTTGTAACTCTCTGTTTAAACTTATAATGAGCGTAATTTTCCATTAAAATAGGGCAAAGTACGCATTAAGTAGCAATGGTCGGATTTATCAAACTTCCTCTCCATGTTGGGAGCTCTCTCCGTCGCATCAACGATATCCTGAACTGCTGTACCCCTTTTCCAAGCTACACGTTTTCCTTCTCTTATATCGATGAATGAATAAAGTTGAAGAAGCCTATTCAAGGATGAGGTTAATACAAGAAGGCCTTTTGTTCGGGAGCATTGTTTTCATCGGATTGCACAACGCAGCCTAACCGTCTCTACCACACCCCAATTACGAAGTTTCTTTTGAGCTCAAAAGAGCTGGCGCGACGATCCCGGAAAGGAATGGTCCATCCAGTCGATTGCTCCTCTGATCTTACGGCAGACCTCTAATTCTTCCTTCGACGTGACATTGTGCCTCAACCCATTAATATTGAACGGCAAGAAAATCTGGCTTCAAAAGGACGTGAGTCTTGTTTGCTCGAACCTTTTCCTACTTCGCAACAAACATCATTACGTGAAGCTCAGTTTTTGTTGCTCTTCTGCCAAGAATGTCTTATTCTACAATACTTTCCGATTATTACCCTCTGAGAAAGTTCTGAATGTAACAACTCCGGTGTCAGTCAACCCGATAACAAAATGAAACTTGACGACACGATTGGCTGGGTTAAGAATAAAACTAACGAAGACGATTTTATTTCCTTGAAATAGACCTAATTGGAATCAAAAATACTCATAGATACAAATTCCTCTGGTTGTGTTATTAACGTTATATACATAACATAATTATACAAACTACCTAGTAAATTAATGAAATAAAATAATTACTCACCAACGCTTCACTAGTCCGCTCGTAATAACCTTTTGCTTCCTCACTACCGTTGTCGTCCAAAATCAAAATTTCTACTTGTTTTTTGCATTTGAGAGGTTCCTGATCAATTTCGATTCCGTGTCAGTCTGTCTGTTTAATGTCTATATGTATGTGCCAATTCCTTGTCACACTTATAACGATATTATGTTTTATTATGATTTGATGAAATTTTCAGCTATTGTGCGAGTTACCTTCTAGATAGTCCCCTATAAATTTCATTGTCATTGAATCAATACTGTCGCGTGCACATGCGCAAACGAGAATTTCTTATAACGTCGATTTCTCAAGAGCTATTAGTTCGATTTCGTTCAAATCCGCAAGGTTTTCTGTATAGGTTTCAGGAAGATGCCCTATGATTTTTATCATGATTGTTTGAGTAATAACCATAGCACAAGCTCAAAACTAAAGTTGGTTCACACATGTGGAACTGTGAGACAAATTTACCAATTTCGATTAAATTGCAGTGATTGTGCGGGTCAATTCCTAAATGGCTCCCTATAAATTCCATTGCCTTCGGATCAATAGTGGCGTGTACGTATGCGCAAAGGTAAATGTCTTATAATGTTGTTTTCTAACGATTTATTAGTAAGATATAGTTCAAACTCCGAGGGAAGTTGGATGTAGGTTTTCCGGAAAATGCCCTATGAATTTTATCGAGATTGGTTAAGTAACTTTGCGCATGCGCAAAACTAGCGTTGATTGACACTTGTTACACTCCGGAACTAATGAACCAATTTTGATGACATTTTCAGAGATTGAGTGGGTTAGCTCCTAGATGGGTTCCTATCAATCTTGTTGCCGTAGGATCAATAGTAGCATGTGCGCATTGCAACCTAGAATTTCTGATAACGTCAGCTTGGTGTTAATTGGTTCTTTGAAACAGATTCTATACTTCCATTTAACAATAATTGAAGAAGCTATACTGGCCACCCACTTGGCAGATGTTTTTTCTTCGCATCTTACAAAAATCAGCAATTTTGAGGAATGGTAATTTTTCTCTTCATTGGTCGATTATTTAGGTTTATTGTGGAAAATTAACAACAAAATTCAGCAAGTACTTAACTACTCAGTTCTATCACTTATCATCTCAACTTGATCATTTAAATCTCCCAATCAAAAGTGGTCCACTGACTTTAGTTTAAGAACTAAATTCAATGTTTTATTCAATCATTCAATGTTTCATTCAATTCTTCAATGTTCTGTATCGAGAAACATAAGCTGCTTCAATAAACATCGAAACTACTATTCCCCATTGTTTCACTGAGGATAATTATATAAGTGCTTCTCATTTTTGAGCAATACTGTTACAGAATGTTTTTACGTTGAAAACTCACCGATTTGCAACCTCGTTTCCAAAGAGTCACTTCCTTCCAAGCCGTCGGAAAGATTGTTGAGATATGACGAGGAAGGAGCCTTGTTCCGGAAGAAAACTAGGTTGAAGTCTAACCAATGTGTGGTGAAATCCACCCCCTCTTGTCAACAGCCCTTTTCAGGGCTACCAAAAAGAGGTAGATACAACACAAAAATATTTACAAGACGTCGAATTATAACTCCGTCAAACAAAATATTTCACCAGAGAGAAAATACTAAATTCTCTCCCAAAAGTGAAATATTAAAGAATAACACGCAAGGCGACCTCCCCAAACATTTACTGGGCGAGAGAGATGCGACAAACATCTCGAAACAAGTCGCCTTGAATGAGAACACGCAAGGCGACCTCCCCAAACATTTACTGGGCGAGAGAGATGCGACAAACATCTCGAAACAGGTCGCCTTGAATGAGAAACCTCAAACAGGAAAACTCAAGGTCGTTCAGCCACCCCCGGGGACCCCGTCAAAGCGACGGACGCAGGGAAACCACCTCGGAAGACCAACTCAGCTATCATATGCACAGATACTGAGAAAACACTGTGCGAACCAATGAGATTACACAGTCGAATTTATGAAATTAAGCGAGCCAATCCGAAGCTAGTTTGATCGTACCAAATTATTTGACGAAACTAATTTGCATACTAACCATAAAGTAGCCACCACTTTTTGGTTATAAATACCTCGCTCAGAGCCTAGTGTTTCATTCCACTCTCCGCTCTCGACGACGACACACTCTGAAGTACGAAGAATTCTACACGCACCAAGCTGACGAACCTTCTGCTACACGAAGTCATCTCAAGAACGATTTTCTACTGCTTTCTACAAGCCAGTACTTCTCTCCACGCAGATCTCGCATTGGCATCTACGAGTCCAGTGATTATTCATCCTGCTCATTGCCCAACGTAGTTCATCTGTTAGGACGCCACCCGGTGCAGCTATCGATATTCTCTTTAGCTCGCACGCCCGAGGGACGTTCCGAGCCGTGTCGCCCGGATTACATAGCCTTAAGCTCGTAATCGACCGCTGTGGGCACGCCGGTAAATTACTCAGCTCCTCCGCTCTAATTTACCGTCTAAGGAAGCCTTTTTCAAGGCTACGAGGTAGGACCCTGCCATCCGAGCATTGGAAAGACGCTCTGGCAAGCGAGTCCACCTCCAAAACCCTCTATTTTTCACACATAGAGGCATCGAAACGAGCTAAAACTCGATCAATTCGATGGAACGCCGGCCTTCCTACTTCCCCTTGCAAGGGGAGGAAGGCGACGGCGAAGCTGGGCCGAGTAGCCCACGTAGTGCGCCCTACCGGCCACACGGCGAGTCGGCTGAACCCAGCGACAGCGCGAGGCGCGGCCCTCACGTCCGGATCGCCTTCTCGCCCGACGTATTCGTTCGAGAAACTTTCGAACAAGCCTCGCCTGTACAAAAGATCGAGGAAACCTTTCAGACTCGCTCTGAAGCCGATCATTACGATTCGACCAAGCTGTCCGAATACCCACGATATTCGACGCAGGCTTACTCGGCCGATCCGAGTGTCAAATACACTCCAAATGCACAAAAAGTGAAGGATACTTTTCAGTACCTCAACCAAGCTCAACATATTCCCCTTTCAGATATAAATCTAAGGCCGGAATATTACAAAACGGCTCAGTACCAAACTGATCGAACCCAGCACTTACTACGCGAGCCTAGCGCTCCACGCGGCTGTGACACGGACTATCCCCCCTTTCAGTCCGCGAAACCAGTTGACCTTGGCGGTTCCACCCGCATTCCTCGCGGGGGTGGCCTGGAGACCAACCCGCATAACCGGGATATAAATGTCCGACTTGGTCTACCTACGCCAAGTCAAACCTATATAAATCCACTACAAATGGTGACCCCGCCTTTGAACAGGCTCAACACGGAGCATTTCGTTCCCTCTTATGAAGCTAGTGGATTTCAGGGAACCACTGCGGGCGTGCGACCCCCGCCGGGCCTCTACGCCCCACATCTCACGCAACATCCCTCTACACAAGGTGGTTTTCAAGCACTTTTAGAGGAGATGGGAGATTATCAAAAACCAGTCTTCCAAAAGAAGAATATTGATCGTGCACTCGCCGAGTTCGATCAATACTGCGTACGAAAACACCTGAGAACGCAAAACGAATGCTTCTCAGCTATATACAAGTGGGTACCAGAAGAAATGAGGGAAGCTATCGACTCAGCTTACCTCACGGCACCCCACGCACCCTACGAAGAGGCCAAACAGCGCCTCCAACGAGAATATGGGTTGTCCTTACAGGACAGGCTCCTCGCACTCGAGGACCCCACATCTCTCGCCAAAAAACCCAGCACCAAGTACCACGAGATGTACTCGAAAGCTGTTGGGTACTTTTCGGAAGCTCTAATCACTCAAAAGTGGATCGAGACTCTTCCCATCGAAGCACGAGGTATGGTCGCAGCTCAGCCTACCACGACCTCCCGGCTCGACCTAGCTGATACGCTACACGCGTACAGAACAGAGAATACTTCTCTGAACATACGAGGAGTAGAATCTACTCCGAAACCCATAAATACTGGTTTCAAAAAGGCCCTCTCGAAACAAGCTGAGTTCAAACCTCAACCAGTGGAGAGTAAGCCTCACAAACCGACGGCCTATGTCTGTCGGAACCACGCACGTTTCGGTAACGAAACTCGCAAATGTGCAGACCCAGAACACTGCACTTGGAAGACGAACACTGCTTCCAAAACTAACAGAAAGGCTGCGACTATAAGCCAGCCTAAAAACCGGGTTTCTACCGACAATACTCAGCGATCGAGTACCGTTCCAACCTCCGACACAGAGAGTTCGGAAAACGAATAACTGCCAGTGTATCTGAGCCAATACGCCGGCAGTCTACTGAGTATAAAAGGCTCTTTTTCAAGTGCAAAATAAATGGCACTGAATTTCTCATTGACACGGGAGCAGAAGTGAATATTCTGCCCCACAATGTCACCAAAAAATTGGGCTTGAAAATTCTCAAGTCCAACGTTAAGCTCACAGCAGCTAACGGAGCCCCTATAGACACACTAGGGCGAGCTGACACAACAATTAACATCGGCCTCGGGGACATGACCACCGAGTTTATGATCACGAAAGTTGATCTAGCGATCCTAGGTATCCCATTCCTCGAGTCTTGGGATATCGGAATACGGGTCAAACACAAGTACATTTATAAAGATAAAATAAAGTGCTATGCCGATCAAAAAATAGCTGCAGTCATGAACAAAAAGTTCACTGACGAGCAAATTGCAGCTAATATCCCTCATCGTGACAATACCCCTCAACCAGAGGACGTGCAAATCACGGAGGACGAAAACATTCGCTCTATCATTAACAAATACAATGAGAAAATGAGCAAAATTCATGGTAAATGGAAAAACAACGGGGTTTACCACCGTATAACCACGGAAGGAACACCAGTACACTTCCGAGCAAGACCCATGGCAGGCGAAAAACGAGCTCAAGTCAAAAGTACTTTTGACGAAATGCTTTCAGAAGGCATAATTGCACCATCGGATTCCGAATGGGCATCCCCGTTACACTGTGTGCCAAAAAAAGACGGGTCATGGAGAATCACCGGCGACTACCGTTTCCTCAACGCGAAAACGAAGAAAGACGCCTACCCTCCTCCTCACATTCGCTCTTTCCAAGCGAATATACATGATACGCAAATCTATTCGACAATAGATTTAAAATCAGCGTATTATCATATTCCGATGCACCCAGATGACGCTCATAAAACTGCGATTATTACACCTTTCGGTCTTTATGAGTTTAAGAAAATGAGCATGGGTTTGGCCGGAGCGGCTCAAACATGGCAAAGATACATGGACAGCATCATGCGAAAATTTGATTTCGCATTTGTTTACCTAGATGACATCCTGGTGGCTTCTAAAAATTATAACGAACACATGAACCACCTCAGACAAATTTTTGACAAACTAGGGGAACACGGACTTCGAGTAGGTTTTGATAAATGCATTTTTTCAAAACCTACCGTCGATTTCCTAGGTTTCACTATCTCGAAGGAAGGGATAATTCCTAAACGAGATAAAATAGAAGCCATAGAACAATTTCCTAGGCCAGTAGACGTACGAAGTCTACGCAGATTCCTAGGTATGTGTGGTTTCTACCGAGCATGCTCAAGCAAATTTGCTCACACGGCACAACCTCTGTATGACTCCATTCAGTCAAACAAAAAAAATGACAGAACACCTATCGAATGGACATCAGAGAGAGAAAAAGCTTTCAACAGCTTAAAGCAAGCAATGATCAAAGCAACATTGCATAACATTGCTCACCCACACCCTACGGCGGAGTGGAGATTAGTCTGTGACGCGTCCGACACACACATCGGAGCGGCACTAGAACAAGAAATTACAGACAAACATGGTTCGAAATCATACCAACCATTGGGATTTTTCAGTAAAGAAATTCCAGAACAATGGAAGAACAAAGCATCGTTCGACAAGGAAATGTTCGCCGTTTACCAAGCGTGCATTCACTGGCACAACGACTTGGACGGCAGATCTTTCCATATTTGTTCGGATCACAAGCCTCTGCTAGGCACGATGCTTAAGAAGAATGCACATTTTTCTAAAATGAGATTAAGATGGCTAACATACATCTCTCAAATGACGAGTGACATTCGTCATATTTCCGGAGAGAGCAACGTCGTCGCAGACGCACTCTCCAGACCCTTCGATCCGGTTGAAATTCAAACGAAATCGATTTCAACCCAGACGGACGAGGGTCCACCCATAGCCGAAATTTCGAAAATTACGGCTGCAATAGAATGCAATCTTCTACTGCACATTTCAAATTCACAAATTCGTTCTCCCCCTACCGCGGAGGACAAATTGAAACTCACACGAGTTGAATCCTCTCAAGGAGAAATTTGGTGTAACCTAGACCTAGGACACCCTAGACCTTATATTCCAAACGAAATAAGGGAAGAAATAATAAGCCAAATTCACAATTTGGGACACCCAGGTATACACTCTACAGTGTATAAAGTTAAACAACGATATTTTTGGCACGGACTCCGTGCAGATGTCTCAAACTGGGTCCGAGCGTGCGAAACTTGCCAACGAGCAAAAATCACGCGCTCCGTGAAGCTCCCTTACTCCGAATTTGAAACGGCAAACAAATTTTCACACGTACACGTTGATATTACCGGACCCTTACCTTTAGCTAAAGGAGGGAAACGTTACATTTTGATGATGGTTGATAGAGCAACGGGTTGGCTAGAGGCAGTCCCTCTTAACAACATCGAAACAACCACAATCACAAATGCCTTTATCAATATTTGGGTAGCTTCAAAGGGCGTACCTAAATACATCACAAGTGATCAGGGCACTCAATTTGAATCAGATCTGTTCAATTCCATTATGGAACGTCTCGGAGTAAAACATACTCACACGTTACCATACAAACCATCAACAAACGGGATGGTAGAACGCAGAAATAGATCTTTGAAAGAGGCTCTCAAAGCTCAAAACGAAAATTGGCTCGACGCACTTCCCAAAGTTCTACTCGCCATGCGTACGGCAGTAGACCCGGCGACCGAAACTACGCCGTTCCAAAAAGTTTACGGGATTGATGTACCACTCCCAGGAGACATTTTCGTAACTTCTACGAACCTTTCGGAACCTCTTTTCTTCCGGCCTACGCATATTAAACATAATAATACGAAATATGCCGTAAACATGCCCAAAAATTTGGATACATGTACTCATGTCTATATCAGAGTGCCCACACAGCTCACCTCTCTGCAATGTCCTTACACGGGACCATTCAAAGTGGTTAAAAGAGATAAGTTTTCGGTTACAGTGCAAATTGGCGAACATACTAAAAAAGTTCCCAAACAGCAAATCAAACCAGCTTATACTCTACACTCGGAAGAAGCTGTTTCACAAGGACAATCTGTGTCACAAAATCAGACAGAAAGTAAGGAGAAAACTCCCCGAAAATCTGCCAGAAGGCACGTCCCCTCTACCAAATTCGACGAGAGGTGGGTAACGGCGCTCGAATCACCCCAACCGGCGTCGTCGTTATTAACACGACGTCTTGGGAGGGCCCCTGTGGTGAAATCCACCCCCTCTTGTCAACAGCCCTTTTCAGGGCTACCAAAAAGAGGTAGATACAACACAAAAATATTTACAAGACGTCGAATTATAACTCCGTCAAACAAAATATTTCACCAGAGAGAAAATACTAAATTCTCTCCCAAAAGTGAAATATTAAAGAATAACACGCAAGGCGACCTCCCCAAACATTTACTGGGCGAGAGAGATGCGACAAACATCTCGAAACAAGTCGCCTTGAATGAGAACACGCAAGGCGACCTCCCCAAACATTTACTGGGCGAGAGAGATGCGACAAACATCTCGAAACAGGTCGCCTTGAATGAGAAACCTCAAACAGGAAAACTCAAGGTCGTTCAGCCACCCCCGGGGACCCCGTCAAAGCGACGGACGCAGGGAAACCACCTCGGAAGACCAACTCAGCTATCATATGCACAGATACTGAGAAAACACTGTGCGAACCAATGAGATTACACAGTCGAATTTATGAAATTAAGCGAGCCAATCCGAAGCTAGTTTGATCGTACCAAATTATTTGACGAAACTAATTTGCATACTAACCATAAAGTAGCCACCACTTTTTGGTTATAAATACCTCGCTCAGAGCCTAGTGTTTCATTCCACTCTCCGCTCTCGACGACGACACACTCTGAAGTACGAAGAATTCTACACGCACCAAGCTGACGAACCTTCTGCTACACGAAGTCATCTCAAGAACGATTTTCTACTGCTTTCTACAAGCCAGTACTTCTCTCCACGCAGATCTCGCATTGGCATCTACGAGTCCAGTGATTATTCATCCTGCTCATTGCCCAACGTAGTTCATCTGTTAGGACGCCACCCGGTGCAGCTATCGATATTCTCTTTAGCTCGCACGCCCGAGGGACGTTCCGAGCCGTGTCGCCCGGATTACATAGCCTTAAGCTCGTAATCGACCGCTGTGGGCACGCCGGTAAATTACTCAGCTCCTCCGCTCTAATTTACCGTCTAAGGAAGCCTTTTTCAAGGCTACGAGGTAGGACCCTGCCATCCGAGCATTGGAAAGACGCTCTGGCAAGCGAGTCCACCTCCAAAACCCTCTATTTTTCACACATAGAGGCATCGAAACGAGCTAAAACTCGATCAATTCGATGGAACGCCGGCCTTCCTACTTCCCCTTGCAAGGGGAGGAAGGCGACGGCGAAGCTGGGCCGAGTAGCCCACGTAGTGCGCCCTACCGGCCACACGGCGAGTCGGCTGAACCCAGCGACAGCGCGAGGCGCGGCCCTCACGTCCGGATCGCCTTCTCGCCCGACGTATTCGTTCGAGAAACTTTCGAACAAGCCTCGCCTGTACAAAAGATCGAGGAAACCTTTCAGACTCGCTCTGAAGCCGATCATTACGATTCGACCAAGCTGTCCGAATACCCACGATATTCGACGCAGGCTTACTCGGCCGATCCGAGTGTCAAATACACTCCAAATGCACAAAAAGTGAAGGATACTTTTCAGTACCTCAACCAAGCTCAACATATTCCCCTTTCAG
Source organism: Adelphocoris suturalis (assembly GCA_030762985.1). NCBI lineage: Eukaryota > Metazoa > Arthropoda > Insecta > Hemiptera > Miridae > Adelphocoris > Adelphocoris suturalis. The sequence goes on along the minus strand of CM061047.1, from coordinate 25,471,448 downwards.
ATATAAATCTAAGGCCGGAATATTACAAAACGGCTCAGTACCAAACTGATCGAACCCAGCACTTACTACGCGAGCCTAGCGCTCCACGCGGCTGTGACACGGACTATCCCCCCTTTCAGTCCGCGAAACCAGTTGACCTTGGCGGTTCCACCCGCATTCCTCGCGGGGGTGGCCTGGAGACCAACCCGCATAACCGGGATATAAATGTCCGACTTGGTCTACCTACGCCAAGTCAAACCTATATAAATCCACTACACAATGTTTCGCTTCAAATGCTACCTCTAATCAGGATTAAGTTGAAGGCGCAATATTGAAGACCAACACCACTCAAGAAGAACTTCGGTTAGGAAAGGCAGTAGCATGGGGCACTTTTCATTTATTTATTTGTGAGTACATACTTACTGTGAGTACATACAGAATGAAGAAAGGGGAAAAACAAAACAGAAAAAAATCTACCATATAAAAAGATCAGTAAACAAGCAGTTAAACTGATAACAGCCAGGTAACACGCAACTAATTGCAAGGCAAAAGACTAGGCCCGCGTCGCTTAGCAAGAATCATTATAGTAGGCAGTCTCACGTGCGACAAAACAATCAATTTCAATAAAACTAATTGGAAAAAATATTATACTTATGTACAAGTAATGATATTCTTCGTGTAATACAAGCCAATTGGAAATAATTTGTATATATATATATATATATATATATAGAGAGAGAGAGAGAGAGAGAGAGAGAGAGAGAGAGAGAGAGAGAGAGAGAGAGAGAGAGAGAGAGAGAGAGAGAGAGAGAGAGAGAGAGAGAGAGAGAGAGAGAGAGAGAGAGAGAGAGAGAGAGAGAGAGAGAGTGGCTCTTGTGAAAGAAGCGTGAGGGTTGACACCAACAAGTCAACCGTATCGTATCGTATTCAAGTCTATTGTATTTCTTATTCAAGATTTACCTGATGTACTATCATCTCAGGATTTTTATGGAAATGGCTGTTCTTTTCCTCAAATTAAATAAAACGATATCTAAAAGAATAGCTATTTAATCGAATAGCCCGCTCAATATATGTAGTTCATAACGCTCATAGTATGAATTCATGTATTTTTCTAATCAATTTTCAGTAAAATCGTACCTGCAGAACGATTGCATTGTTCGCTCATGACTCTCCAGCAGTTTTTGAGTCCATGGAAACCATTCATTAACACTTCCTCTCTTCCGTTTTTATAATATTTATATAGTGCAGATAGCTCTTGATAGTTAGTTGATAGATAGTTCTTGCTCACTTCACATAGCTCACCAAGGCAGTTGGATAGTTTCTGTACGAACAAAATCCCTCCTGGCGAAGTTGCAGAAACCCATTTCAATAAATAACGGAAGTCATTAACTTCTTTTCTCAATTTTTTTATCAATTGCTGCAGTTGGGTGTTGGCAAACGTTCCTTTTTCCTAATCACGAGGTTAATTTCTTGGCCAGCAAATGTTACTTTCCAAATATTCTATGAAGTAACAGATTTATCATAAAAATTGAATTCTTTAACAACAGACCCGCCGACGTTGTCAAGCTATTCCCGATTTAAGATGTTAAAGGAAGATTATAGGATGAGAATGCACATGTGAATTCATACTTTTGAAACTGGCCAGGAACTCGCGGATGATTTTGGGAAAACCGCATCTCAATCGGTCAAGCCTTTTCCATAAGGACGTACATTCAATTTTATACGTATTGGTCGAATTTATTAGTTACTACTCCATCAAATATTAGAATCATGTTTCAGTAATAATTTTGGTTTTTTTCTATTTGGGAAGCTGGACCGAGAGACTTATAACCCGCCTTTATAACTTTCCATATAATACTAATACTTTCTTGTGGAATCTGGAAATTTAATAACCATAGAAATTCTTTCATCTTTTACTACGTGTCATCGTATCCATAACATGATTGTATAGATCACTGAAATATGTAAATAGAGAGGATTTTGGGAATATAGTACTAATGTACAAATGGTTGTGTAGATGCACGATTTGAAAATAGTATTTCTTAGTAATTATATCTAATAAATGAAACAGGATTAGAAGGGGGAAAGTAGAAAATTATGCCGACGCTAGGCTTTGATCTCGGAATATAAAGTTTTGGAGAATCATGGGCAAAATATTCGTTCCATAACTCCCTAAGAAGTTTATGGAATGCCCCGACTCCTATTATTTACTGTTCATTAATTCATCACTAAACGATATTTATGTGGCAAAATGAACATGTACATACCTAAGGCAACTTTTATGGGTTGGAATTTCTCATATTTGATCTAAGAATCGGATTCGGTGCCCTTGAAAATCACCAGCTACAATTTTTAGATCTAAACTCCAAATGGTTCGAACAAAAACCGACAGAGATGGATGAGGTAATTCATCTATGATGGCATTCAGATTTCTTGACAACGTTTTGGTCACTTCCTATCATCTGGTACCTACATGCACATTTTTGGAAAGCTGTTATCGTGATATTTCAGCTGATGAAATGAAATAGGTGAAATTTCTCATATTGCATCCGAATTTGATTATTTGAACATAGAATGTTAATAAAGATGGGGTAATATTCTCTGGCTGACCTACTGGTATTCCCCTTCGCAGATTTTGTTCGGTGCATCTGCAGCCCGTCAAAGTATTCAATCCTGGTAAGGCAGGAGAGGGTAAAAGTTGAAAAGAGATAGGAGATAAGGAGATTCAGCATCCTGACTCCCCCCGCCTACCACAACTCACTACCTGACAGTCCAAGTGGCTTTACCGAAGGGAGTCCTTATTCACTTTCTAGCTCGGAGCGCTTCAAGAAATCGTGCATGTTCCTCCGCTTCATTGTCTCACACGAACTTCGTTATTTCGTTTGAACAGTCACCATCTGCTACAAAAACTACCGTTATTTAGAAACCTTCTGACTTTTTCCAATCGTTTGTTCGTCTGTAAAAAGTAAACGATCGCTTACTGGATGATAAATGCCTACCTTCAACTGCTCCCTGTATAAGTAATTTTATCTTTACACTGTAATTAGTATGGTACTTCCTTATACCTATCCCAAGCCCACGAAGAAGAAGGATCATGTTGTTCATTGACGGTTCACTCTTATTGACTGGTTTCGGAAATGAAGAAAACTGCAGTTAATGAAATACGCTGTCTATCTATCTATAACTGGATCCTTCCTAAGTCATAGGGTAAAATAGCGCTTATTTGGGTACCGTTTTCTTAGTAATGGTATGTGGTACGAACCTAATTTTTGCTTTTGTTAATTAAATCAACAATTGAACTCTACATTGACATTTTTTAGCTTTTTCAAATGAAAATTTATATTTTTAACGTTAATTTTCCCAAACCCTTATTTTCACTTCTGGTTTTTAATTTTTTAACCCCGTTCACTGATGTGGCTGAAAACATGTCGGTATATACCGTATCTATTCCAAAACAAAACAACAAAAAATTGGCTCGATATGTCAAGAAGTTGCTGAGCAAAGTGTACCAACGTGTTCAAAAACGTTGTTTTGAGAAACAAGCGAAAACGCCAACCGTTCTCACAGAGAGTCGGGACGTTTCCCCGATCAACGAGTCCAAAAGGTACTTGCATAGCTCCAAAAAAGAATTCAGATGTTTTTGGAACGATTTTTATAGATAAATATAGAATCCATGCTCATTGAAAGAGTGATAGTGGAAGAATTTCAATCAGTTTGTTTACATTTGAATAGTTCCCTAATCTGATCCGAGCAGTTTTTATCCGTTGTGCTAGCTTACTTTTTTTGTGAGGGTAGACTCAATTGGGTAGACCTCAAGCCTTCAAAAAACGGTTATTGGAAATATTTTGAATAAAGTGATCTTTAACTGAATTGTTTAATCAATAGTTTTACACCATTCCGAATTTTAAAAAAATTCAAATATATTAGCTTGAAAAAAAAAATAATAATAAATAAAAAATTAATTTTCCAACTCACATTTAGAATGTTTAATTCCACAATGAGCTATTTGGAAACTAACCAAAATTTTCTCTTCAGTAGGTACTTCAAGTTTAGTCACCACAAACTACTCTGCTTTAGTTAGCCGGAGTTGGCGAAACACCCAACTTTGAACGCATTTTTCAGGGCTTTCACTGCACCAATAACTTATTAATGTAGCATAATTTATTACAGTATAACTAGTAATAGTAAGATATTGTTTGTTACTGATGATTACCTAACCGTTGAACTCTATATAAAATTATAACTCCATACTTCGTGGAGATAGAGAAACGTTTTTCATTAACTTCCATTTTCTTCTTTGAAATGGGTTTCCACATTGCCGCGAGTGATTTAGTTCGTGTGGTCTTGGTATGTAGCCAAGTTTGCTATACAAAATCAAGTTTACCACTCAATTTTTCATCTTGATCTTTCATAAGGAATTCGATTTTTTAAGTTAGGTATTTATTTAATTCAGATAGTGACTAAAACTTCTGATTTCGATAATTACATTTACGACAACACACAACGAACATTTTATACTGTACTGAACTATCTCACAAATTATGAATAGCTCTGTACCTAGATGATTAAAATTAATTTCATTTTATACGGTTATTTAGACTATTAGAAAGAAGGTATTTTGAAAAGCATACTGCATTGCCGGACGCTAGATGCCGTAAACCGTAGTGTCATAAAAATGGTATGGTATTCAGTAATATTATTTTATACGGAAGGAACAAGATGATTCAGAGAATATATATATATATATATTGTTTTTCGAAGTTTATATATATATATATATATATATATATATATATATATATATATATCCCTTTGCATGCGTTCGTAACGTTAGTAATTTTCAAACATATAGGAAATGGATAGGATCCTTCACGAAATTTTGTATTAAGAGGAGGAAGTAAGGAAAAACTTCCAATGATTTTCTAAAATCTTTAACCGTACATCAGTATTCGAACGTTTGTTCACCAATTTTTGTTAGAAGTTGATTTCATATGATGTATTATAAAAATGAATGTTGTATATAATTGTAAAATGAAATGGACATTATATTGTATGGATATAAAACCTGAAACAATAAAAATTGATTTGATTTGGTACGAGCAATGAAAAATCCCTTGTTTTGTTTTTGGAACTAAACATTAATTAAAGCGGGTGCCAGTCTCCAGCGCACACAATAAAGAAGTCGCTGCAATAATTTTCACGTAGCTAATTTAATTGAAACGAAACCGCTCGTCATAATGAACACATTTTAAATTAAAATGTTAATTAAAGTTGTTAAATTTAGAATAGATTGATTGGTAATCAATGTTTTAAAGCATCAAAAAACAGTATGATGAAGTGAGCTAAACGTGACTTTTGTGGAGGGAAAACATGACAAACTTGAATACTGTCGGGTATTTCTCCGATATGAATGAGCTTTTAACAAATACTGCACTGCTGCCAAAAGTTGGCAAGGATTGAAGACTCAATCGTTTAAATCCGCACAACAATAAAGAGGAAAATGTGACAGTTCCATTCACCCATAATATCGCATATATTTGCAGCTTTCAGAAATTTCCTTCTTCGGTTGTATGAGTTGGGGATCTCACGAATCGCCACAAATGAAACTCGGAATGAAAACTGATGAAAACTGTTGAAATCAGGCTCGTTTAAAAAGGAATACATATTCGTGCATGCACAGTAGCTACTAATGGCAGGATTATATTGAAATTGCTAGAGAATTCTCAAATTAACCTCTTTCACCTATCATCCAAATTTGAGCAAGCTCGGCCAACAGGGGCGTGAGAAAATGATGCTTGATGGAATTTACGCGGTTACGCCCTGTGAAGTATTGATTTGAGAGCAGCGAAATTCATATAGGACTATTTTCATAACCCGCACATTCCATGAAAATTTCATAAGAATCGGTTGAATATTGTGGAAATTAAGCTTGTTACAAGGATTTGTGGACATACACACACAGAGATAGGGAGAGAAAGACACGGAACGAAAGTTGTTCAGAATAGTCTAAAACGTAAAATGCGAGTGGAAATTTTACCACTGTAAAAAAACAACAGCCGTTTGATTTTAGTGGAGACCACAACTTTTAAATCTCTCGAAAGTGAAAACAATGCTTCCGCTACCTATAGGTAGACTTGGGAGCAATTTAAGAGATGAAATTCAGCATTTAGGTACCAATACTTCACTAGTAGGTACATCGCACGGACAATAGTTAATAAACTCGATTTCGCAACGTTATAATAAATTCCATTGGAACTATATCACCTGATAATTCCAATATTGGATTTATATCAGCTGATATTTACAAGGACATTTTTATGTATTCCAGTATTACTATCTAGCGGTTTTTGATGAAATTTCGAGCTTGATCATCTATTCAATAGATCAGCTAGCAGCGCGTGATTTCTCTATCTTCTGGTGCTTAGAAATTCAAAGGTTTTTTTTTTTTTTTTTTCGTGTTCAAGCCCTTAGGGAAAGTACAGCGTTCAACGTACAGCGTTGTGGGTGGTTTTATTCGATTCTTTGGGATTAAATTCATCGTACACAAGCAAAACATTATTACTGTTACTTTGAAAGTTTTCGAGATCTCGATTGTTTTAATGTTCAGCCCTGTAATACAACCCTTTAGGGTTGATAAAAATTGATGCTGAGCTTCTAGGACCATCTAGATCCCAAATGTGATTTTTCACACAAGTTACATTCAGTTTGGTCTAGTATTTTCGGAGAAAAGCCGCGGACGGCCGGCGGACGGATTTTTTTAATACGATATTTAGATTCTAAGCATCTTGAAACGTAAACCAACAAATTTTCAGGGGGTGTTAAACATTTTTTTCTTGGTCGATTACAAAGGATCATTACTGAAAATAATGAACCGGAATTGATATGCGATATAACCCATGAAAATAAATAATAAGGCAGAGACGCCTTGAATAAATTAGGATGATAATTAAATATAGAGGGGGGATACAATTTTGAAAATTGAGAAGTCTTGACAAGACTCTGTCTAACTATCTTTGTAACAGGTTACTTCTGAAAACCCTCGGTAGCTATGTTCCTTCTTTAACGGCCCGTCAAAAATTCGTGAATTGAACTACCGAGGAATAATTTCCAGCACATAATTCAAAACCACACTCTGCTAGCACAAAACGGATTTAAGATGATTGGGGTGGGCTCCATCGTTTAAATATGCTCGATAAATAGCGTGACAGCTTCGTTTCCCATTCATAGTCCATATATTGGCAGCTTTCAGAGAGTTTTTATCTCTGTGGTACGAGTCAGGTGTCTCTCGAATCGTCACTTCAGTATCTTGAGAACAGAACGTTCGAATGAATCATCGCAGGGTAAAAGCACTCTCCCTGATGAGACGGGAACCGTCACAAAGTTTGAGTCCACCAAATCAAACAAGCATTTATAAGTTTTTGATTGTAACATGATATTTTATTTGATGTTATTTTATTGATTTTATGATATTTATTTGATTGCAACAACTCCTCATTTAACGTGTCTAAAACTCACATTGACACAAAGTTGACCCTAGGTTTCAAGAAGAGAAGCGAGAAAATTACCATTAATACAGCATGATCGTATGAGCGAATTATCATAAGCTAGATATTATGTTACACTGTTTTAATATTTGTGTACTTTGACTGTGAAGAAATTGCACACTACCAGTTTTATGAAGAAAAACCTCTTTCTAAATAATATTCTGCGATTAAATTTTTGGATTTTCAGGGTTTTTTTCTCCTTTTTATCGATTTTTAGCTAATAATGATGAAATTTAGTACATTTTCTACATAATTTTGTGCATGAATTGTTCAATGTTTTATTTCATCTCTGATAAACTTCTTTTGTATAAAATTCTGCTAGAAAATATGAATTTAACCATTTTTATTCCGTTTTTAGACATTTTTAGTGTCTTTTTTAACACTTTTTTAATTAAATTAATTCAAGTGCTCAAAATTTCCTAACAAATTCATCTTTTCATTAGGAAGGTTTGATTTTTTGGCTCGAGAACGCTATTTTAATGTCAATCCTAGAGTCGTCTGGGATGATACACACACACACACACACATACATAAATGCCTCAAAACGGATTTCAATCAAAATAATTTTCGAAAATTTTGATTTTAAAATTTTTGGAGCCATTGCACTAACTTCATTTTTGACGAAAATTCGCTGAAAAGAAACCATAAATAGTTTCCGGAGCTTGAGTCATAATATGGCCCCGCTATCAACGATCGATGAAAACTTGACCAGTAGGTAGGTACTCAGGAAACCTATCTGTCTGGTATTATACACACCGCTGGCATTACCACCAATTCATCATCGACACTCACCTATCTTAATTTAACTAAATTCCGTAACGTAGGTAGGATCTGTCTCACCTGCAAGGGGTTTACTATCATGTTCCATGCAAATGCAATCTAATCTGAATAATGGCAGGACGTCAACCATTATCATTCATCTGCACGAGAAGAAAAGTTATTTTTTCCTCCTTTCCATCAAACGCCAGGTGCAACGGGTTCGGTCACTTGCAACCGGACTATTATGAGGCCATTACAGATGTGTGATGTAATCTGAAGGTGGATGAAGAAGCCTCACGCAGAAAACAAGTATATCTGCCTGCCTTCTATTAAACTGAAAGGGGGCGGCATACCGTCGGTCGATCGTTCGTGAGCTCTCAGTCGCGATATTAGGTTAAAAAGCGCATGGTTAGTTGTTAGGTGATGCTTTTCCCATCTTGTGTAATTAGTAAACTACCCATCGCATCGGCCTTTCCAGCCACCCTCCTGCCTGACAAGACGCTTCCCGATTCTTCAGAGGGCCCATTACCAGGCATCCAGAACGGATATTTTCCCGAGCTATTCTTACGTTGCCCTTGCAGTGCTAATCGCCGTGTCGTCACCGACAAGACAATCAAGAATCAAGTTAGGAGATTTTTTCCGGTCAAGGAGATGAATTCACGGATGCTGGTCACCAGTTAATGATTTCAACAATCAGCAGTAATTTATTTTGATGGGAATCAATAATTTTGTTACCATCATCAGTTTCCATCGAGGATCTTTCTACTGCTCCTCAACAATGGACACCAGTACGTGTTGCTACAGCTTATAATTACATTTTATTCACGATTGAAGAAGCGCCCAAACACCAAATGACGTGAAACAAGGAAACGCATTTATATTGAAAAATTCCGTGGTGACTGTTTCAACATTCTGGATTGTCATGAACAAAACTCCAATCACTTCAAACTCCTACACTCCACAGCAAAATATTTATAGCTTATGGTGGCAACAACCAGAAAATCAGCTATTAATATTTTAAAATTAAGAGTGAAAAATGAATCAGAATATGTTTAAAATCGTAGTTTATAAAGTTTTTTCGACAATTTTTCCGTAAAACTTCGATAGGCCCTGGAGGAAGCACTAATATATTGTTAGAAATCGTAAGTTCCGGACTTGCCAATGATATGAGTATTTTTTATTCCCACTCTGAATTTTCTTCACAATTAGATGAGAATTTAGAAGGGTTACCCTGATGGTAAGGAATCAAAAGCCCACTAAGGTTTTTAAAGCATAAAATGCAAAATGCGTGTTGAATTTGTCTCCGATATTATAAAACATCTGCAACGTTGATTAACTAGTTCCTTATTGCTTGAATTTTAGGATTTGCAAGAAACCAGCTGATTTGCATCCTCGCATCTACTCGGTGATTTCAATTTCGTCATTCTTAAGAAATAGTTTGACTAGGTTAAATGAGTATTATTCTAACTAGATTACGAGTGTTTGAACCAACTGACAGAAAAACAGAATGTTTGAGGAACAAACGACAGAAACACGCCAGAACAGTTCTGCTCCAATTCAGATAGTCATTGATCGAGTAGTCAGCCTTAAACCATGCCCATTAGAGGCTTCATTCTTCGTCTGATTTAGGTCACTCACTAAAAACAAATAGCTGAAGCTGATCAATTAAACCAAAGAAACGCAGAATCCTAGAAGAAATCTTGGCGTCATCGAGATGGAACAGGTTCTAAGTAGTGATGGATGAAGAAAAAATAAACACTAATAAGGCAAATTTGTGACAACTAAAGGTACTAATTATAGTAGTGCCATCGCCACTACATTAATTTGTTCTTCAATTACGATATCCTGTCACAGAGGTGATCGTATCCTTGATACGTCAAGCTAGATCATTATATACTACGCAAGAAAGTGAAGTAGTTAGTGACACATGCTGTGAAATGCGTTTAATGTGATTATAAACTGAAATTGATTAGAGCATTTATTGTTTAGTTACCACGGTATGCAACAGTGGCGATGAAAAGTCTCTATGAGTTTTACATATGAAGACAAATGAATGATTTGCTGCTAAATAAATAGTAGTTTTGTGCTATTATTTTCAAGGATAAAACCATTTAATCGTCCAAGAAAACAATTTTTCCATCCCCCCCCCCCCCCTCACAGAATTTGTTGGTTTAAGTTTCACGATAAGTAAATTCCAAATTTCTAATAAAAAACGCTTCAAATTATTACACAAAGGATTACTATTTCTGTATTATGCACGGTGTCCCTACTTCAGTTCATCAAACTCTTAGGGTCAATTTAAGATCATTTCTGATCGAAAGTTCCTCATAGAGATTTTCAGGTTCCGAATATCATAAAGTTCGATGCAGTAATTCAGTTTTCGGAGAAAAGCTTCGGACGGCGCACAGTGTTGCAAAACCCTCGGTTTTTGGAAAAAACTCTCAATCAAGTAGGGCTTCATGAGTTTGATATTAGTTTCCTCGTTTTACGGTTAGAATAACCTTTTCAAACAGTCTCACAGCCATGGGGTGCTACCCAAGAAACTTTTCGACTACTGAATAAGTTCACAAAGCCAAAATATGAAAGTTTGTTGCTATGTATGTTGTTATGCCACAATAATAATATGAGTTTAACGATTCTCTTTGGAAACAGAAATGATAAAACTCATTCAATTCAATCCATCATTCAATGAAGTACCAACATACACAATTATTGAAGCTACAAACGAAAATTTTTCGGGGCATTTTCAAAAGAAATGAGGCTCAAAATTTAAACTCCTACTTTTTCAAAACTTTTCTCATGGTTATCCGATGTGAGGCATTTTGAAATGATTCATGGAGTTGTAAGCGTTTGCATTTATAACTAGCTTTATAAAAATGGCCTGCTGTCCTTAAATTGGTTTTTTATTGAACTCCAACGTTTCTCCCCAGGAACTGGGGCTCCTTCAGGAAGATTAATATTCAAAAGTGTAAAATCACTAGGTACTTACCTTATAGTTTTCTTCTTTTTTTTTTTTTGTAAAAAATCAAATTTGAAGTTACGAATTTTTTTTTATCAAAAAATTTATTGCGCTTTTTTTATGAAGCTTGTTATAATCTGAACTATCCGACTAAAGAAACGTTATTTGCATTTATAGACTTTTTTATACGTATGTCTTTCACATTGGAGAAAGTTTCCCTCTTACTATTGGCATTAAAAAATGCCGTTCTTCAGCAAAAATATAAACGTTCCGAAAATCATTGGGCAGCTCTTCATGAGCGCAATAAATTTAATTAAAATTGTAAGCATATTATTACTTAGAAAAAATTTATCAACTGTAAACTAAAATATTTAAAAATGTGTGCACTTCCAGTTGTTGAAAAATGTGCTTAGTTTAAAATATTCTAAAAATTCAATAAAAACTGCATAAAATTATTGATAATCCTAAAATTGGTTTATATAGCAAAATATTATTCAGAAAAAGTTGTTTTGCTATAATTTAATTGTAATGAAATTTCTACGTAAACCAACCAATTTTTAGGTGTGTTATTATAATAAGATATAATTATTTATTTGTTTGCTTTTTCTTAATTTTTTATTGTTATTATTATTTTATTTTATTTATTTTTTATTTATTTATTAATTTTTTATTTTTTTTTATTTATTTTTTTTTTTTTTATTTTTTTTTTTATTTTTATTTTTTTTTTTTTTAATTTATTACAAAGGTTCATTATTGAAAATAATAAATCAAAAATAATGACTGTCCGCGGAACGTTGTTGAAAGATTTTTTCTAACCTATCGGGTCTTATGAAATAATAACCAATAATAATAAACCTTAATGCAGTAATTTGCAGTGTTTTTCTCATTTCTTTTAAGATGCGCGCACCGGAATCATTAGCAGATGTCAATGAGCCTATAAAAGCAGGGGTACCGCAAGGCAGTGTCCTGGGCCCAGTACTTTACCTGCTGTACACACGAGATCTTCCACAACAGGAAAACACAACTGTAGCTACTTTTGCAGATGATACTGCCATCCTCTCTGTTGGAGATGACGCTGAAACTGCAACTCGCAATCTACAGACGTCCACTAACAAGGTTGTCAATTGGACCAAGATGTGGAGAATGAAACTAAATGAAACAAAGTCAGTGCATATCAACTTTACTAATAGAAAAATCATAGCCCCAGAAGTTGAGATCAACTCAAATAAAATTCCATACTCTGACACTGTAAAATACTTAGGGATGCACCTTGATTCCAAACTTAACTGGAAATATCACATTGAAAAAAAGAATCAGGAACTAAAAATCAAGTTCAGAAAGATGTACTGGTTGATGGGAAGGAACTCCCATCTCTCACTACACAATAAATTACTCATATACAAACAGATACTGCGCCCTATCTGGACCTATGGGATTCAGCTTTGGGGTTGTGCGAAAAAATCAAATATTAAAACAATCCAAACCCGACAAAATATAATACTGAGAAGTATAGTTCAGGCCCCCTGGTTCATGCGGAATGATGATATTCATCGAGACTTGAGGGTAGAAACGGTCACCGAAATTATCGCCAAATATGCAAGGAAGCACGAACATCGCCTCCACAAACACGAGAACCTGGAGATGCTCAACGTTTTAAACAACGAAGGAGAACTTCGGCGACTCAAGAGAAATAAACCTCTGGACCTAACTGTGCTGTGCAAATAGTGCAAGTGTAATCCAGTGTTCTTTTAACTGTACTTGATACAAGTATGGGCCAGGTTTTGCTGTAAACCTCCCCCCTTAGTGAGCCTAACATGAAATGTAATATTGCTAGATGAGATGTATATGTTTCAGTTGCAATAAATAAATCACGAAAAAAAAAAAAAAAAAAAAAGATGTCAATGTTTGCCTCGCCAGGAAGTCGCCTTCAGCAACCCACCGACTGCAACCTACAAATGTCGACCCACTGGAATTGAGAATTTCGATTGGTCGAACAACTGCTTGTTCTGTGATGAAATAAGTTTTTAAATAGGTCCTGTCGTGCAGCATGACCATATGATCAAATTTTCGTTATTGCCGCAGTATATATGTATGTAATTTTTTTAATTAGCACTTTGACTACTCAAATGAATGGTAAGAAAAACATTTATAATACCCTTCTATGCAAACCAGTTTTAGGATCGTATTATCCTATGGCACTGCCAGGGGGGAGGCTCAATTTAACACTTTTAAGAAAACTTAGCCACACGCTTTATGTCAGAGTCATAGTCACCCCACTAAGAAGGGTTCGACACTAGTAAATTAAAGTTTTTTCTTTATTTAGTTTAATTTATTTAAGATATATGTTTATTCTTAAGTATACATATAATCTTTTTCTTTTATAACAATTATTGTATTTTAATAAGTCTATTTAAGGGAAAAAATAGCCTCAGGAGCTCAGCTGATAATGCGCATCCGTACCTCTTTTTTTTTTTTTTTTTTTTTTTTTTTTTTTTTTTTTTTTTTTTTTTTTTTTTTTTTGGGTGCTCCATTCCAAATTTCAGCACCAATTAAGGAAGAAATTAGCTTCAGAGGTACCTCAGTTGATCAGCGCACCTCCATATTTCGTAAATGAATTCAAACTGGCCCATTTCAAAACTCAGCACCGTAGGTAGATTAAGAAAAGCATTAGTCTCAGGCGTCCCTTAGAAGATTAAGCGTACCGCGATTTTGTAACAATATTTCGTAACCGACTTGCTCAACACAACTGTGCGATGATCTATTAAAAGAATCACTTTTGTCATTAAAAGAAAAGAAAGTGAAACCAAGAATCTTCTCAGAATGCCACAAAACGGATGGCCATGAAGACAATTTACTATTATTTCTTCAAAATCTCGCTTATGAATCTCAAGAGTCATCCTTCGATGACGATAAGTACATTTTTCTTTTTCTTGTCATTTTGGGTAGAGGGAGGGAGGGTGGGTGAGCAGGAGGGAGGGCGGGAGAAAGAGAGAGAGAGAGATTTCTCTGTTTTTTGCTGTAATATATTTTCAAGTTTTGTTCTAATCTAACACCTAAAATCTATAAATGAAAAAGAATAAATGAGAAATATTTAAAATGAGCTTGATATCATAATCGTGCTTTATAAATTTAATTCATATCTACTATTTTAAGTTTTCCCGCATTTTCTGGTCCCAAACTAATTAGCCAAGTAAATTTCAAATTTTTGAATTCATAGCGGGTCGAATACTAAATATGCACTAAGCATACCTTAGATTTTCTGGTAGGTAATGAATCAATGAAATTAAAAGAAAAGATACTGGGGGCTTCTTGACGTAGTAGGGCTCGCATATATTTTAGGGAGCACCATATTCTGGAGAAATTGTTTGCGTGTAAAGTAGTAATGTCACCAGGATTATTAATGGTAGAGGGGTTTCCTTTTCTTTTATTCTTTTTTTACGAAAAAAATGTATGTGATTTAGGGGTTTCAATCTTATTTCTATGGAAATTTACAGTAGTTGGGAAACTATTTCTCAGAAATGAACTGTTGAGAATCATGAAGTAAATTTCGCAATCGACGTTTTTCAACTGAACTGAACATGAGTTGTAGGTATTGTTACTTGTTGAGAATAAAGTGATGTGATAACGTGACTACGACAGCTATACAGTTCTTAGGCGTTTACAAAGGTAATAGTGCCTGTAAAAACCGCTCGCACACTCCACCTAACTACCAAACACTTTTTTTTTTCTTTTCGAAAATATCCTTCAGATAGCCTAATGACCTGAGGCTGGGCGGGAGAAGTTAATAGCACTATTAGATATCATGGGTGCTCAGTAACGATGAAGACTTTTCTTAAGTAGTGAGAATGATACCTTCGAATGCTGATGGTAGGTACAATTTCCACCACAGTGCGCGGCTCACATGTGCTAGCACGATGCGTTTATCCCTTATAACTTACAACTAACTATGATACTATGCAAACCTATAGAATAGTGGTAATAACCATTAAGCAAAGTAGAAGTGGTAAGTCAATGTAGTGATATAGAGGGTGTACACAAAACAGGTCTGCCAAACTGAAGGAGTCGATTCTAGAGCTAATTTCTGATCAAAAGTTCCTCATAGAGATTTTTTAAAGGCTTAGTTTTCGAGTAAACGTTTTTGGAGGTTTTTCTTTTTCGTGTTTCCGTTCTTCTGTCACTAAAACGGTCATAACTCCCCTAATTTGCTGTGTAAATTCAAATTTGAGTAAACCGCTGGAAAAAGCATCAAATTTCCTATCGGTTAAATGCCTTTTTTTTTTTTTTTTTTTTACATGGACTTTGCTCTGGGGGGTCAACCAAAAATTTCCGTGACGCAAAATTTGTGTCACAATTTCAGTGTTTTTCACGTACAACCCAGCCGTTGCTAGGGGAATGGAACTTCCTCAGTTTTCATCGCACAGAAATCGTTCGCCACTCGTTGGAAAGCGCTTGATTTATGTGATAAATGTTCACATCTCAAGCTACCAATTTCCCCCTCCTTACGTACCTGGCTACATTACTAAACTAAGTTGATCGGACTATAAACAATTTCAATAAGCCGGTTACAATATTCTTAACGTAAAGCAATAGCATCATTTACTCCACTCCATAGGAAACATTTTCATCCTCTTGACAACTACAGTCGACTGTTAACAACAACTCATTGTAGTGGCTTCTCTTCACAGTTATTTTCAACATTTCTATAAGTAAACCGTTGTTTTGTTGGAATTAGTCGGGAATTGTTGGAATTAGCCCAGGGATTTGTTTAAAGTTAAAGGATTTGTTTACAACTCTCGAGGACAACCGTTATGAAATCCCCAATCAAATCCATATCCATGTAACATGGTATCTGCTTGTAAAGCAGATAGTGGAACTCGTTTACGAGTTGTTTAGTTAGGTACTTGAAGTTGATTTTAAATTAAGGTTTGAGACATGAAAAAGCCCTCTGAAAAGCAAATTATACCTAATTTGGGAAACCTCGTTTTTTCATTCGGGAATTGAAGTATGAGAACCCCCCCCCCCCCCCCCCCCCCCGCGCAAGATGCAAGAACGGTAAAAACTCCACCGAAATTTCACCTTTTCAACGTTATTGCCAATTGCGGGGAAAAAAACTGTGTTTTGATGTTGAAAAACATTGTTCTTTTGATGAATCCGAGGGTTTTCTTGAAAAATAACCTTTTCTTGAAAATCCTATGAAAATACGAATTTGGGGTCAGTATGGTAACATTTGCATATATCTCTCCAACCCCGTTATAACCAAGTTCTTCAGCCAACTAGTTTCAATCCTAAAAACACATAAAATTTATCATACTAGATGAACTAAAATTAGTGACTTGAAGTGTAAAACATGGTTTTAACGGGATCGGAAAGATATACAAGTGTTACCATGTGATTCAGTATTAAATTACGTAGAAACCAACTCCAAACTCGTACTTTCATAGACGATTATTTTTCGAGGAAACCCTTAATTTCATAGAATAAACAGTATTTTTCAGAATTAAAACATAGTTTTCTCCCCTTATTAGTAGATTAAAAGTAAAATTGACTACACCGTTGAAAAGGTGAGATTTTAGCGCAGTTGTTATCGTTCTTGCATCTTGTAAAAATAACGGTTCTCATACTTCAATTCCCGGTTGAAAAAACCCGAGATTTTGTAAATTCGGTAAAATTTGCTTTTCAGGGTGCTTTCTTTTGTCTCAAACCTTAATTCTATAAAAAGATCAGGCCTTTATCTTATAGAAAATTTAATGCTTTTTCCGAAAGTATCCTCAAATTTGAATATTCACAAAATCAAGGGAGTTATTATGAAGTGACAAAAGGTCGGTAACACGAAAAAAAAAATCATCTTAAAAATTAAATTGCTCGAAAACTACATAAGCGTTTAAAAAGAATCTCCAAAGGTATACTTTGATCAGAAATGAGCTCTAGAATCGGCTCCTGCAGTTTGGCAGACGTGTTCTGTGTACACCCTGTACACAAACCCCATTTTGATTACCTTATAAATTCCTCATGCATGCTCTACTGCAGCAGCAAAATGAATAATTCATCTATTTATTTAGGGTGGAATAAATTTAACTTTAGTTCTTGGATCTTACTAATTTTTGAAACTATTAATCCAAATCACCCACTCATTACCCTACCGCATTAACCTGAGTTATTATATTGAATCTACTGATGTATTTATCAGAATATGATGGATTTCAGGACATTCTCAATGGACATACGCAGTAGTTGACATAATTTGTGAATTCTTCAAAATCAAATCATCACGTTTACAAGCATATCTCGTTTTGAAGCTTGGTTTCATACAATTTCGATTCGCGTTTGCTACATTCTCGCATGTTTCGCAGTGAAACCTAGAAATTCCTGGTTTATGAAATTTATGAAGAGCTATCTTTAGCCTAACCCGTAAATTCCCAGGAAATTTCATCAACATCGAATTGAAACTGTGAAACTTATGTGGGTTGCAAATATTTCACTCTCGCGCTTGCCATCCACTGCTAATGGTACGATTGTAATGAAATTTATATGAATTAACTCGTCTTTTCTAACTAACCTCCGAATTTGAACAAGATCGGACGACTACAACGTGAGAAAATGATACTTGATGGAATTTGCGTATGCAGGCGGAACTCGCAGACTAACCTACAGATTATCTAAAGATTGCATCAAAATTAGATGAAACGTGAAGAAATTGAGTACGCGAGTTGCAAGGATTTGTGGTCAGAAAGACAGACTCTCTTTTTTTAACTTCCCTCAAAGACAGAGACGTGCACGCCTATAAATTAATATTTTAAAAAACTAGATTAAAAGAGTGGGGAGGACATCCAGGTTTACCCGACGCCGCGGAAGATGACAGTGGAGGAGAGAGAGGGGTGAAAGGAATTGACCTATAAAATGACCACCAATTGAGGTAAGAGTAAGAACCCTTCAAGGCGCAGGTGGTGATACCACTGAGCACTCCTACCGAGATGCCCAACATACACACACACACACACACACACACACACACACACACACAGGTACGAAACCAAAGTTGTTCAGGACGGTCTAAAACGTCAATGACAGTGGAAGTTTTGATTTTGGAGACGAAAATTTTTTCATCTCCCGAAAGTTAAAATAACGCTTCCGCTACCTATAGTTAGGTAGACTCGGAAGCAAAAACAGATATCATTTTTTAAGCGTCACGAAAACATTTTGTGACGTTCTTGACAGGTCTTTACGTTTTCTTGCTTCCATCTTCTAGTCCAGGGAATATAATATAGCGGACATCATACACAATATATTGCTTATTCTCACATCAGGTAAGCACGGCTATAATGACAAGTTGCGAGGATCCGCAAACTTCTGTAGCCAGAAGGAAACCACGTTGGCGCAAATGAAGCGGGGGTTCGAGGCGCGGTTTCGAGGTCAGGACATGGGCTTGGGCTTGGCTTGAGGGGGTTCACGCGTTCAAGGTTCAAGGAAATGGTGGGAACACATCAGTTGTTCCAGTTTGTTTTCTTTTTTCTTCTAATTCACTGATAATTGCTTGGACCTCTTCCTTTCATTACTTACCCACTATCCTCTCGAATTTCAGAAGAGCTGAGAGGAATCGTTCAAAGAACTCGAGCAACTTCACACAATTAACCCCAATACAATGCACGCAGAAAAGAAATCAGTGAGGTGCTTTGGGAAGAAAGTATAAATAAGCCGATTTTATCACGAGACATTCTCACTCAATATTCACAAAATTTTAACTCGTCACTGGAACGAATTTTAGCAGTTTCAATAGCTTCCGAGTCTACCTATCGGTAACGGAAGTATTGTTTTCACTCTCGGGTGATGGAACATTTTTTGACTCCAAAATCAAAATTTCCACTCACATTTTAAGTTTTTGACCATTCTGAACAACTTTCAATGTTTGAGACACCCTAGTCGTCCTACCTTGCTCAAATTTAGAGGATAGCTGGAAGAAGACAATTTGAACATTCCTTATCAATACCAACAAGATTTTATCATTAGTAGGCCCTGCACATGCGCAAATAAAAAAAGTCCAGTCTTGCAGCATGACCCCCATGAGCGAGTTTTTGAAGAATTCTTCGATTATTTCGATTTTTGACTGATTTTTCAACTTTGATATTTTTTAAAACTTGATACATATTCTGATAGGAAATTTTACGCTGATTCCGAATATACCACATGTTAGTATGCTGAAAAAATTATTTCGCACAACAAATCGCAAAAAACAGGCTATTTTAAAATTGTTGACTACATTTTTGAAAATTTCAACCCGAAGATGTAATCCGATCATGCTGGCCAACGAACTTGAACTTTATTTTTGTGTCCTTAACATTTGAAAATTTGTTTGAAGTTTCTAGCACAATTCTACGGACAGCTATGGTCTGGAATGACACATACATACATACATATCTACATACATACATACATAAAAAAATGCGTTAAACTTCAGAATATGATTCAGAATAGCCTGAAACGGATTTCTGCATAAAATTTTTCAAAAAATCACATTCTACAAATTTTGAGGCGAGAGCAATAGCTTAATTTTCTTCAAAAATTCTCTAAAATCATTGTAAAAAGAACGTTATTTTTGCATTTCTTATCAGATTTTGATGAAATTCGTATGGACTGTGAAGGTTAGGCAGTAAATGGTCCCCTCTCAGTTTCATCGTTCCCAAATCAATTCTTCATTATGCGCATTCACAAACGTGAATTCCATTAAGCATAATTTTTTAACGGTCTAATCGTCCAATATCACTCAAATTTGACGGATAGTTGAGAAAAAACGATGTTATCAATCCATATCAATTTTACCATGATTGTATCATCAGTAGCTCCTGCATATGCGCAAATGTGAAATCCATGGTAACTCCCAAAGTTGTCACCCGATCTTGATGGAATTTTCAGGGAACGTGCGGATTAGTCTTTAGATGGTGCCTTGCCAATTTCATTGTTCTCATATCATTACTTATTTCTGCGCATGCGCAAAAGTATGTTACTTTAAGCACCATTTCCTCGTTTTCTAATTAACTGATTTGACGTTTTACGCAACCTCCATCTATATTTAATACTTTCCGCTGTTGAATTTTTAAGATCATTCAAAACACTTCAATAATGATCTATAGGTACATTTATACTACGGATACGAGAAAGCTATGTGCCACACCCAACTTGACAGAAGTTTTTGCGGTTTTCTCATAAAAAGTATTGAATAAACAAAAATGAAAGGTATTTAGAGCTGATGGGTGAAGTTGCAGTGTATCTTTACTAAAACCAATTAATTTATTTGATTGATTACAAAATTATTTATGCAATAAAATATAGTTATTAGTGCTGATTCACTTCTGCTAAGCGCATCAATATTGCTATTCACGGTTTGCAGTAGAATAAGTAAACCTTCTTTGATGGCAACGAGCAAGATAGGTAGATATCACAAAGGAGCTCCATTTCAAATTGTAGATCCGTAGGTGGTCATCAATAAACCTAGGTACGTAGATATAGGCCTACGGAGGGAAAACTAATGAAATTAATTAATACATCTACACATTTCTAGTCCCCTTGATCTATGTATGACGACATTCAACATTCAACAAGGTACCTACCAACTGAAAATTTATGAGATAAAATAAAACACCTGCCAATGCTTCACTACTCCATCCGCATGCACAATAATTAAAAAACTCGATTCCGCGAAGTCAGATATCCATTCTGTCTTAAGTCCTAAATCGATTTTGACCAAGAAATTGATCATATTGAATGACTTTCTTTAAAGTTCAGAGAACAGATCATAATCGTGAAAGTGGTAATGAAGTTCATCCTTCAATCTTCAGTCCATTCTTCCTCTGCTCAAAAAACAGTAGAATGAATCTTCATTAAAAGATGAAGATCTTCAAAAGATGAAGAACATCTTTCTACTATCATTTGCAAGAGTGGTGGTAGCTCTACTAGCCTAGGAGGGAATGAAAGCTATTCCCTGATGTGGTAACAAGATACTTAGTAATTTTGGAGCTACCAAAAGAAGAATGCTAACACATTCATTCTTGTTTTGATGTTTAAACTTGAATCTATTAACCTACATTTCCTACGGTTGCAACTTAAATTGTAAGATCTGATTATTAACATTACAAGTGAAGTCGGTTGGAAATTATACATTATTGTTGAAGGCAATATACCAAGGTATGTTGCCTAAATCTGAGGAACTTTTACAGAAAAAGCTCAAAAATCAGTAACAACTATGTTTCCTATTGTTCCTGAGTCTACCAAGGCTGGTGAAGTATTAAAAATCCCTTTTTGATGTAAAAAGAATTTTTTTTTTTTTCCATCTTCAAAACTTGAACTATGACAATGCAGATTTCTTGTCTGTTTGTCCGCTAATCTGTGTAACGGGAAAAAATACATACACTAACCACTAAGTTAAATAATTTACTTGTTATACAGACAGACAGACACAATTACATGCCTTCCACTGATTCGTGAGTTTATTCATATGTTTTCAGCTTGGATCCAAATCCATATATATTGAGTGAGTTTCAGAAAACTTGTTTCAAGCTAATTACATCACTTTTTATAGGTAGGTCTAGCGTTTTGACGGAGGGAATACCATTTTATAACCTTTTTGGGTGGGAAAATAAGAATGTAACCCCCACATTGAGATGAGAGTGTAACTTTTCTATGAAGACAGCGCATTTACCTTTTGTGCGCGTCAAGATTTGGACAAGAATCAACCAAAATCGGCGGAAATGAGAGAAAGTGTGAAAAATTGAGCGTTACGCGACAGCCTACCTGACACATTTCCTGCAGTCTTCATGTAGCAGTGAAATTCAGGTCGTGTTGGTCCTCAAGTGAGCCACATTAGTGACGTGATGTTCCGTGAGTTTTTTTCACTCGAGTTCATAGACCTGATACCTCAAGTTTTCAAGAAAAAAAAGGAAATACAACGAGAGGATGACAAAAAATTATCTGCTCCCCTCATCGTGACGAATTCAATCTGCCACAGGTTGAAGCTTCATTCGTTAGACATTCCGACTTGGTTGCACTGGATGTAGGTGCATGATTCTTCAACAAGCTACTTCAAATTTGTCTTTTATAAATTCCATACATTTTCTTCAAATTTAAAATGAATACTGATGCCGGTGGGTCCGTTGAACTTGTGCCTCATGAGAGAATGAAGAATACTCACAGCACAACGTATACCGGTAGAGCAATGAGTAGAAGAACAGCCTCACCAGAGTTGGGCAAGTACCTCCAAACAAGTTATTGGGCAAGAGTCCCTACGATTGGCAGTTATTGTCACACATTTTTACTAGAAACTTAAGATAGCTAAAATCGAGGTGCTTTATCATCATATGTTCAAAGGTCTTATCGTTGATTTTCATGCAACAAGCAATTAATCCAGATGCCAGTGGCGTATGAAAAACGCTGCAAATTATTAATGAAAGGTTTATTGTTTCTGTATTAGATAGCCCTTATTCGCAGAACACTGGTCCGTAATGATTAGACCCCGTTCATACCTAGTACCTAAATTATTTATTATTGAAACACGGGGCTTCGCGATCCGCAATTTTGATTACCTACTGCATTACAGCACCAGGACCCCATAATTTTACGCTTTATCGTAAAATTGAGGAACAAGATGATCTATGACTAGGTCATCTTCCCATCAAGTAAAAGGTTTGCATACACTGCATATTGTTTTGAAACACTGTTTGTTCTTTGCATATTAATTACAATAAATTTATTTCATTAGGTTGATTAAAGAAAATAGCCGTACAGCGTTGCGGGTGGCGATTCTTTGGGATTATATTTACCAGTGACAAGCAAAACATGGAGAAATTAATAAAATTCAATTTATTAATCATAATAATACACATCATTCGCCCCTTTGAACATAACATGAGCTGAAATCTAAGTATAATAGTAGATACATATCACAGGTATAAATCGACATCGATCGAGGCATCCACGAATTGAAATTAATGAGATAAAATAAGACACCTAACTAAGATTCACTGACCATCTATAGGTGAAAAAAGTTACGATAAACTCAATAATAAAAATAAAAAATAGACGTTTGCGTAAAAAGAGACATTTCGAAAGTGACCAGGAAGAAAACATTTGTACTAACGCCGTTAGGAAACGAACCGTCGTGACTCCACCAATTTCAGCTCTCCAGTCGGACACGTTATCGATTGAGCCACCGAATCACCTGTAATATCAAGATTAAAAGCGCATCATCTCGCGCCTAGAAGGAAATCCGAAGCATTTGCACTCATCTAAAAAATCGAGTGATGGGTCATTTCTTCATGAAATTTCTCGTAGAATTCAAATCTACATTAAAAACTGGGGGGTCCTCAAATAAAATAACGAAGTTGATGACTATATCAAAAAGATCCTTATCCTTATCCCTTATCCTTATTCAGATCCTTACCAAAAAACATTGATTAAATATATATATATACAGGGTGTCCAACGAGACGTTGACCCCCCTGTTAAAATCGTTATTTGTGGATCAAAAAAAAAATTTTTTTTCTCAAACTTCATGTTTTTTTGTGAGGATCTCAGAAATAACGAAATTGCGCAGTGCGCAATTGCGCAACCAACATCAACTTTGTTTTTTTCAAATGGGAACCCTCCTTTTTTATTCCTTTTTTATTTTACACACAATTTCATGAAGATTTGACCCCTCATTCGATTTTTTCGGCCACGCGCAACCCGTTCAGCGAGCGCCCAAAGTTGCGCAACCCTACGGTTGCGCCGAAATTCGGATGTACGAAGTACCCAAGTGTAACACATGAAATTTCATTATTTTTCGACGCTGAGTCCCGTGGTGCTATCCGTTTTTTCATTTGACTAAATGTCAACGCTTTTACAGCCCAAAATGTGGTTATTTTAAGTAATAAATAGTCTTCCGAGGTGTGTGTGTTGAATTGTCATAGTTATTAAACAATGATTCGCGCAAGTGCCGCTCGTTTTTTGCTAAGTTTTCAAGAGAATAATAAATTATTCCTTTCGAGTGAATAGACGAGAGGAGCCCAAGTATCATCAAAACAGAGGTTCAAATGATTTGGCAGGAAACGTCAACTTTGCAGAGATATCTTACATCCCAACTTTGAACCTCTGTTTTGATGATACATGGACTCCTCTCGTCTATTCACTCGAAAAGAATAATTTATTATTCTCTTGAAAACGTAGAAAGAAAAAACGAGCTGCACTTGCGCGAATCAGTGTTTAATAACTATGAAAATTCAACACACACACACACCTCGGAAGACTATTTATTTCTTAAAATAAATACATTTTGGGCTGTAAAAGCGTTGACATTTAGACAAATTAAAAAACGGATAGCACCACGAGACTCACCGTCGACAAATAATGAAATTTCATGTGTTACACTAGGGTACTTCGTACATCCGAATTTCGGCGCAACCGTAGGGTTGCGCATATTTGAGCGCTCGCTGAACGGGTTGCGTGTGGTCAAAAAAATTAAATGAGGGATCATCTTCATGAAATTGTGTGTAGAATCCAAATATGGAATAAAAAAGGGGGGTTCCCATTAGAAAAAACAAAGTTGATGTTGGTTGCGCATGGTTGCGCAATTTTGTCATTTCTGAGATCCTAACAAAAAAACATGAAGTTTGAGATTTTTTTTTTTTTTTTTTTTTTTTAATCCACAAATAACGATTTGAACGGGGGGTCAACGTCTCGTTGGACACCCTGCATATATATATATAATTTTTTTGTAAACCCATTATTAAAGATTTTAGCAAGGGGGGAACGTTTTTAGGGACACCCAGTATGTAAAAGCGAAGCTTGAGCAGTCAATAATGAAAATATGCATCAACGTTCCTTAGCAACCTTCAGTTATAAATATATCAACAAAGGTATTGAATTAGTTTTACTAATGTGAGTTAATCGAGAAGATTTCTCTTCACCACACTCGAGTGGAATCCGACGATAGAATGAAACAGGAGTATAATAGAATATGGGAGAAGAGGCTGAGATGATGATGTATAAAACATGTAGCGCTTTTCGAGGAGGCAGGAATGTAGAATGCCCTCTACTGGGATCCACCCGACATTTCATAATTAGCGAAAATCCACGCGTGAATACTTGAAGACCTTTTTAGGAGAAATAATTATTATCTTCCCCGAACTAAATTTTCACCAGTTATTACCTTACTGAGATGGTCAGGCAGCTTTATTAAATGTTGGGAATTTCTCATGTTAGATCCTTGAGTTTCTAGTCTGAGTCGGGATAATATGATTCCATTATAGTGATAGTTCCATGATGTTTTGTATTATGATTAAAAGTGGGTTTGAAGGGTCGGGGACCCTCTACAATTCCGTTTCATACATCAAAGGACTCAATGCAAGATTTTAACGGTCGTATATATTGTGGTGAGCTTCTGACTAGTCAAATATGCGAACTTGAGTTTGAGAAATGACCAAGCTAGTCTTTGTGTAGTTATTTATTTTCCTACGACGTTTCGCTCCTGGAGCAGGACCCTATTCATGTAATTTTGCCTATACAAGAAACAAATTAAGAAGTTGAAATACCTACATCGATTTTTTCAAAAATTGTACATAATAGATTAATAAAGTAAAGTAATAATAAAGATAGTAATAGTAAAGATAGTAAGAATGTTCATGCTTGTACGTATCAGCGTGAAGCATTGATGTACTGGTCTGGAAACATAGTTTCATCTAACCTTTCTTGATCGATTACAAGGGTTATAACTGAAATAACTATTTCTATAATAATGATTCGATGAACTTGCCGAATAGTTTGGAAACCGGCTAACGACTGTGGAATGAGCAGAGTTCCACAAAAGTAGGAGCGGTGGCTGCGCGCCTGTTTGCCTGGAGAACGCCGGCGTCAACCTCGGGCCAGCGAGCGAGCGGCCTCCTTCCGTCACCTTTTGCGACCCCTTTCGAACTCTCAGGCCTCCATTATACTTCAACTACTTCACTTCCATTCTAATAACTTTCTCTCGGCACATATCACTAGTCATTTCCCTCCTCCTGCGAATCAGATGTCACCAAATTATCCTGAAACCGCTTCGTCTGAGGCCCTTTTCGTCATTTTGAACAATTTAAGGTCAGGATCACCTAGAACTTTCAACATTAGGTCTAATGACATCGATTGTTCACTCAGTTTCAGCTGAAGGTACCTACGGGTCATGTTCATTTATCAATTTATGTCAGATAGGTACCAATACCTACAATGGAAAGGAAAGAAACTTTTTGTCATTTGCTTGTCTACCTACAGTATAGGCAGCGGAAGCATTGAATTCACTCTCGAATGATGACATTGTTTTCTACTCCAAAATCAAAATTTACACTCGCAATTTACGATTTAAACTTTTCAAAACAACTTTCTTTCCGTGTGTATCTCCGAAACCCACCTCATCTGCTGAGTTCGCTGCTGCGCTGCATGAGTCAGTAAATGATAAAGAACTCTGACAGTGGGCATGGGGCCCCGCTGGGCATTGTGTCCACGACTACCGCCATTTTCACGCCGCGCCGTGGCTACGTTAGCGACCTCAGTGAGGTGTTCACGGAGTAGTCGCAGGACAGTGGGCACCCCCTTCCCGTGCCTGTCGTGGTAGAAATGAGAACTTGTATCATGTGGTGCAGCAGTGTCCTCGGGCTCACGTGGCCGCTTTCTACGTCATGATGTGGTGTGATGAAGCAGATAGCAGATGCTATATCATCCAGCGGTTGGGATGTCGAAATGGAGATATTGTATCACATGACGAGTGGCCGGGGCAAGAAGCCAGATATAGTTGCCGTCAAGGCTGATGGGTCTGCTATAATCCTGGACGTATAGGTCGTCAGTAGCCGCGTGGAGCAGACGTGGCGGACTAAGATAAGTAAGTATGATAGGAATGACCTGCAGCAAGCGGTATCCGAGCTAAAAGGAGTGGCGAACAACAACACCAAGGTCATTGCAGCGACCGTGTCATGGCGCGTGGTATGGTGCGGGAAAAGTGCCAAGGAGTTACTCAAGTTGGGTATCTCTGCAAGAGAGAGAGAGAGAGATTTTATTCATAAATCAAAAAATATGGGTACGTGTTTTGCAAATTAAGAATAGATTAATACGTTCACTCGCCAGTAGGCCGGGCCTGTGGCGGCGGGCATGTAGGAGTTGGCGAAAGTATCCCTATAGGTACCTACAATGTCAAATACAATTATTCCAAGTTTCTGACTGTAAAGCTTTTATTTACACTACTTAATGAATTCCATGAGATTGAGAAAATTATTATATAGTCAATAAAAGAATTAATTAAACATAAATACTGCCGGTCCCAGCCCTATCAGCCATGAAAATACAAATCTTTTGTAGGCAGGGCGGCTACGATTTCGGGGTTTCTAAGAACATCGGAAGATTATTGAAAATTATAAATTAGATACTGTGGACTTCTGGTTGATAGGGTGAGATTTACTCTTGGATTTACGATACTGCGAAGCAGTTGGAAACTGGTAGGTTGGGAATGATTGTAGGGTTTATCAACAATGTAAGGGTGGCGAAAATAAACAAGGACCAAGTTCTTTACAAATAACAGCCGTAGTGCCCTGTGGTATCAACACCCGCGTCCAGGGGGATCTGAACTGGTGGCATTTTATAGGGGCACTACCTTTCATCCCTTTCTCCTTCCTCCTCCTCATCCTCCTCCTTCTTTTTCTCAGATTCCTTGATCTCAAGGGCCAGCGTGGGGTAAACCTGGCATCCTTCCCTCTATTTCAATTTAGTTTTTTGTTTTCATTTAATAGTGTGCCCTCTCCACCTTAGAGGAGAGTTTTGTTTAAAAAAAAATTAAATTAAAAAAGCGTGTATTTAATGTGTCTGCAAATCCTTGCAACTAACTTAATTTCCGCTGTAAGTTTTTATCCGATTTTTATGAAATGTTATGGGGAATGGTCCCCTACCGATTCCATTGTTACCAAATTATCACCCCATTTTGCGCATACGCAAAATGGGGTAATAATTTGTTCGTTAAGCATCATTTTCTCACACCCTTGTTATCCGATCTCGCTCGAATTCGGAGAGTAGATTTGATGAACTCATATAAATCTCAGTGTGATTGTATAACTAGTTTCACCCTTAAAAACATGGAATTGAGCATAGAAAATAAACTTAAAATTCGTGAGTTAAAGTGTTGAACACGGTTATAACGGTGTTGGGGCGATTTGCATGTGTTACAATTCGATTCAGCGTCAAGAAATACGTAGAAACCGGCCCAAAACTCGAATTTTCACAGAGTCATTTTTCGCTAAAACCCACGATTTCGTAGAAAAAAAAAACATGGTTTTCAGCATGCGAACATACTTTTCTCCCTCAATTAGCAAAGTAAAGGTAAATTTTACAACATTAATTCTTGCGCAAAAAAATCAAGCTTTCCAAACGAAAGGATGAGTTCGTTGGCAAACAATTTTTGAGCACATTAAATTGGTCAAATTTCCAAAAATGTTCTAAAAAATTTCTAAAAATGGCTAAAAACTGCCAAAAATCGTTAAATTTATAATTTTTAGCTTCAGTCCAAAAAAAATTATTATCAACTAACTAGGGCATTAAAAAATGTTAGCACAAAATTATGCCTAAAAACATACTTAAATTTCATTAATTTGCTGAAAAATCTATACAACTGCGAAAAAACCTAAAAATCCAAAATTTTCTTTAAATTGCCAAATATTGTTTAGAACGAGTTTTTTGGCCATAAAATTGGTAGTTAACAATTCCTTTCTACTCAAAGTCCTGAATTTTCGAAACAAGTTAGCATAATATAGTACGATAATTTATGAAAATTCGCTCATACGATCATGCTGCATGACTGGAACTTTCAGCAATAGATCCCCCGGTAAAAGCGTGGTCAACGCCAAAAATGGTAAAAGCAACTTTCGATTGGAAATAAACTCGAACATCGATTTCTGGCGTCTTTTCACATCAGTTTCCGGGACAGCCTGTACTCAAGGGATAGCGTGCACCATTGGAGTTTCATGATCATGTTCACTTTTCACAGAAAGTAGGTGAAATATCAACTTTCATAATTACGTCACACAGACAACCCACAAAAGCGATTGTCAATTGATGTTGTTGTAGGTAACAAAATGTCTGGTCAGCGGATTCAATAAAAACTCTGAATAGATCACGAATATGTGCTTCTATAAATATAGCACATGCTTTCCATTAATTAATTAAGTTAATCCAACAGGAGGTAAGTCTATTATTAACATGTTACCTCTACAATAATATTGTAGAAATCGTGTAACATTACAAAATAAGACATCGAGCCCGGAATGGGTATGGCTTGGTCAGTGCCGTATAAAGCAAGAGACCAGGAAGCTGCCTGAACCTCTCCGAAAATAAAAACATTTGATAGGGGCATCAAGTGACAAATGAAATTTTGAGCTCATTCCTGGTCACTAAGTGAACTAAATTCTCTCCTCTTCAATCTAGGAAGTTGAAATTTCATAAGGAGACTTTCTAGAACATTAAGGGACGAATAAAATTATTGGCTCTTTCCTGATCAGCTGTTTAGCTCCTCTAGCCTTTTCACTCTAGGAATGTGAAATTTGTTAGGGAGCCTCTTTATGACATTAAGAGACGAATAAACTGGGGTACTCTTTCTCTTCACCGCCGTGGATCTCCCTTTAATGAAGGCATTTCCTAACAGCATGTTTATATCTAGCTAATAACTAGTTCAAATATAATATGTGTATTAGGTACACTAATTTCAACCAAAAGTAGCTGAATTAATTGTTTTCCCCAATCCTGCAGCGTCACTTTATGAGCGATTTTTAGTTACTTTTCACCTTCCATTTAAAACTATATTTTGTTGAACTATACCATTTTCTACTTTGCTTTTTTTCGTATTTATTAGCACATCTTATTTGATGTGCCATAAATGTGTTTTTACAACTTATCATCTTCTGTGAAACCTAATTTTTCGTTTTGACTAGTCAGATACCATCTGGAATAGTCACACACATTATTTATAACTATTTTAATAAGAAAAATTGAGTCGAGATTTGTTTTTAAATGCTTCCGAAACATTTCGAATCACTAAATTCGTTTTCTTGAATATATTTCAATAGCCTAACTTTCCAGGAGAATTCGTTAAAGTAGACTAGTCAAGAAATTTACAAAGCTATTTTGTTGGGTTTTTTACCATTTAAAGTTACCGCAAGATCTATAAGTGTTTGAAAAATTGCTAAGATGATGTAGATGTCTCATTTATTGATATAAAAATTATTCTCCCACAGCTGAAATAGCTTTCAAACATAATGCAAAATAATTAGATAACAACTTTAGAAGTAGTTAATAGATCACGATTTGGTGTTTGGAAAAAAGAAAAACATGTTATGAAGAAAACATCAATGTGTTCAGTGTTGAAATCTTTTTTTTATTTTTATAATGAATGTTGATTAAAATTGATTTTTCGCTTCAAAACATCCGAAGACTTCGCGCTCCTCGCAAACGTCATAATAAGT
This sequence comes from Adelphocoris suturalis, assembly GCA_030762985.1. Lineage (NCBI taxonomy): Eukaryota > Metazoa > Arthropoda > Insecta > Hemiptera > Miridae > Adelphocoris > Adelphocoris suturalis. The sequence continues at coordinate 25,440,717 of CM061047.1, read as the reverse complement.
TGACAGACTCGATGACACGCTCAATCTAAAACGATAAACTATTAAATAATGTAAAGAAAAAAACACCATGCAGATATTTCGTAATCATATTCTCAAGAACAAGAATGCGTAAAGAAGACCCATCTGATCTTACTTCTTCACAATTACTTCTAGAGGATGTAAAGGAGAGAAGTAAGGTTCAGTGCTCACACAGCTGATCTGACTACCTCACGATCACTTGCACATATCCCCAAGAAGCTGTGTTCTACATTTCAGAGTAGTCAGTTAAACTTTAGTCTGAAGGGAATAAATGTGATTTATTGAAGGATTTTCGTATCTCTCAATTTGTGACGGATTTGCTTAACGCTCAATTTATTACAAATTTGCATAACGCTCATTTTGTGACAAATTTCCGTTACGCTCAATTTGTGATAGATTTTCGTAACGCAATTTTTCATGTCACTTTTCCTTGCTTATCCTGTTAAATGCCGTCGGTCCACTTCAAAATAATAATGAGTTTTGAAACTTAATCGAGGCGTTAATTTCATACGAGTGTATCAATAACGATACGCCTACCTTACCGTTGATGTAATGTTCCATATAAGGTTCACAATTTAAATCTCGCAATATCGCGGTTTGGCATATTATCCATCAGTTCAACATAATCATCCAAGCGGGTCTCGTTAATTAACGACATCCGCTGACTTGAATAAAATATCCTCCTCGACCTTATATCTCTTGCCTTGGTCTAAAATCTCTATTCGAGATTTTCAAAGTTTGCTAACGTTCCCACATGAACATGAGCAATTAATACCATCTCCTGTGAATACATCATATTGATCACTACTATTTCCGTCTTGTAGAAACATCTGGACGACTTTAATCTTTCGTTGTGGGAAAAAAAGACTTGCAGAATCGTGATGAGTCAGAATGTTGCCCATTTGGCCTCGAATTCACATTTATCACCATTCAATCAATTATTACCAACTAATTATCAAATCCATACTCAATTCATTATAAAACTACCGAATTGAAGTGATTTTCGGACTGGCTTTGTAAAATTCTGACGTACACGTTTGTAAGAAAACTAAAAGACTGCACGATTCTTTCAGGCGTTAGAATGAATATTCATTACAGTTTCAATTTCTTCCCAATAACAAATTTCTGAAATCAACCAAAAACGACAGCCAAAATAATCAAGAATTACACAACCGTCTTGGATTTTTCAGGGTCGGTAAACCTTTCCCTCGTGCCACATCATCTGGTATTCAATCTGTTCTTGCTTATGAAAATCAATTTGTGATTCGCAGTCACGATGATGATCTTAAACCTTCGTGAGATGCAAACGGTTGAACTAACGCGAACGTTATCATTATATTCATAGAAATTAAAAAGTTCAAAAACTAATGGACAACTTGTTGGTTGGTTGGGGTTGATTGAAATAATGCCAAGGTTGTTGTTGGGACATCGATGTTTGACTTTTAGTTAAATCTTATAAACTATGGTTCCTACCTAGTTTGGAATAAAAACGGCGAAAGACAGACGACGGACGGTGTTTAAATCAGATTTAATGTTCAATTACGATTACAATGACGCTTACAATGGCACTACTGGTTAAAATAACAACTAAAAACAAATATTCCTACAATTGTCCATTCGCCACTTACTGGAGGACTTGCAGTGTCCCTTTGAACACCTTGTTCAATGCCGCTAATGACCCTTCTGGTTGAGGTGCGGCAAAACCATTAAACAAAAATTAAAAAATAAAATATTCCTAAAATGTTCTAAATTACTATCGTTTTGAAATTCATGTTGACTTTACTGCGATAAATTATTTTCAATATTAGTTCATATTGTGCTAAAATATAATCCACGATCAAATTTAAATTCAACATTATTCTTGTTTTGATTCAACAAAGCAGGAGAAAAATGATACAGCCCCGAATGCCAGTCTGTGGAGAGAGAAGCTGTTGGAGCTAGCGTGACCTGTTATTTGAGACGATCTAGTGCCGCCCACCCTCGTGTAGCCATAACGATAAAACAAGCGTCCTTATCGTACCACAGAAGAAATTGACTGTTATTACAAAGCTGACGTGCCCGAGGCTCTCGGCAGCGTTCAGGAAATGAAAACCACTCATCTCTATTATTATTGTTACCTATACAGAGTATGGAAAAAGAAATAAACCGGGGGTGCAGGGGGGCGGAGCCCCCCGCCGAGGCGCAAAGCGCCGAGTTTTCAGTTGGGAATTCTTACAAACGAATTAAATCTTATAAAACTACGTGGAACCACGAAAAGTTTAGTGTGGTATGTAGGGAATGTTGCTCGCTTCACTCGCAAAGTGTGGCTGTATTTTTTTTTTTTTTTTTTTTTTTTCAAAGGGTGATTACGGATGAATCTCCAAAAAAAATACTAAGAAAACTTTGAGATCAAACGGGAAAGAATGCCGAAAGAAAACGCAGCAGAATATTAAACAATGTATTTTATCATTTCCATATTAGACAGATACTGTCACAATAAACCTTTTAGGGTCTCAGTGACGAGGACCTCCTCCAATACCTTTTCGAGGAAATTATATAGCATTTTCGAATTGTCTTCCTTTAAAAATTATTTCACATTGTTATCATCTGGAGCACAGAGAATAGTACAAAAGGAAGTAATCACGGAACTAACGTTACCAAAGACCATCATGGAATGAGGGCAGAAGACCACTCATCTCTATTATTATTATTACCTTTTTTTTTTCTTTTTTTTTTCAAAGGGTGATTACGGATGAATCTCCAAAAAAATACCAAGAAAACTTTGAGATCAAACGGGAAAGAATGCCGAAAGAAAACGCAGCAGAATATTAAACAATGTATTTTATCATTTCCATATTAGACAGATACTGTCACAATAAACCTTTTAGGGTCTCAGTGACGAGGACCTCCTCCAATACCTTTTCGAGGAAATTATATAGCATTTTCGAATTGAATTCGTCCTTTTACAAAATGAATTCGTCCTTTCACAAAATGGATTCGTCCTTCATAAAGAGTGGCCGAATCTTGAAGGTATCTTACTAACGGTTGGGGTCGGAACTCGAGAAAACGGTGGCGGTCGGAATGCAATCTTTATGCAAGTGCGCAAAAATCTTCTCCCCTACCATCTACGCACATCAGACACAAATTACTCTAGGGACCAACTTTGTAATGCTTTTCCTCGTGCCTAGAGCAGCGTCAGGACAGCCTCTGCATTGAGGAGTAGAAAAAAAAAACGCTGCAATTTATTACACAGAGGTTTATTATTTCTGTATTGTATATCTCTTCTACGCAGAACACCTGACTATATTATTAAACGAATCAACAGTATGTATCAGTAATGTATCTCAAAGGTGTAGACGTTTACTGAAGAGAAATTAGTAAAATTAAATAACACACCTAAACATTCTTTACACGAGATGTGATGATGTAGTGTCGTGAATTGGCAAAACAGCGGCGTTACCTCAACAGTTTTCGAGATATCGATTTTTCAATATTTCAGCCCTTGATTACTACCCTTTATGGTTGATCAAAAATGATGCCGATGTTACTGGCACATCTCCTGAAAATTTATGATTTGTCAGCCAAATTTCATACACTTTGGTTTAGTACCTAGTTTACGGACGGATGGAATTTTTTTCATTTTTTTTAATGATTCTATGCATCTTGAAACATAAACCAACAAATTTTGAGGGGGTTACTTTTTTTCTTGGTCGATTACAAAGGTTCATTATTGAAAATAAAGAACCAAATCTGTAAAATTCCTCGTAAACGTCGTAAATTTCTTTTATTACATCTTTATTAACTTTGCAAACTAATGCAATAAATAATTATTCTTCGAGAAAGGAAAAGGTGTCTCCATATCATTTTTCTGGTTGCCTTCAAGATTCGGTCCCTTTTTTTGAAGGATGAATTCATTTTGAAAAAGGACGAGGACGAGTTCATTTTGTGAAAGGACGAATTCATTTTGAAAATGCTATATATAGGGTGTCAACACTAAAGATTCCTAACCTCCTAGGAATCGATTCTACTAGGTACTAATTGTCATCAAGTCTCCTATCTCTCCATATATCTATATCTATATCTCCTAGCAATTTTTTTAATCATTTTTAAAAAATCTCAATTTTAAGATTTTTTTGTAGTGATTTTCACCTTACGCCACTAAATAAGTATATCTCCCTTAAATTCGATATTGAGGAGACTGTTGGGAAAGAGCGTTAAACATTTCCTGTCTCCCTGATACCAAATCAGTTTTTTCTGGATGATTATATAGGAAATACAGTCAGATCATTAATTTAATAATGATTAATTTTACAACCGGTTGCAATCATGTTCACAATATCAATTATTGAGAATGATCATCTGTGTGTAAACAATTATTCAAATAACCATGCTCATAACTCAGCTTGTTGGCCACGCATTTTGCAGTAGTTAACATACCTACTCGTAATATGGTTGGATAAATCGACTACTTTCGAACGAATGGTCAACAAATTTTGTGGGATGAAAAATGACGAAGTACCTTTTCCTTAGCAACGACCAGGTTGTAAGCGGAAATCATTATTAAATTATAAAACCCCACCGTGACGTGACGCTCGTGATGTGACGAAAACAAATGGAAACGTCCTGTTAATCATTATTAAATGATAAAAATTGACCGTGAAAATGAAACTTCGCAATTCTTTGAAATCGCTGGGTTTTTCAGTCCGTTCTACGTTGATCACATCATCAAATATTTTTAAAAAAAAACCGCGTTCTTGACAGAAAAAACTTTCCCGAAATTTCATGTTTCCAAAGGTATAGTTAATTTTACTTTCACTTTGCATTTTAGGGAAGAAAATTAAATGTGAATGTTGAAGAACGCACGAAGTTTTAGTTTATTTGTTATGCTCAAGTTTGTGTGTTTCCAAAAGTAAAACTAGTTAGTTAAAGTGTAAAACTCCGTTATAACGGGGTTGAGGAGATCTGCAAGTGTTACCATTCGATTCAGCGTAAAAAAATACGTAGAAACCGGCCCCAAAGTCTTATTTTCATAGAAGGTAATTTTTCACGAAAACCCTCAATGTCATATAAAATACCATGTTATTCAACATTCAAACAAGAATTTTCTACCCTAATGAGCAATGTGAAAGTAAAATTAACTACACTAGCGGAAGCTGCGATTTCGGGAAAGTTTTTCCTGTCAAGAATACAGGTTTTTATTGATGATATAATCAACGATGAACCTTTTGAAAAATCCAGCGATTTCGAATAATTGAGAAATTTTACTTTCAGGGTCAATTTTTCTCCCATAGAATCAGCTGGAAAAAGTTATTTTGTATCAGGGAGATAGGAAATGTAACGCTCTTTCTGCCAGTATCCTCAAATTCGAATTTACACGCAAATTAAGGAATTTATGACCTGCTAAATCTCAAATTTAAAATAACCTTTTTTAAGCGAGTTAAAAAATAGTTAAGAGACAAAACTTATTGAAAATTAGTTGTAGTTGTAGAATCGATTCCTAGGAGGTTAGTAAGGGTGGAGACCCTATATATATATATATATATATATATATATATATATATATATATATATATATATATATATATATATAGGGAGAGGGGGGGGGATTTATAGCTGCGCAGAAGCGCTATGTAATACTAAAATAATAAACCTTTGTGTAATAATTAGTAGCTTCTTTTCTTTTGCCTACTAATAGGGACCACAATTTTTCCCCAACTTTTATAGACTCTGAAGTACAAAATTACTGGAACAACTATGCCATGGAATCGTATGCTAGCTACCTTTTACTACTGGTAGGCAACCTGAAGGTGTAGAATGAATAACAGAATATATATCTCCCATCTTTCCGGACTATAATCAAAATCGATAAAGACTAACCTGAAGAAACGATAGGAAAAAGAACAATCGAAATCGGTCCATTAATGGCTGCACAATCTTGCGGGAGGAAACTGCATAAAGTAGGGTCTTCCACAAAGAATCTGCAGGTACTATAAAAGAGAATTGAACTCAATAGATTCTGTATTATGAACTCGATGTTCTGATCGTCTTGAGGTGCACATTTCACCTTGTACAACAAAGAGACGGTAAATCCGTCACAGTCTGATCGAACGTCCTCCTGATTAAGCGAACGACAGATTAATGTGCCGACACAACGGGATATTTCTCATGCCCAGTGAACCATTTCCAAGGGGCTTCTTGTGGAAGAAGGGGCTGTCACGCTGCAGCTATTACTGGTTGCTGGCCCCGCCGATTTTCTCTACTAGGTAGGTAGTTCTGCCCGATGAGGTCAATTCCCCCTTCAGATGTACTAAATTGATACCGACTAACAAATTTGAACTATGGACGTTCTTGGTAAGGCATTTTTGCTACGATATGTTAGCTTCTTCGTAAAAAATGAGGATTTCCTCAGAATCCATTAAAACAATATGATATCTAAGTAGATATGAGTTCTGTTAAATGGTTCTGAACTTACAGACCCTCAGTTATCAGTTATGTTTGTTCAAACAAATGATTCTTCGCTGGCATCAAATTTTGTACATTTTCTTTGTACAGGTTAACTCGGTAGGATTTTTAGGCAGTAAGGGTACGTATGTACATGTGCATGCATGTGTGGATGTATTTGATGCAAATTTGATTGGACCAATCCAATGGGCTCTCACATAGATCTCGCAATTGAGCAAATAAAAAATTAACCATGAAAATTCCCCATTGTACATGGTACCTACCAATTCTACCTCTAATTAATTGACAGAATATACCACCGTATGTTAAGAGTTGGATAATTTATTTGCGATTGATTACTATAGTTTGTTTTGTAATTTCAATATTTGCGACAAGACAATTAAGTGTTCTGATTAAGTGCGATGAGTCAAGAGTAAGACGATGACGACCTAATGCCTACTCTTATGTAGTACAATCTTTCCACCTAAGCAACAGGGATGAGATGTTAGCACCTACTCACTGATTAACGGGAAGCCACTAACCGATCTTTCTAGTAAAATATAGACTAGTTGGGCAAGTAGAGTGAATGATATGTATACTTTGGTGGCCTGGAGGTTCACAAGCTCGCATATCAAAAATAACTTAAATCAATCTTTTTGGTAAAATATAGATTAGTTGGACAAATAGATCTGATAAGCACCGAGATTTTTGGTGCCTACAACAATATCTGTAGGTAGAACAGACCTCGGGTTCTACACACCTTCCTTCATCACACTAAGACGGCACATTGATAGAAAGTCTATTCTAAAAATAAATACGCCTGGCTTTCACTCTTGTATACCATTCACGGTATCGTTGGTGTTCGTGAAGAGTATCATGTCAGACAAAGCGTATCAGCTCCAATGTTGAGACAAACACCACGGATGTTGAACTCCGTCCAAGGACATAGACGTTAGCGACGAAATCATACCAAAGGCAATCTACAGTTTCCGTCCATTGTTTTTTTCCAGTTGGTTTTCTTAAAAACCCCCTCTAATGAAAAAAAAAAAAGCCTTCAACCGCAGTTCACGTGGGGGTCAGGGTCAAGCTGCACCAGAGGCGATGACATCGACGGCAAAAGAAGGAGGTGTGGCCGGTCCGTGACGTCACGCTATCCTTCACATCCTACGGAGTTCCCTCCGCTCCTGATGACCGCTCTTCTCCAGAAGGATCCGAAGAGCTATTGTAATCCGACGGATCTCCCGATTCCGTTAGGTAATACAAAAGAGGAAAACTAAACTTCGAATTGGTTCACTTTTAGAGAGACTTCAACCAAAAACAGTGATAACGTAGACAAACTAAATAAACTAGACAAATATGGATAAGAAGTTATAAAAGGATATTCTACTAAATTCCTTGCTATTTCACTTGTAAACCCACCAGTGAGTATATTTATGGTTTTGTTAAAGAAAATTGATTGGCCTTTCGGTTTATGGGTACGAGTAGGTTTGAATGAATATTCATTTCCGATTTCCTTAATTGTAAAGGAGGGCACGAGGAGTGTCGGTACTTCACTTTGGAATATTCTGACAAACGTAAGCAGAGATGGGGTCTATTCCATTTCAAAACAACTTACCATCTACATCCTCACCATCTAAATGTATGATTAGGTGGTGAAGTAAGTAAATAGATCGCCCGCTCTACAGATTACACCGTCTCATAAACCAAGTGATTTACAAGTGCCCGGATTTGGACATTTTCCACAATTATCTACCTCCGGCAAAGTGCATATTCTTCATGATTTTCTACGTCTGGACGTTTATTTATTTATTTATTTATTTATGTCATTTCATGACTTAATTCTTTTCGTAGCACTTCTTACATTAGGTTGGTTAGGGAACAAATCAGTCTCAGTGGGCCCTCATCTGATAAGTTGCCTGCCGCTTCCAAAGGCGTTATATTCCCAGCACCGTAGGTCGACAAGGGCAGAATTTACCCTGTGAGGTCCCTCAGCTGAACACTCCACCTCCATAACTTGTAAATGTATTTTATGTGTTCCAGAAGCGCTCCATTTCAAATTTCATCATTGTAAGTCGATTGGGAAAGAAATTAGTCTCTCAGGCCTCTCAGCTGATCACTGCGTCTCCATGCCTCGTAATTTGTTTCGAGGTGTCCCAAAGGAGTTCCATCTTAAATTTAAGCAGCACCGTCAGTGTGGATTAGAAAGGGAATTAGTTGTAGGGGCCCCACAGCTGATCAGAGCCCCTCCATATTTTATAATATTGTATTATAGATGGTTTAATCCTAAACGCAGAAATCTATCTTGTCTATAATAATTTCAAAAATCTACTTTACAATTTTACATACAATATCTAAACGTGTAACTGTATAGCCGCAGACGCCTTCCTAGGAGACGTTAATTAAATTGAATAGCACACCAACACTTTATTAGTCCTTTTGTATTTAACAAGAGCTGACCAACTGAAGATCAATGAGGTGATCACCTACCTTCGCTTCACAAGCCCAATAGGATACAGAAGTTATAATAAACTTATTTCAGAAATTATATCATCAGAATTATATCAGCTGATACAACATAGTTTTCAGGGCGAACATCGTTAAATTTATCATTTTCAGCAGAATATTGCTGAAATAAAGTTTATCATATTTAAAATAGAACATTACAAAGTATATGTAAAAAATTAGACTGAAAAATGTAGTTAAATTTAATTAAAATTTGCTATAAAATCGATGAAAACTGCAAAAAAAGCTAAAAATCTTTTTTAATGGTAGAATACTATTTAGAATACCTTTTTTGTCAAAAGAATAAAATTAAGGATTTTTTTGTACTCAAAAGGCTCTAATTTAAAAACAATTTAACATAGTATAGTACATACGATAACATACGAAAATTCGCTCATACGATTATGCTGCATAACTGGTACCTATTAGTGTAGTTTACACCCGCATCCTACAAAAAAACATTTATTTTTAACACAGAATGTGTTTTAGCCATGGACTAACTAGCCGAAAATGGAACGCGGGATGGGAACGAAATGTGTGACGGATGATTTTCACGTACAACCGAGCCGTTGGTAGGGAAATGGAATTTCCGCCATTTTAATCGCACAGAAATCGTTCACCATTCGTTGGAAAGCTCTTGATTTATCACGAATTTATTTCGTATTTTTTTTCGTAGTTTCATACTATAACTATATAAATTGATGTTATAAATGAATAGTAAACAATGACGCTTGTTTGGTTGTCACTTGGTTGCGCGACAACGCAATTTTCGTAGTTTCATACTATAACTATATAAATTGATGTTATAAATGAATAGTAAACAATGACGCTTGTTTGGTTATCACTTGGTTGCGCGACAACGCAAACACATTCTGTGTTTCAATAATTTCGTCCGAAGTATGTAAATAGAGGTAACCGGGGGTCCAGGGGGCTCGCCCCCTGGTGTAGGCGCGGAGCGCCGAGTTCTCTATGTACTTACTCTATACTTATACTATGAATTTTTTATTTTATTTATTTATTTTGTTGAATCAGGTAATCATCCCCCCCCCCCCCTCCCCACATCGTCGTACCCCATTTATTCGCTGTTGACAAAAATTAAAACTTTTACGAAGAATAATAATTTCGGTTCCGTGAACGGTACCGGTTAACGGTGAACGGTAAATTCGGTTTCATAGTTACAAGTTTTGCTTATTTTCTACCTACTATAATTATATTTTTTTCTATCAACTAGATTTCAGACCACTGTGCGGCGGCGGTCTGACGGGTTTCGGTTTAATATTTTCGATGGCCAGCGTTTACCCGACCAAGAAAAAACATTTTTAACCTCCCTACCTTCAAAATTTGTTGATTTACGTATTAAAATGCGTATAATAAAAAAACCAACTGCCTACCTGTTGCCGCCCACACCTTTGCTCCTAAACTACTGGTCCAAAGTTTACGAAAAGTCAAAATGACAGGTGAGCATTAACTGGACCTGAATGCTGACATCACTTTCAATCAACCCTGAAGGGTAATACCTACTGAAGATTAGAAGTAACTCATGATCCGCCAGATTTTTCAAATAAAGTGATAATCAATCAATCAATCCCTATGAACACGTGTGAACATAGTAAAACTCCCCCGTAGTTTAACCTGCTGATATAATTACGATGAAATTCTCTATTCAATAAACCGAGTTTATTATTACTTTTGATACCTTTAGTCGAACTAATCAAGCCTATAGGAGGGTGGATTATTCAATAACCTTAACACCATTGATTTATTTTCAATTGGTTCGGCAGGTACCAAAATCTTTATAGAAGTACTTAGATATTGTTCCCGAAACTTCGTTAGATAATTTATGTATAGGCCATTGATCAGCTCAAAAAGAAGGACTATCTAATGCAGAAATCATTTCTGTAATAAGGTTTTTTAAATCTAGCACATCAAAAGCGTAAAATAACAAATTTTCAAGGGGGGCTAACTTTTATCTTAGTTAAGTTATCAGTACTCACAAACAAATCGCTCTGAGAGCAAATTTACATTCGTTACCATGGGGAAAATATTGCTCATCTGTATTTAAAATAAACCTGTAATAATCCCATAACCTTGGTTGACTAGAAAGGAAAGCATCCTTTTTTCCATGGATCAATCATTGAAAACCATATCTTCAGCCAGCTTTCGGCACAAAATTATTCAATCATTGTTTTCACCAGCGTGGAAATCGCAACTGAACCCTAAAAGATTCCTAAAGGCATGTGATCGCATTTCGGAAATTTTATTTTCCTTTAAAATGAAAATGACCACTCGCGTCTCCCTGTCAGGTCTTTCTGACAATTTGGTGGAGCGAATATAGTTAGCCGATCAGACGGAAATATTGTACAGCTTAATAGATTTTCTTAGGATCATACAAATGGAAACTTGAATGGTATACTATGGACTCCATCTCAAAGGTCCAGAGAGGCGGACCTCTTCAATATTCGTAAATCGGGAAAGAGTTTTGTCCGACCACGAAAACCGTCTCCACAAGCACTGGAATGTCAAACTCCTGAAGCCTATCCAATATCCTAACAACGATTCTTCCATCGTTCAACCAATTTTGTGGATATCCCCCCATGAATACGATATGAGCGGATTCCTTCATGATAGCAATAAAAGCCACCAAGCCTAAAGTACGAGTAATCGAGTATACAACAATCGAGTCATGAGTCATCTGATTCTCCTCAATGTTACGCGGGGATTGGAAAGCTAGTTGAGCAGGTACCTATTGTGTGTTACATTGCACGAGTAATTGAAGAACAACAAATAATGATTAGAATGAATGAATGATTTCAATTTTTTCTCACACTTTTTCTTTATAGCTATGAAGTGAAATGGCTTGAAATGAGGATAGCTTACTGGTGAAGATTTTAATTATGTATGTTACTAACTTTTTATTGTAACGGTGTTTACCAGGTAACAAAGTACCCGACTAAGCGTATTATTTATTCACATAAATTGGTAGGAATCATTTTAAGCATCTGCACAATGTGAGTGTGTACCGATGCCAGAAGACAGTATGCATATTTTTCATTGAAAAGTCAAAATTGTACTGTTTACATTATTAACCCATTTCACGAGGTTGTAGGGGAATAATGAAAAAACTTAGCTCCCCCTCCACCTGTTGTTGCTGAATGAGGGAGCGACTTTTGCTTCCTCACTACTGACGGTAAGGAAGCTTTGTGTTAGTGCAAAATGTCGAGAACGTTTTTGCTCTCCGAAAAAGGAAATTTACACTTGCTTTTTGCGTTTTCTGAAGCTCTCAGCAAACCTGATAAATTTAGTTTCGTGCCTCTATCTCTGTATATTGTCTGTAAGTGGCAATTCCTTGTGACCCCCATAACACTAAGTATACTTTTAGTCCGATTTGAATGATTAGATGATTTGGATCTATTAGTCCAATTTTGTTCAAACTCTGAGATTAGTTGAGCATAGGTTTCAGAAAAATGCCTTATGAATTTTATCGAAAACGGTCAAGTAACAACTACTGCGCGTGCGCAAAACGAAAGTTGATTGGCACACGAGAAACTCCGAATCTAATGGACTGATTTTGATGAAATTTTCAGGAATTATGTGGGTTAGCTCCTAAGAATTTTATAGCCGTAGGATCAATAGTAGCGTATGCAAATGCGCAACCTTAAAATTCTGATAGTTAACGTCACGTCGATTTGGTCGTAATAGGTTCGTTCAATTAATTCTATAGGTACCTGTCTAAGTCAATAAATGAGAAAGCTACACTACCCACCCAACTTGGCAGACGTTATTCCATTGCTACGCTGAAGTTTCAATGAAGCATTCTTTCAAATTGTAGCTTCGGCAGTTGGATGTGGGGGGAAATATAGTTTTATTTCGTAATTAACTCCGTAACCTGTACATCTCAAGGGGATAAGAAACGAATTGGCTAAGTGGAAGTTCATGTTGCTTCATGAAACAAGGACTTTCCCGCAAGCGATATAGGACTTTTGTAGAGAGGAAAATAAAGTTGCATTTTCCTGTCCATCGATTGTTGGTGAAAAGCAATAGAAACATTCGTATCGTTATTGCATCACGTTTTCTGTCTGTCAGGCCAAGGTTAAAACATTTTCTGTGATAAAATATACTCAGGCTGATACTTGTAACCCCTTATATTTCTTTCAGGACGACTTGGGTACTAATGTTCATTCAAGCAAATTAAAGTGACTGATGTAAGCTTCTGCGTATTACCACAATATTATTTGGTAGTGATCCAATATATTCGTACAATTTTTATCTAAGAATGAAGTAATTAGATGGAGCTATCACTTTCATTATGTAGGAATCTCTTCGCTCGTGATGAAGCAAATAAGTAATCTGTTGATCTGCGTCATTAATTCACACATTTCATTTCATGAAAACCCCAAATTAGAAAAAAAATGATTCGGCTTTTAATACTTTCTCACCACCAAAGGTTGGGAACATCATGAAGTATTCTTCTTACATGAGGTTGGAAAGTTGAGAAACTTCAGAACAAGAATACCAAGTTTTGGCGTACACAAGTTTAAGCGTTTGATTTGCTACTTGAATATTTAGTGCTCATTTGAACAGTTCATTCGAATTTGTCTGAAATATTTTACTAAAGGTATTGTCGACCTTTCTTGCAATGATTAAAGATTTATAGTGAAGAGATAAGTAGTGATTACGCGAAATTTATCATGTTTTAGAAGTAGTTGGATACCTACCTATTGTTTAGAAAATAATTTCCATCTGAGTTCCCACGCCACATAAAATGGAATAGGTACCCCATCGGGTTTTCCACAAATGCTCCCAAGAGCACGCCTTGCTTTTTCAAATTTCCAAGGTTTGTCATTGAAATTCTTGAAGTCCATCACGAGAATCATGGAACATCATTTTGCCCTTTTCAGATAACCTTGACTAAAGTTATTCGGTAGCGATGGAACACTAGAACGTTTCGAATACCAAAATTAGTTTCCAGCTTAGCCTATTCAGATATTCACAGAACTTCTCGACTCTCGGTTGAAACATCCTTCAGTAAAGGGAGTTCAACCAAACGTCAACGTACCGTTATTTTTCAAAGGTCCGAGTGAATCAAATTGTACGTAGTAGGTAAAATAAAAATTGCCTGTCATGCAGCATGATCGCATGAGCGAATTTTCATAAATTATCGTATTATACTGTTACATTTTATCTCAATTACGCACTTTGAGTGCAAATAAATTGTTACTACCAATTTTATGAAGAAAAAAACTCATTCTAGATAATATTCTGAGGTCAAAAAAAGATCTTGGATTTTTAATTTTTTTTCTTCAGTTTTTATCGAATTTTCAGCAAATATAAATGAAATTCAAAGTACATTTTTCAGCATAATTGTGTACATAATTTTTTAATGAACTAGTTCATTATTGATAAAAAAATTTTAACTACATTTATGCTGAAATTCTGCTTATAGGTATATAAATGTAACGATTTTTCACATTCTATTTTCAGTGGTTTTTTTAGCACTTTTGAATCTTGATGAGAGCTTTCCAAAAAGGTGCTATGTAATGGGTATCTGACCAGTAATGCGGCTATTGAAATTCATTTGCACGATGACGTCACGCGTGATCTTCCTACCCGTTTATTAGCCAAACTAAACGGTATTTTGAGCTGAAAATTGGAACTAGAGGGTTTTCAAGTGCGCTGAGGTCAAAAGTGTGAAATTCCAACACATAAAAGTTCCCCATTCTGTTTTTTAGCCACCATACAATGGAAATTGTGTGATTGTACTCGTTACCTGTTTAAACCACTTGAGGATAAGGTAGGTACGACCTAAGTTCTTGATTTACACATGTTTCAAATGTTATGTGCCTGCTACATCGTTCGAGTTTATAGATGAAGATAAAGATCTTTCGAATTCTACTGTAACGATTTGTATGCCACAGGCTGGGAAAAGGTACCGGAATTCATTTATATATTATATTATATAACAATTATCTCCTCTTGACATGAAATTAGAATATAACAAAAGAACCGGGAGATATGGGAATTTCTATCCCTGTTTCTCATTATCTCTCTACGAAATGCCAAGTGTGAACGGCATTTCAAAAGTCAGGTCCCGTAAAAAGAATTTGGACAGTAAGTATCCAGTTTGTTATAGAATACATAGGCAAGAAGTTTCCAATTTAGTTGCTTGATCAACTATTGGGTGCAGTAATTTATTTCAATAAATATGTAAAACGTCTCCCTGGTAAGCAGGTATGTATAAGTGACTCATCTGACATGAACTTGTCCTTCAAGAATTGCGGAAATGCGGCGGCCGACAACTTGTAAGTCCTGAAAGAGATGGAAGAAGTCCTCAGGTAGAAGACGTGGCAGGGTAATAAGCAATCGGCTACTTACTGGTCGTAAAGCATGCAAGTCGCCGTCATCCCCCAGCTGTATTTGGCACACACAAAACACTAGCACTTTTTTTCAGGCACGGGCACACATAATCTCAACTGTACAGACAGCTCTACGGAGCCAAGTCAGTTGTGAACACTGGGATAGAATCCGTGTAGGTGGGGTGCGAGTGGAGCGCCCCCTTGCGGTAGTACACTCTTCTAAACTTCCCTTACAACACGGCCGGTCTTCGAAGAGCTTTTTTATTGTTCCTCCTGGGCTACAGGTAAACAGAACAACGAAGATATGCAATACCATTACTTCCAACCACCTGGTGCATCCTCACGTGATTCTTACCGAGTCGTAAATAATTTTGCACCGGTACCTACATAGGAAGTCTAATTTTAGCCTCCGAGAGGAATGTTCCGATGGCTTGACCTCTATACCAACTGTACCAGCCATTATCAATAAATACGTGTGTCTTCACCATTTTTCATTACACCACACCGACTTTTTCACTGTCTTCTTAATTTGGTGATAACCTGTCTATCAAATGACCGGGTAGGTTCAGCTGATCTCAAACACTGGATACTACTATAGGTACCTTTTGCCGTCCTTACAAAATTTAAGAAAATGTATGACCAAGTATGTGAATCAATGTTTTATGTGGTTTCATTGCGAAATAACATCATAGAACTTGTTTTCCATTACATAGGTGTTAGAATATCCGTCATATCCGTCATAAATACTGCAGCGACAAGTAAATTATTTTGTACAATAACATTTCAATACATTCACTAGGTTTATATAAAGTTCAAGTATCCCCTCTATCGAAGAAAATATTTTCATTGGTCTAATAAACTGTCCTAAGAAATTTTAAATTCTTTTGTAATATGCAGCAAAAGTTTTACAGTTATCATCAATCTAACCGCTCAAAACTCAATGGTACCTACTCCCTACGAACGGACGAAGCTGTGGAAACCCATTTCAATAAAAAACGGAAGTTAAAGAAGAACCTTGTCTAATTCCACGAAAATAAAGTTACAATGTTAGATCGATTTCGACGGTTAGGTCATCATCAGTAACAAACAATAACTTATAAACAATACAAATTTATCGGTTTTTACTAATGATGGCATAATCATCAAAATCGATCCAACATTGTAACTCCTCATTTTCGTAGAATTAGACAACGTTATTCTTTAACTTTCGTTTTTTATTGGTACGCCCTACCTGATACTGTGAAAATTTATCTGTTCTACGGTTTCTTAGAGCTAACAGACCCCGAACTTTTATTATAACAAGGATGCCAGGCATCATGTATTTTGTATTTAATAGTATAGGCATCATGTACTTTGTAGTTAACGAAAGATTCTCTATTTAAACCGTTTGAAGAAAATTGAGGTACATAATACACCGCAATTCTTTGCCGGAGTCCTTCTAGCCAAGTATGCAAAGTAGACAAACTGCATATTTCAATATACAGGTTCATTATTTCTGTATTACTTTGCCCTTCTGTGGAGATCATTAGTCTAGACATTTTCACGTGCACATTCAGTTATTCCTAGAAAATCCAATAAGATCGAGCCGAATTCGTATAAGTCAGCCTATTTCTGATCATTCATAGTAGAATTCTGTATTCAAAGTTGTGTTAACGTGGTTTTTTTTTTTTTTTTTAATCGTACGATTTCCTGGGTGATCTCATTCGGTTCGAAGAACTGATTTTTATCTAAAGTAATCGAAAAAATGTCCCTTTTATTTAGGAGTTTACGAGATCCGATTCTGTAATATTTCATCCCTTCAAGATCACACTTTAGCGTTGATCGAAAGTGATGCAGAGGTTTCCGGCACATCCTCGACCCAATGTATGATTTTTTTCGTCAAATATAATAAAGTTCAGTACAATAGTTTCGGAAAAAGTTTCAAACGGTGGGAGGACGAATCCCCCCCAATGTAATCTACATTATCTTGAACTGCAACACCACAAATTTTGCGGAGGATTTTATTTTGGGGTAGATTTCAAAGGTTCGTTATTAAAAATAAATTTGGCCCTTGATGTCTCAAAAAAGCTCCCTATCAAAATTCAACTTTCTAGAGTGAGTAGGAGAGAATTTAGCTCATTCAGCTGATCAGAATGGAACCCCACATATTATTTGTCTCGTGTTATCCTAGAGAGGCTTGCTAAGGTGCACAGGAGAAACTCCAGCTCACTCAGCTGATCATATGTTGAAGCCCATAATTGTATTTGTCCCTTGATGTCCCAGAGAGGTTCTCTATCAAATTTCAACTTCCATGGGTTGAGCAAAAGAGAATTTTATTCTCATAACATTCCGTCTCGTATTTCCGTGAACTAAAAGTGTCTTGTTCTGCGAGATTTCCCCGTGTGCCAAATTTAAGACATGAAAATGTGAACAAAACAAAAGTTTGGTGGGCAATATGCAACTAGCTTCTTACTTCAATTATTGCACCAAATACAACGCACGAGTAGGTAGTAGAATAATACTGAATCCTACTGTATTTACAGTAGTATGGTGTGCAAAGGGAGAGTTGGTGAGGGAAACGCCCGATCCCTGCATAAAGGTAAGTGGGTCGAACTCTATCCATCCACACTCATGAGTCTTTGTCCGTGAATAGTAGATCGATAGGCTACATAATTTGACTAATACTAATTCAGGTTTAATTTGGGTATAACAATCACCTTGAGACCCTACTTCAACTTCCGATGTAAAGCGAATTAAAAGATCGTAAGAGATGCGGGTCTAATAAGAAACTTAATCGGCCTGCGCTAATTTACTTGAGCTTTCAGGCTCAATTTCTAAAAATGTCATTACGTTATTTCTACATATGTCATTACGTTATGGCGCATATCACAAATTTGCGAGATATTGATTAGGCAACAGTTATTATTTCGAGTGTGAAGTTGTAGTGGATTAGAAAATTTCGTAATAACTTTCGAAATTTCAATATAAAAGCATTAACATTAGTGACGATTGAGTGTGAACGTGAACACGTGTGAACGTGAACACAGTCAAAAATTCCTTCATAAACTAAGAAAATCGACCAACTGTATAATATTTAGATGGAATTTCCTTTTCAATGAACTGAGTTTAATAAAGCTTGTATTAGGTAATGGACTACGTAATGAAGACCAGGTTCTGTAGGTACCGACGTGTTTTATTTGATTTCATTAATTTCCCTTCTTTGGAACGTCTACGTACTAATACTTACGTAGATAATGTCGGAGCTATGAGCTCCGTATTATAATAATCTACAGTCCACTATCTGCTCAGAAGAACTATCTCATATAAAAATAATAAACCTCTGTGTATTAATATGCTGCATTTCAACACTGACTAACGCACCTTTGAATAATATTATAACAAGTCATAGTCAGTGAGCTCGATTTATGTGTATTATACCAGAGTTGAGTTCACATATTCTTCGTGAATGAATTTATTCGTTTGAATATATCCGTTAGATTCACTGACACAGTATATTTTTCTCTAAACTTTCATTGTTATTTGAATTACTTGTGCGTTCCTCAATCGATCTCCAAATCGCAGGTATTTGGTACCTACCTATGTACTTATACGATACTTGAACGTAGCAACAGTTGTTTGGTGGTTCTTTTCGAACGTAACTTAACTTCTTTCGAACTTTCTACTGCAGATGATAAAAAGATTCAATAATCAATCATTAGGAGAATCAGTAGGAAGAGAATGTGTCAACAGGAAAAGCTAAAGCATGTTCTATGAACAAGGATGTTTTGTCGTTGTTCTGAATAGGTGGTATGGAGAGGCTGAGTAGTGTTCAATACTGGACTTTTGGATTTAGCAGTAGTAACGTAAATATTTCGAAATAATGTAACTTCTATTCCATAGATTGAATTGCGATTATATCATGGACACATACCATGACAATACAATGACACAAATGATAATGTATGTTGGTGTTTTTAGAACGTCCCTCTGAAGCTACGTCTTACAAGAAGGCATCTTTATTAAGAGGGACGCCTATTGAAATTGATCTGAGGGGGCCTGGGACAGACAACCCAAGCATAGGAAGAAAAAATAACCGCATACAAATCCGTTTTCGACCATTCTATGCCCAAATCCTGGGAAAAACCTATAGGCATGGGTGCGCGCGCGCGCGTGTGTATGACAAATTTTGTTGACGCTGCCCAGGCTTTAATACTCAACCGATTACTTTGATTCCTATTTTAATCTATTTGTGCACAAACCTTGGGAATTTTGGATTTGCTGCCGAGGTGGGGGGTGGAGGGGATAATTATCGATTCTTTCAAGCGCTGCCCTAGCTACAAATCACGACCGATTTTCGTGATTCTTATTTTGTTCCATTACGAATTCAAATCGTTCCGGAACTTACGTCGGGAGTTCCTAATTTCAACATGGGAGGGGGTGAATTGAGGGAGAAATACTGATAAATGTCGGTGTTTTATCCATTCTCGTCCGATTTTCGTGATTATTTTTTCGTTCAACTATGGATTCGGTCTAGTTTTCGACCGTATATTATGAGTTTCAAATTTTAATATGGAAGGGGGTGAATGGAGGGGGTAATAGTTATTAATCATGATTTTTTAACTATTCTCGGCAGATTTTCGTGTTCATTTTTTGTTCAATTATGAAATTGGTCTAGTTTTTGAAAATGTGTCAGGAGTTTCAAATTTCATGCAGGAATTTTTATAATGGAAATTTACTGTCGGTGGGGGGGGGAGGTTAATTGGGGAAGGAAAATTCCGAGAATTCATGATATTTTTGTCCCTTATTTTAATTCTCACCAAAATTACATGAAATCCATTCTAAGGGATGTCCCTGTAATGCATGCATCACTTACCAATATGTTTTAATTCGGTCATTAAAAACTAATCAGCAACACGTTTATAGCTTATTGCGTAATGGCAATGAGGTCTGAAATATCATCAAAGCACCCATTCATAACAAACGGAATAGGCCCACCAGAGAACGCTTCGTGTACCTACCTAAATAAGGTGTATCGGATGATTTCGTTGCGGCGAAGAATAAGCTGATGGCGCGGGGTTTCCCTTTGGAAATCCTTGAACCCTAACATTCTACTGTTGAGCAAGCTCGTGCCACCATCTTCCATCCCACAATTTCCTTGGCGGAGCACAAGGACCACAGCCATAAGCTCCCAGCACGGGCACTCATTTCACGGAGCTACTGGGTCAACTCGTGCCTATTCCGTCTACAGTATCTACCTACCCATACCTCCAGACTAATAATTACTTTCAACTTGCGCAAGTTTTGAACGAAATGTTCATTCTCGGTACTTCGAGTGACTGTTAACGAAGTTAGAGTTACGAGTAGAGATATGCAATATGCTGTAGACATAAACACTACGGATCTGTTCTTAAATCCACCCCAACGAATCATTGCTTTTTCTTGCTTTGAAATTACTTTTTTAATGTTCTCTGGTGCGTTGCACTTTCAGTATCCTTGCGTCTCTTCAAGTGAACATTCAAGAACAGCAGCATTTTTTCTCATCCCATTATTCAAACTTCAGAAAGAGAACGTCGAACATGTATTCAGTATGTCTTAGATAACAAGGTTCCCTGCTCCAAGGGGGTTTCTTTGTGTTATTCACTTCGTTAAAAAGCTACAAAACAATTTCCACAGGAAACAATTTTTGTGTAACTAGGAAATATGGTATTTTTGTACTTAAGCGTTATCTAACGTTGTTTTGGTTTGTTATTTTCAATAATGAACCTTTAAAATTGACCATGAAAAAACAAATTTTAACCCACCCTCAAAATTTCTTAGTTTACGTTTCAAGATGCGCAGAATTCAAAAATCGAATTTAAAAAATCCATTTGCCCGTTGTCTGCCGTCCAAAGCATTCCTCCGGAACTACTGGACCATGTTTCATGAAATTGACTCAAAAATCAAACATTGGCCAGTAACAACCGCATCACTTTCGGTCAACTCTAAAGGTGCTGAAATAATCAAAAATCCAGACCTCAAAATCTTTCAAAATAGGCACCTAAGTTTTTTTTTTTTTTCATTTATTATAATTTTTATTTTATTTTTTTATTAATGACCACTAGAAAGTCTAAATGGTTGTAAAATCGTGGCATAGTAAAACGCGTCTAATAAATTCCGACGATCGTACCATCAGATATAATTCCAATGAAATTTTCAATTGCAGAAATCAAGTTTATCATAACTTTTGTCTCTACGGATGCACTAGTGAAGCGTGAGGTAGGTGTTTTATTTGATCTCAATAATGTTCAGTTGCTGGGTAGGTAACTACGTAAATGCAGGTATATTTAGATCAGGGGGACGAGTAAAGAGTAGATGTATTAATTATTTTCTATAAGATTCCCACTGTACGTACCTCTATCTACGTTGTCATATTGATGACAAAGTCAGCCTTCCGCCCGACCTCAACGAAATTGCATTTTGCAAATTGTTTTACGAAGGTGCGTTACGCTAAGGAGTCCGTGGAGCTAATTTCTTTCTTCATTAACCGACGGAGCTTACATTTTGAATGAGCTCCTTCAGGATATCTAGAACAGAATTTCAGTGCACGGAGACGCATTAATCCACTGAGGGCATTTGAGCCTAATTTGTTCCCTAGACGACGAATTGTGCTGAAATTTAGATCGAGCTCCTTTAGGACACCTCGAAAACAATTGCGAGGTACGGAGGCGTACTGAAGAGCCTCTGATGCCAATTTCTTTCCTTTTCCAGGCTACGTCCCCCCCCCCCGCCCCCCCCCCCCCCCCCCCTCCATTTGTCGACATTTACTATAAAGCGTAGACAAGAGCTCTTGGGCGGCACGAAGCGCCAAATTTTGATTATATAAGTACTATATGCGGGGTTTGAGAATTATAGACCAATGATCTGCGTAGAAGGGACATCTAATACAGAAATAATAAACCTTCGTGTAAAAGGAACACCCATTTTCATTGGAGACTCGGAATCTACATTAAATTTCATAGAAACTGGCGAAACCGGTCGACTGATATGACCCAATAAAACGGTATAAAATCCCCTTGTAACTCGCTTCCTTATTTGATCGTTAAAGTACATACAATCAACCATTATAAATCCGCTTGCGTAAAAGTTCGCAACACAGAGAAACATAGTCATACCTCCTTGGAAATTACGTTTAGAAATGAAAATTTCGCAGCGCGCTTGCGTATCTTGTAATCGTTGGTGTTTCAAACAAGAAGGTTGGTGATTCGGATGCCTTATAGGCAACAAAGTCCGATCAAAACATCAAACAAGTCTTGACATCACACTAAATCGTAACCAGTGCTTCTCAGAGATGTATAAAAGGGGAAATGGCAGCATTAGTTGTGGTGATGTTTCCAAAAAAACAAGAGTTTTGACAAGACTGGCCTACGATTTTTATACAATGAAAGACGGCAAAGATACAGTCCTGTAGCAACGATTTAGTTGTCAGCGAGAATCATTAGAAAAGTTCGTCACCGTAAAAAGTGTCGCTTCTTAAGTATCGTTTTTCCCGGTTGAGTTTTCCCTAAAAAAGGGAAAAACCCGAAGCCAGAGATGGGGAACCCTATATTGGCAGCCGTGGGGGCTGGGGCTCGGGATGGGGCTACCGGTCTTCGAGGGGCAGAGACACACACGTGTGTCGACAAACCCCTCAGACATGGTGGTCCCACTAGTCCTAGGCCCATTGGCCCCCTAGCTGCTGGTTGGGAGGGGGCTGGGGTAGAAACACCGCGAAAGCGGCTTCGAACCCCACACACACCCCCACCTCCATCCTCGGCTTCCAAACAGCAACCAAAGAAGCAATGGGGAGCTGCCCTGGCTCGACCTGAGACCTCTAGCTCTGGCTGGAGTCAGGGTGAGTATAGTGGTGCACCCACCGCCACCATGATGGTACATGGTACCCACTCCGTGGAAAGACTGTCTGACGTGGAGACTGATTTGGTCTATGCTGAGCTCCTCTCACCACCTAAAAATGCTGCAGATTCTTCAAATTAATCTGCAGCACAACAAGGTGGCCACAGCAAATCTATGCCAACTGCTTGCAGCTGGCAAATATGACGTCGCACTCATCCAGGAACCCTGGGTTTCCCGGGGCAGAGTTGCTGGCCTCAATAACGCAGGAGGAAAGCTCATTTACAAGCGCAACTGCGCTGAAAATGTTCGCTCCTGCATATTTGTCAAAAATGATATAAATTCACTAACCATGTCTGAGTTTTGTTTCAGAGACTTAGTTGCAGTGAAAATCATCCTCGAGGAAGGCAACCATAGGGAGCATATAATCACTGCCTCAGCGTACTTCCCAGGAGATGCAGATACTTCAAGAGGACCTCCACCAGAAGAAGTGGCTAACCTTATTGAAAAATGCCGCAATGACAACATGCAGCTACTTTTGGGTGCAGATGCCAACGCCCACCATATTGCGTGGGGAAGCACTGACATCAACACACGAGGTGACCTGTTATTTGACTACCTGGTAGCCAATGATTTATATTTGGCAAACCGGGGAAACAAACCAACATTTGTAACCTCATCCAGGAAAGAAGTTCTCGACATTACCATCACAACCCCTCTGCTTGAAAGAAAAATTGAAAAATGGTTCGTATCCGATATCCCCTCCTATTCTGATCACATGTGCATTGTCGTGGTAATCCAAGGTTTGGGTAAAACACGACAGGTACATAGAGATCCTAGGAAAACGAACTGGAAGAACTACAAGGAGGAAGTAGAGGGCAGGTTGAGAGAAATTCGGACCAAAATACACAATAACAATGATATCGAGGCCCTGGCGGAAGAGCTGGAAAGCGCGCTACTCGCCTCATACAACAATCACACCCTGACAACAACTGGGCCCTCGCCAATCCAGGTTTCCTGGTGGAATACGGAACTAGAAGCTGTCAAACGTGAAACTGGCAAACTGTACAACAGAGCCAAAAATACCGGCTATTGGGATGATTACAAGACCAAATTAGCTGAATATAGGAAACTTATTAGAATAGCAAAAAGGGAAGCATGGAGGAGGTTCTGCGAAGAGGTAGAAAGTGCCTCTGAATGCGCCAGACTCCAGCGAATCCTTGCTAAAGATCCTATCAATCCAATTGGAACACTTGTGAAACCAAATGGAGAATATACCTCAACAGCTGGGGACACTCTGGCACTCATGCTGGAGACCCACTTCCCTGGCTGTTTAGTAATAAATGCTCTAGGTACAGACTCTGACCCACCAGCCCGCACTAATGGCGGGAAATCCTCTCCCTTAGACTGGGAGGTGGCAAAGAGTGTAGTCACCAAAGAGCGAGTGATGTGGGCCATCAACTCATTTGCCCCCTATAAATCACCTGGCCCGGACGGCATCATCCCGAAACTTTTACAAGAGGGGGGGGGGGACAATGTCGTTAGGATACTAGGTGCTCTCTTTAGGGCGAGCCTGGCAACAGGCACGATCCCCAGAAGATGGTGTCAAGCAAGGGTCATATTTTTGCCAAAGCCAGGGAAACCTTGGTACAACCAGGCAAAAGCATTTAGACCCATCTGTCTGACATCCTTCAATTTGAAGGCGTTGGAAAAACTTGTAGATAGACACTTGAGGGAAACCTCCTTAATAGAGAGGCCCATTCACCCCAACCAATTTGCCTATCAACAAGGCAAATCCTGTGAAGCTGCATTGCACCACCTAGTCACCAGGGTGGAAACTGTGCTGGCTGACAAGGAATTTGCAATAGGAATATTTTTGGACATAGAGGGGGCTTTTGATTCAACCTCAGTAACCTCCATTATAAGGGCTACTCAAAGGCATAACATAAACAACACCATATGTAGGTGGATACAAACTATGCTTACGAGTAGAACGGTAAATGCTGAGCTCCTTGGGGAATCAGTGGAGGTGTCTGTGGCGAGGGGCTGCCCGCAGGGGGGGTTTACTATCCCCACTGTTGTGGAACCTCGTTGTGGACTCTTTACTTGAACGACTCAACACACTCGGTTTTTACGCTCAAGGCTATGCCGATGATTTGGTCATCCTGATTAGGGGACCATTCGTTGGAGTAGTCTCAGATCTGGCTCAGTCAGCTCTGAAAGTGGTGGAAGACTGGTGTGGCACTGAGGGCCTAAATGTAAACCCCAGCAAAACCACACTTGTAACCTTCACCAGAAAAAGAAATTTGAGGGGCCTTTCAGAACCTCTTCTCTTTAATTCAAGGGTGCCCTTTCAACGTGAGGTCAAATATCTGGGTGTATACCTGGATACAAAACTCACCTGGAATAAACACCTAGGATACATTGCAAACAGATGCAAAGGAGCCCTCATGTGCGCTAAGCGTACATGTGGGAAGGTATGGGGGCTACAACCGCGGATGGTCCTGTGGATTTACACCGCCATTGCTAGACCCATAATAACGTACTGTTGCGTTGTATGGTGGCACAAGGCAGGTCAGGTGGGAGCCCGACAAACTCTCACCAGCATCCAGCGACTGGCCTGTCTAACCATCACTGGAACAATGCATGGTACACCCACAGCAACCATGGAGGTTCTACTGGGTCTACCCCCAGTGGATATCTTCATAAAAGGAGAGGCCATGATGGCCTCCCTGAGGCTGAAATGGAATGGCTCTTGGCGGACAACTCCTCACCGAGGTCATACCAACATATTGGAACTGATACAAGAACCACTACTCGACATGGTGGCCGATATCATGCCCAAAACTCTCTCCCAACCCCATCTCTACACGTCAATCATTACAAGAGAGGGACTATGGGAGAACAAATGCTGCTCCAATGACATCATCTGGTTCACAGATGGGTCAAAAATGGAAGCAGGAACTGGCGCAGGAATACATGGGGCTAAACCCAGGTGGAACACTTCGTTTCCACTTGGGCAACACACCTCTGTATTCCAGGCAGAAATTGTGGCAATCGAGGCAGCAGCTGCGGAGAGTCTTAGGAGGGGGCATAAAAATGCCCACGTCCGCATCCTTTCTGACAGTCAAGCGTCGATAAAAGCACTAACGGCTCCAACCATCTCGTCCCGAGTGGTATGGTGCTGCATGCAAACCCTCAACAACCTAGCCAAACACAACCGGGTTCGCCTGGAGTGGGTGCCGGGGCATAGAGGCATTATTGGCAACGAAAAGGCTGACGAGCTCGCGAGAAGGGGCTCCCAAACCCCATTCGTAGGGCCTGAGCCAGCAGTCGGCTTACCAAAAACCACCTTCAGAAAAACCATCAACACGTGGGTCAACCAACAAACCGCTAAAAGATGGGTCAATATTGAAGGACACACCCACAGTAAACTTATGGCGGCTGAACTCAACACCAAAATTACTGAGGGGCTACTTAGGAAAAACCGTAGGGAACTAAAAACACTGGTTAGCCTCATAACCGGTTTTGCACCCCTACGATTTCACCTACATCGCATAGGGGTCACACAAAACTCAACCCTGTGCAGACTATGTGAGGAGACTGACGAAACGGCATCCCACATAATCTTCGAGTGCCCTGCACTCACCCATCGCAGAATTGAGCTCTTTGGGGCCCAAGCCCCGATGAGCTCCATTCCGAGCGAACAATTAATCAAGAGCCTACCACCCCTTATCAGGGGGCTGAGTCTCCTTGATTAAACAAAAAACTCTCAGGAAAGTACAATAAGCCAACAGGCTTCCGTGCTGGGGGCTCAAAACCCCCGCCCTGAGAGTTTTTCTCTACATCTACATCTACATCTCCCGGTTGCGTCCCTACCAAAGCAAAGTACATGAAAATATCCGAAATGAAACATCTCGATTTTTAGATTGCGCAAAAATGTGTTAAAAATGCCAAATACCAACTTATCAAATGCTAGAGTGATTTTTCACATAGAGTACATGATTTTGAAGCTTTTTTTTCTTCGCAGAATCACACAGTGATTTTCATTAATTGATATTCGCAATATCAACTTGGGAGAAAATGTAAATCTTTTTGTAATATTTTGCAGCATGTATTATAGCTGAACGTAATTGCAAGACCATAATAATTACTTATTCCATGTTCTTTGGTGAAATGATGTCGGCAAATACACTTAACCCGGTTGACAAAGATGAGCTATTTCCCCTCCTCTTTACAGTGTCTTCAAGCTTTCCATTTCCATAGCTGACTTGAATAGAAATCCCTAAGTGTGAGTGGCAAACTCTAATGTAAACAAGAAGAACTCACCGATTGGAACCATGAAAGTTCGTTGTTAGAACCGATCGGTGAAAGTGACAAACATATTAATAAAGTCCGCAAAATTGCACCTCTTTGACATCCGGGTCATGGTGATCGTGTTCAAACGCTTTACTGCATGCTCATTATAAAATCCGAAGCGTTTGTGTAATGTTCTTAGTATGGTGGGGCCTACAGACCATTTATCATTAATGGTACGTTTGGATCGGTGATTATTGAAACAGCAGCTGTTTAAAAGTGAGTTGTTCACTTGAACCTCAAGGTAAGCTTAGTTCGACTTGTTCAGTATTCTAAGCGAGTTACATGAGAATTGATCGTCTACAATGAGCGCGACATTGGGAAACATTGTTCACAACTCAGCGTGACTAAACTGCACATCTACGAACCTGAAAGCTGCTTCTCGAATAGAACGAGATCTCTGGATTTATAGGAATTCTCCTTTCCATTGATTCCACAAAGGGATTTTCTGGCTCATCAAGATTATGCAGTAAACAAAGGGCCACAGATTGTCAATCAATCAATCAATCAATTCATTTATTTGTAATAAGTCACTAGCTGACTGTTACAAGGAGGCCACAGATTGTGTGACTATGAGTGGATTGTTCATAATTTTGGTGAAAGTTAAAATAAGAGGAAAACCAAAAATATCTCATGACTTTTCGGAACTAACCCCCCCTCCCGACATATTTTCCAAAACTAGACCGAATTCATGATTGAAAAAAAAATATATATATATATATATATATATATATATCACGCTTTTTACTATCACCCCTCCATTCACCCCCTTCTATAATGAAATTTTAAATTCCTGATATACCTTCCAAAACTAGACCGAGATCATAGTTAAACAAAAGAAGAATCAAAACCTGACGAGATTAGTTAAACCATCACGATTTATTACAATTACTCCATTTACCCCTTTCTATAAGGAAATTTTAAACTCCTGATATACGTTCCAAAACTAGACCAAATTCATAGTTGAACAAAAAGAGAATCTCGAAAATCTGGCGAGATTAGAAATTAACGTCAGCGACAACGAAATTTGCCACAGCCACTTTTTTTTTCTTTTTCTTTTTTTTTTTTTTTTTTTTTTCACAAAACTCCCTTCAAAGGTGGAGAGGGCACACCAGTAAATTGAAAAATAACCAAATAAATCAATAAAAAGTGGGGAGGACGCCCAGGTTTACCTGACGCCGGCTTTAGGGATAAGGTAAGATGCAGGATCAGGAGGAAGAAAAGGATGAAAGGATGTGCCCCAATAAAATGACCACCAATTCACGTAAGAACCCCTCAGGACGCGGGAGGTGATCCCAAGGAGCACTCCCACGGAGATGCCCAACTTGAGTAACTCCGTGGCACTTTTCCCGCACCACACCCCGTGCCACCACACTCCGCGCTCACACTCGACTATGGTTTGTTTCACGGAATGATCTGAAACGGATTTATATAAGGTCATTTATGCGATGTAGCGATATAGCAATGTTACAACACCAACATAGTTTTTGAATAAACCCATTCTCCATAAATCGCAACGACGTATTGAAACGTGTTTCAATGATATCGTTTCATCAATCGAGCCAAATAAAAGATTCACAAGCAAAAGACGACCTAAAGTGTATCCCCCGGAAGAGGAGGACTTTTCAGTTTGGTAGAACTGAGTTTTGGAAGTATAGGGAGAAAGAGGTGAAAGACCTTGTTTTTCCGGCAAGCAAAGAGTTTTAGGACTAACTTAGTAGGTAAAGATTCTGCTCCCGCAAGCTGTGTCACTTGAGCCGCACACTGGGAAAAACGGCCAATCTACTCGTAGGTGGACATTGATCCCAAATTTTATATCAACGGATCAAACGAAGAACATTACCTTGTTTTCATAGATGTTTGACCAGATAAAACCCGTATTGCACATCACATTCGACGCAGTAACACGGGTTCATATATGCGGCTCATTCCAAGGCGAAATACAGCTCCTTAGTGCAGATTTTGACACTCATTGTTAATTCTGCCGTCTCTCACTACACAGCCGGGGATATTTTGAAGCGTTCCACGTGTTTATGAAGATAAGTAGAACGTATGCAACCACTTATACGATTTTTAAATACCTCGGAGTACCCGGAAAATCAACAACTATTTAGGGCTCTAAAATATGTGAAAACCCAATTTTCGGAGGTCCGTATTTTGTTCCTGTTTGTTTACCTTGCCAGTGGTCTACTTTCAAACTATATTATGTAGAGAGTATACACACAAAAATTCATAACCATACAGAGCCATACGGCTTGGGAATTGAATTTAGAAAAATTTTAACAGCGTAAAATCAACTTTTTAAGAAAAATTGAATAATAATTTTCTTTGTTTTTAAATTGTTACGAATTTATTCAGGCGAATGGCTTTCTCAAAAAAGGAGCTGTTCGATGTTGTGGGTTGCTCCGTGGAATTAACAGTTCCGTGGCGAAAGGGATGCTGAAGTGATTCGCAGCGTAAGAGTTCCCAAGAGAAGCAATATTCTTTTCAAGATTATTGGTTTTTTTTTTTTAATTCTAGAAAATTGTATTTTATTTATATTTTTTTAATTACACCATGAAGTTCAAAACTGTGATAATACCTATTCTATTATACAATGTTGAGAAACTTGAACTACAGTTCCTAAGAAAAGGTAATATTCGGAATCAGCGATAAATTTTACATAAGTTTGAGACCTTTGGAAGGCATTTAATCTGGAAGTCTGTTCAATGAAAAATCCTGAAAAGTTTGTGAACAAAATGAGTGAAAACAAGCTATTTCATGGAAAAACGAGCTAATCAAAAAAATTCATCAGAAACGGATTCAGCGCATCAAATAACGTCAGAAACCGACAAGCTCCGGCCGGATGCAAAACCACCCCTAAATTTTGTAAAGTAGTGCAAGTGGACTTACGTTTTACCTCAATAATGGATAACTTTCGGGTGATAGTATTTCCCATACTTGATGCGATTCTGCGCCCTTGAGAATCGCAGGCAGTAAATTTTCAGCCTGAAACTCCATACGGTTCGGACAACAAACGAAAAGACAGGAAATTAATAAACGTTGTAGGTGAGCGATCCCCTTCAACGAGTGGCCCCTTTCCCCTATGACGACATTCAGCTTTCATTACACCGCAGTTTTGGACAGTTCCAATCACTCGATACCCATATACTGCACCTTGCCGGAATTAAATAACCTAGGTTAAATTGCCCATTGTGGCGGCTACAGGACAGAAGAAAATGTTAGGCAGATTGGTATTCAAAACGCCTTATTAACTGTAGCAATGTTGGTCGGGAATAGTTTAAACGTAACCTGGTTATATTGAGGAGACACTTCAATATAATTAAGATCGCTACGTCATTGTGAAGGACCCAAGTGCAAACGAGGGGAAGTATGTGGGGGAGGGGGGGGGGGAGATTCGCCCAAAATTAGCCTGATTCTCAATTGTTTATATCTCCCTTATCACAGGATGCAGAATGCCTTACTCTAATTAGTCCTATTTTATATTGCTTCTAACTCCCGTATTGTAGGAGATACTAATCCATGGGGTCGAATCTTTTTTCATACACACAATTTCGGTGCTTATGCAAATTTCTGCAGGGAATTATTGGAGAAATCGTTTAAAATGTTCAATTTTAGCCATCATTAAGGCTACCAATTTTAATTCCAACTGTTGTTTTGGTTTGGAATTTATTACCTCGGGGGGAGGTACACCAGTTTCGCACATACTATACAAATAGTAGTTGTAGTTTCTGACCCTGGACCCCTGAACTATGCGAGGTCTGTTAAAATTGGTCTGCAGTTTAGCCATAGAAGATACGTTACAAGAAGACACATTGACCACAGACACGTAACCAAAGTGGATAAGAAAACTGTGAGACGAAAAGGTAGTCTTTTCAAGCAAGGTTTCTATTATTTTCAATATCTAATTTTGAAAGACAACAAATTTCTCACTCTTGCGTCACCACAAAACTTCCTTCCAGTCGGTAGCTAAAAAGAGGAATAACAACTACAGTGTTATTCAAGCATTAGGCTGGTTGGAAATAGCAACTTCGTGATGAACTCATCCTCGGTGCCATTTCACGGAAGCCGCCTGAGAGTGGAAGATAGGTCGGTACCCATATTTTTGAAATGATGTAGGTATCTTCAGGTTCCTTAACATTTTGCTTTGTTATGGGGTAAAACTAGTTAATTAAAGTGTAAAACTCGGTAATAACGTAGTTGTAGAGATCTGCAAGTGTACCACTCCAATCAGCTTGAAAAAATACGTAGAAACCGACCCTACACTCGTAGGTCCATTGAGGGTCATTTTTCAAGAAAACCGTGTTAAATTGAAAACCCCACATTTCTCAACACTAAAAAACAATTTTCTCCCCTAAATAACGGATTATAAGTAAAATGGACTATACCGTTCGAAAGCGAATTGAATGAAGCAGATTTATGAGATTTGCCAGTTTCCAGGATTTTTTTTATTTGGGAGGGTAGTAAAGTTTCAGATTTTCACAAATGTCGTTTTTTTTTAATCGTCCATGTTTGAGCTGATGTGAAGGTATCTGGATGGTACTTTTTAAGGACCCAAGTACACTTTTCTTAAAGGAGATTTAACGCTGATTTCGAAAATTAGGTCAAAAGTCGAAATTAAATGAGGTAAAATGGAGAAATTCGAGTTTAAAAGGAAAAACACAGTTTTCCAGAAAAATACAAAAAATGATTTCTGGGATGGAGATTAAAATATGCGGTTGGCGGCATTTTACTACATTTTTGAGGCAGATTAACCAAAAAAATTTAAATAAATATATATATATATATATATATATATATATATATATATATATATATATATATATATGTGATTCCGTCGTACATGCAAAAAAAAATTTGGGTGAAACTACATCGAAAATGGAGTCAAATGCCGCCAACCGCATATTTTTATCTCAATCCGTACTCGAGATAAGATTTTTTAAATGCTTTTTCAGGAATACCGTGTTTTTTCATTTTAAACTTGGATTTCTCCACTTTGCCTCATTTAATTTTAACTTTAACCCTCATTTTCGGTATCAGCATTAAATTTCCTATAAGAATAGTGTACTTTGGTTCTTAAAACCGTACAATCCGAAGACCCTCACATCAGCTCAAACGTTGACGATTTTGGAAAAACAATATTTCTGAAAATCTTTAAAAATTTATTACTCTTTTAAAAAGAACCCTGGAAATTGGCAAATCTCATGAAAACTGCTTCATCTAATATGCTTTCCAACGGTATTATCAGTTTTACTTTTATTTTGTTATTTAAGGGAGAAAATAATGTTTTAATGTTAAAAAATGTGGGTTTTTCAATGAAATTGTTGGTTTTTTCGAAAGATGACCTTCCATGAACCAACGAGTATGGGGTCGGTTTCTATGTATTTTTTCTCGCTGGATCGAATGGAAACTCTTGCAGATCTCTCAACTACGTTATAATCGAGTTTTACACTTTAATTAACTAGTTTTACCCCATAACATACATACATTTAATCGTAACAAACAAACTAAACATTTGCGATTTTAAGTGTAAAACTCGGTTATAACGGAGTTGGAGAGATCTAAAAATGTTACCATTCGATACAGCGTGAAAAAATACATAGAAACCGACCCCATACTCGTAGGTTCATGGAGGATCATTTTTCGTAAAAACCAACAATTTCATTGAAAAACCCACATTTTTTTGGATTAAAACATAATTTTTTCCACTAAATAACAAAATAAAAGTAAACTTGATTATACCGTTGGAAAGAGTATTAGACGAAGCAGTTTTCATGAGATTTGCCAGTTTCCAGGATTCGTTTTGGAAGAGTAGTAAAGTTTTAAAGATTTTCAGAAATATTCTTTTTTCAAAATCGTCAATGTTTGAGCTGATGTGAGGGCCTTTGGATGGTACTTTTTAGGAACTCAAGTACACCATTCTTATAGTAAATTTAATGCTGATTCTGAAATAGTGGTCAAAAGTTAAAATTGAATGAAGTAAAGTGGAAATTAGAGCTTAAAAGGAAAAAAAACACGGTTTTCCTGAAAAAACCTTTGAAAAATCATATCTCGAGAACGGATTGAGATAAAAATATGTAGTTGGCGGCATTTTACTCCATTTTTGATGCAGTTTCACCCAAATTTTTTTTTGCATCTGCGAGGGAATCACCCTGTATATCGATTAATCTGCAAACAAAAAAACCTGAAAATCCAAAATCTTTTTTCAACCTCATATTGTTATTTAGTACAAGGTTTTTTTTTTTTTTTTGCCATAAAAGAGGGCAGTTTCCATAGCATGCAAATTGCTGAAATTTCAAAACAATGCAACATAATGCGAGTGTTTACGGAAATTCGTTCAATACGATGATGCTGTATGACTGGAACTTTTATTTCAATAATTATCTTTTGGTAGATAGGTACTATGTAGTATACCTATTTAGATGATGTAACATAAATTTCGTGTGATCATTATCTACGGACCAGTGATGACGCGTAGGAGGGTTTCGAAAACAAAAACAAATGGTTGTGTAATAATTTACAACTTTCGATAAAGTTTTTTCCTCAATTTGGTGGGGTTGTATTTTTATGACGCAAATGTTACTCTAGTCTTACAGTTGCAATCATTATGTAGCTGCCTGTAAAGATCGGGTGCCTCATAAATGCAATGAAATAAGGCGGTGAAGGGGAATGCACTGGCGAGTGAGAGGAGCGTGCAAGCTCCTCAGTACATCTCCCGTTAGATTCACGAGCTCTCCATCCACCGTGAACTTTTGTGGTCCTCTACCATCTGACTTTGCCACTCTTCGTGGGAAAATCCTACAGAGGAATATCGTGATTTATGAGGCAAGAGTTATCTGCGCAGTCGCACCGCGAAAAATGTCAAATAAAGTTTTTTCTTAATACGAAAATAATAAAATTCGATTAATATAATCCAGAAAATACCCACCTATAATTCAATTTGGGTTTATTATTCTAAATAATACATTAGTAACCGACCAGAGAAAAACGTTAAGGGGCTCCTTCACCATTTGAGAAATTTTTCTTTCGTTATCGTTGATCGTCAAAATTAAGCGATGTGATTACCAACCCGACCTACCTGTGTAATTATAGGATATGAAGTCTATTCTTACCAGGGTTGAAAAAAAATCACGATTTAATTTTTTTTAAATCAAATCAATCAATTTTTTCTTTTTTTAATGATTTTTTTATGGAAATACAAAGTTTCAATTTTTTAATGTTTGCACAGTGTCTTTTCAAGTAAATGATCGTACGCCAAAATTAAAAATAATCAAAGCGAAGGATATTGAGCTAGCCAGCAGGGAAGGGGGCTACCGGTTCAGTCTCAATCGGAAATTCTTGGAACTTCGTGTTCATAATCAGAAGGGGGGGAAGGGGCATTTAGGTATATGATTGAGAAAACATGCCCTATTAATTACGCGGGTTGAGTAATAACAATTGCGCCCAAGACTAATTTATTCATTTATTATTAATACGGGCATTGGCATACAAGGAAAATACAATTTCAAAGTAAACACTGCAATTATAAACAAATTTCAAATGATAAATAGCCACATCAAAAGTATTTAACATAAAAAGTCATGATTAAGTCTAACAGCATTAGAGAAAAGAATTATATATATACATATATATATTTTTTTTTTACCCCACAATGAGAGGTACCTACTTTACAGAGTCCAGGGTCAGCTTGTGAAAAAACTTGTCATTTGCCAAAAAGCGATTCTTATGAAATGTTCAGGGAGATAGTGCGAGTTAGCTCCTAATTAGTCCTCTATACTCTATAAATGTTATTGACATCAGATCAATTATAGCGTGTGCGCATGCGCCCATGTTTTGCACAATTTCCCATGACCCATCCGTCCGATTTAGTACGATCTACGAGGGGGGGGGTTATATGTCCAAGATGCCCTCTGTGCTTTATCGCGATTGGTTGAGTTATATCTATTGCGCATACGCAAATCAAAAATTGGTTGACAAAGACAACACTTCGAGACTATCGCAACTATTTTTGTTACATTTTCAGGGATTTTGCGGGTTAGCTCCTAAACGATGTCCTAAAAGTTTCATTGCTGTTGGATGAATGGTTGTCTGTGCGCATGCGCAAACGTGAATTTCTTATCTCATTGATTTCTCATGATCTATTGGTCTCATTTAGGTCAACCTCGGAAAGTAGTCGATTATGTTTGTTCCAGGTTGATGCTCTGCTGTGGATTTTATCGAGAAAGGTTGATCAATGTATAATACACATGTAAAAACTAAAATTGGTTGACACAAGCGAATCTCCGAGACTAATTGACCGATTTTGATGAAGTTTTCAAGGTTGGTGCGGGTTAACCCCTAGACAAGCCCCATTTCATTTTCATCGCCCTAGGTATGTACCTACCTTAGATGGTGAATGCTGATGGATTGATGGTCAAGTATGCATATGTAGAGACATGAATTATTATAGCCTTATGTTATAATATATAGATGTTATAATTATGTTATAATATGTAGATGTATGTGTAGAGAATAGACATACTATATATTATATTAGTATGTCTATTCTCTACACATACATCGCTGTTCTATTATGCACTCTATCATTTTGTCTCGTACTTTGTTCTTCAATGTTCAAAGTTTACGAGTGAAGGGTTGCACTTTAAGAGAACAATTACGCAATGAACATATCAGGGAAGAGCTTTATTAGATAGTAAATGAAAAGATTGCGGAAGCCAAAGAAAGTGGCTACAAGATATTGACGGGAAGGATGAATCTCTGCTGGTCATACAAATGCTCTAATATCGACCACAGGGGCGCCGGAACAGAAGCCAACCAAGAAAAAGATGGCTATAGTTATAATTTTTTTTATATGAAGACGGAACAGGTTGCATGCTCTCTTAAACTCCTTGAAGTTAAGGTTGATTTTCAACTAATTCTATAAATGTCCATGTTTTAATACAAAAGGAAGTCCCACCCAATTTTGCAGACGTTTTTAAACTGCTAAAACATATAAATCAAGATATTAATATAGTGGAGACTTCAAATGAATTGTGAAGATGCCGTGAAATTTGCCCGTCACCAAAGCCTTGACTCTCCCGGTTCCCTAATGTATGACTTCCTTTCCCGAAACAATATCCCATTAGTGTGGGTAACCGTGGCCGAAAAGCCTTTATCTTTCGGCTATTCGTGTTTGACTTCAGTAATTTCTCTAAATCCCTGGGACAACATCTGTAAGTAGACTTGTGGAATGTGGTTGTCAGTTTAAGTGGAAGATATCCGTTTCCCAGACAAACCTTCAAAAGTTATTAAGACACCGCCATTCTGTTCATCTAGAAACCTTACCCTCGACGACGTTCCGGGTGAAAAATCACTTACTAACCTTAAAATCCATGTCGAGTACGTAAGATATAAATACTTAGTTAAAAACGCTGCAAATTATTACACAAAAGTTCATTATTTCAGCGTTAGATATCCCTTCTACGCAGATCATTGGTCTATAATATATGAACCCCGTATGTGATTTATGATCAGAGCATGGTGCATCATGTCTCCCAAAAGGGTTCCAAAACCCCGCAATTTCACGCTTCACAGAAAAATGTTAATGCATCATGCGCAGAATGAAGTATTGATTTGGCAACAATGAAACTGATATGTGACCATCTACAACCTAACCCGAGCATTCTCTGATAATTTCATCGGAATCGGATGAAAACAGTGGAAATTAAGGTCGTTACAAGGATTTCACATAGGCGCACGCGCAGTTGCTATTAATGATACAAAATCATGTTGAAATTGATATGGGATGATCAAATCGTCCTCCCCCAACTATCATCCAAATTTGAGCGAGATCGGACGACTAGGTCGTGAAAAAATGGAGCATAATGGAATTTACGTTTGCGCTTGCGCAGAATGGAGTATCGATTTCGCAGTACTGAAACTGACAGAGGACTGTCTACACCTTAGCCCGCACATTCCCTAAAAATGTCATCCCGATCGGACGAAAACTGTGGAAAATAAGCTTGTTACAAGGATTTGCGGACACACGACAGACAGACAGACACGGAACCAAAGTTGTTCTGAATGGTCTAAAACGTAAAATGCGAGTGGAAAATTTGATTTTGGAAACCGAAAATTCTTTTTCTCCCGAAAGTGAAAACAATGCTTCCGCTACCTTTAAATAAATAACCACACATACCAACTACTTGTACAGAACCATCACTATAATATGGCTCAAATCAGCAAAAAAGTTACTAGCGGGATGCACAACTCAGCTTTTTTATAAGAAGTCGAGGAAGGTTACGAACTTTGAATGGTGTTTGGAAAAGGATGAATTTGGTTTGGAAATCATGTAGTCTGAAGTTGTACCTATTGGCTTCCATTCAAATTGCTTTTGCAGATAAGCTTTGGGGTACCTGACTACGCTACATTAAAAAAAAAAAAACACATAATCGTGAATTACATCATCTCGAGTTCATATATCTACTTATAAAAAACGCTGCAAATTATTACACAAAATTTATTATTTCTGTGTTAGATATATCCCTTCTACGCAGATCATTGGTCTATAATTAATAAACCCCGTATGTGATATATGATCAGAACATGGGGCATCATGCCTCCCAAAAGGGTTAACACCTTTACAGTTCCAAGACCCCGCAATTGCACGCTTCACTGTAAAAATGTTTAGATAAGGAAAAAAAGGTCTTTAGGTAAGGAAAGAATATAAGTATAGAGGCCCGTCAGTGCGCCTCCGTACCTAGAGGAGCTCCATCGAAATACCAACACCGAGAGTCGAATAGGAGAGTTAGCCTCAGAGGTTCCGAAGCAGATCTGAGTCCCTCCATACTTTGTAATTGTATTCCAAATCTCCAAAAAGAAGCTACTTTTCTGGTTTCAACATCATAAGTCGATTAAAAAACAAATTAGACTCAGAGGTTGTGACGACTGATAGCATGCTAACGAGATCTATCGGGCGTCAGTCACAATCATCAGTGAGGAGCTGAGTTTGAAGGTGCAAAGGGAGAATAGAGGACGCAGGGGAGGAAGGGGGGGACGGCTCCCAAGTGGGAGCCATGGGGTACATGTAACAAACAAACAAATTTGAACAATTTTGATTGTTTCAGTTGAGGATCCGCGTGATGTGCGATTGTGGCGGGGGGTGATGTTCCAGCGTAAGGCATTTGTGTGGCTGTTTATTTATTTTTTTATTTTTTTATTTATTTGTGTGTGCGTGTGTGTGTGTGTATGTGTGTGTGTGGCCTATGTATGCCTTGAGCTGATACACGTGTTTGTGTCGTACGAACGTCAGGTCCTGAATGTCTACCAATCTGTATGAACACAGGATCTGTACGAAATCGAACACGAATCTGTGAGAAATGGGATCCAGCCAACATGTTGCTGCTGTGTGTGTTGTTATGGAGAGTCGTTTCGGATTTGTAAAGATCTTGTTTCGACTTTCTACCCCGTGCGTTAAATAAGACTGAAAGTTGTGTGAACCATATAGATCTCTGGTCATTCCGTACCATTATACTGAATGAATATTTTCATTTTGTTTGCGGAATTTATTCTTTATTTAAGTAAAAAAGTTTTTCATGGGATAGTTCAAATTTATTAATCCACCTCATCACCATAAATTATAATAATAATTATTATTATTGATAGGCGCGAAAAAAAGAAACGCGGTCATTTTGGTATCATTTCCTCCCCTCAATAAGGACCCTCTTCCCCACATTACCAAGCCTCTTCCCCAAAAAACCAGACCCCTTCCCATGATATGGGCGCCCCTTCCCCACATTACCATACCCGAATCCTCATAACACCCGACCATTACCATTAGCATTTTCGGAGTAATGGACAAAAAATAGTAAATGGACTTTTTTGGACATTTCAACTCAAATATCATCAAAAACATGAATAATGTTGCAGCTGGGTTAATTCTGAACGCATCAACATTCTCAAAGTTGTGGAAATAAGCTCCCTTGAGAGCACATGTCACTTCGGAAAAAACCGCCCCATATTAGGCGGCTCTCCCCGACTCCTCGCTCCACGTGGGTTCAGATGGTAAAATTTGCTAAAGTCAACTCCGGTAATTTTTAGGTAGGTATCTTGTTAACATTAGATGATAACTGAGGGAGCTAATTGTATTTCAAGAATTTTACCTTTTCTCGTGCGCTGTATTTCAGTTAGTGATATTGTAGCGGCATACAAATCATAACAAGGAGGCAATATAGAATCAAATTCAAAACGATTCAACGAGATTTGAAACTATCGATGATGCTACATTATCTTTACGATCTGCGGTCTATGTGGTGTACGAAGAATATTAGGAAGCTGATTTACCCCTAAATTGTTGTTTCAATAGTACATATTTTGCAACAAACTGGTTTCAATTATGGAAACTAAGAAGTTCGCGCTATAAGTCCTTTATCAGGCCGAACAATATTTTGAAAAAGTAGGAATTAGACTTCCTAGAAGTATGTTTATAGCAAACGGACATCATCAGACATTCTCCTATACATGCAATAAATCCGGTCTAGAGATGATTGTATAGATGGTCCCGTTAGCCAGACGCCGGACGCCGGAGCCCGTGCGCAGCCTGATTCCATAATGTCTTCTACAATCGCAAACAGGTTTGAATCGTCCAGCCCAGTAGGTTCACGCTCGCCTGCACCCGCGTTCCAGAAAGTTATGGCTCGTGGACAAAGGCACGGGTACGTCCACACAAAAGCCCAAGTTTTACTGCCCACTACTTTACCTTGATCCAAGAATAACAAACTATTCGACCTCATGTCCTTTTTATTTTTCATATTCAACTGAAAGATCTCGATACGAGCCGTCCGAAGAGGTGAGATATAATAGATATCAGTAAATCGGAAGTGGACCCAAACGGGTCATAAAATCAAATGTGCGTCCACATCGACCCGCTCCCGCGTCGGGGGAACTCTCAGCTTCATGATACTACGATGTCAAGCGTAACCCATTCTTCCCATTTAATGACAAAACAAGATATGGCAATTTAAGCTGAAAACTGATACAGAACTGATAACTGCATCCAGACGTTCAGTAATCAATGGAGCTTAACAAGACTTTACAAAAAAGGTCTTTCTGTCCTTATTTATTTATTATTATTTATTTTATTTTATTTTTAATTAAGCGCTGACGTTTCTCCCCAGGAACTGGGGCTTCTTCAGGGAGACAAAATTCCAAATATCATATTCAAAATTTGTAAAATAAAAAACCTTTTTTTTTTTGTATTGTTATAATTTTAACTGTCCAAATAAAGAAACGTTGCAATGGAGCTTAATTAAAAATGACAGGTAGTGGTAGTAAAGTTTTACTGAAAATATCATTGTGATTATTACAATGAGTATATTTCACTGCAAGACAGTTTGAATTGACTCATCAGTATTGTAAAGAATAAGATAATCTCAGTTCTAAAACTAAAAATTAAAAGATAAAATTATTCAGATAAGAAGAGACTGCTCTGTAAACAGTACGTGGACACTGACTGAGAATTTCATTGACCAGAAAGTATCAAGTATGAATAAGTATTATAAAAACAAACAAACTTCAACAGCCCGGAATAAAATCGAAACGGCGAAAATGAATACGAAAACAGCTCTGAATGAACACGTAGTGATATAAATTATGCTTATTTCAGATAACGAAAATCAGTTATTCGTTTAGGGCTAAGAATCTATGCAAGAGGGAGTTCGGAACAAACTGAAATAACTTCATCATTTTCGGATTTGTGATGGTAAGATCTGTAAAATCACAAATCTCTTTAATCACAAGTGGTCAAGAAATCAACCACCCTAATTTATAATTTTCCTCTTCTCATTCCCAACGTCTAGAGGCATGACAAAAGATCGTACTACCTAACCTACAAGCTGCGGGCTCCGAAAGAGAACTGGGGCAAATCGTCGGTTCTCTAAGGATGCAAAAATTGCATACCATGACGACAGGAGTGACAACAAACAAGAGTGAATAAACAGAAAAAAGTGAAGCCCTAGAAACGCAGGTAGGTACTTTTCAACATAGGTAGGTATCGTACAGCTTATTATTAAGATTCAACGAATCGAATGAGTCCGCTAGGGTTGCTGAGAAAGGGACATACATAGGTACATCCTTACACCAGCAAATTGTAGATTATTTTTATTGTTTGTGTTAAACTCCCAATCCCCGTCTGACATACATAAGAGCTTTTCTGTCGTACTAACAACATGCAAAGATTTTGAGTGTACATATGATCATGCACATAAAATATACCAACGGATTATCTATTGACTCTGTACTACATTAATCATTATTTGTGATCGAGTGACTTATTTTGTTTTTAAATAAATAGAATCGATTGACCAAAAACCAAAATTTAACCCCCCCAAAGATACGAAGTCTTATTCGCACAAATAATGGTAACGTTTTCCCACTTTCAAATCCAACATTAAATTTCTTAGAAGAATATGTAGTTTGATACTCGAAAAACTCTTTTTAAAGACTTGGTTTAGGTCCAGACAAATCTCCCATATCCGAATGCATCTCCAATTGAATCTTATGTTTTTTCAATTTTCGCAAGGCTAATTCCGATATCGAAATTTTCTTCAATTCCCAATACCTACAATAAAGCACTATTTGTAGGAGACAATAATAATTATTGCTGTTTCCGCGGTAAAGCTTCAAATATTCTATTGTGACTTATTCCATTTATTTATAGTCAGTCACATATACTTATTACCAAGAAAAAAATGTTTTAAACCCCCTCAAAATTTTTTGGTTAATGTTTCAAGACGCATAGAATCAGGAAATTGTCTGCCGTCTGAAACTTTTCCCCGAAACACAGGACCAAACTTTTTGAATTTCGCTCAAAAATCTCATATTGGTCGAGGATGTGCCAGTAACATCTGCATCACCTTCGATCAACCCTTAAGAGTAGAAAATAAGGGCTAAAATATTAAAATATCGAGATCTCGAAAACTTTCAAAGTAACAGTAACGCTTTTGGGGTGAAATTTATAGATAGCTTCCCGAAAATCGAACAAAACCACCCGAGTCGAAGTTCATTCATCCGTTTGCCCTCCCTAAG
The DNA here is from genome assembly GCA_030762985.1 of Adelphocoris suturalis. Classification (NCBI taxonomy): domain Eukaryota; kingdom Metazoa; phylum Arthropoda; class Insecta; order Hemiptera; family Miridae; genus Adelphocoris; species Adelphocoris suturalis. The sequence continues at coordinate 25,398,160 of CM061047.1, read as the reverse complement.
AGCTAGAATATTGCCAGGAAAAAAAGATATCAACACGGGAGTGTATCGCAACTGGTGAAACATAGTTCCAGTCATGCAGCATGATCGAATGAGCGAATTTTCGTAAGTTATCTTATTATATTAAGTAAAATTGTTTTTAAATTTGAGCTTTTTGAGTGCAAAGAAAATGTTAAATATCATTTTTATGGCAAATTACGTATTCTAAATAGTGATCTGAATTTCAAAAATAAAATATGGATTTTAGATTTTTTGCAGCTGAAAATTATAAATTTGACAACTTTTAGAAGTTTTTAGCCATTTTAAGTGATTTTTACAGCACATTATTTGGTATTTTACCAATTTAATGTGCTCGAAAAGTGCTGGCTAACTAACGCATCCTTTCGTTTGAAAAAATTGATTTTTTTGGCGCAAGAATGAGATTTTTATCTCAATCCTATGGAGAGATAACGTCTGGAATGACACACACACACGCACACACACACACATATATATATATATATATATATATATATATATATATCGGAATTCTCACATCACTAAATCGAGTTCATTATAACTTTGTCACCTGTATATGGAGTTGTGAAGCGTACGTAGGTGATTTATTTTACCTCATCAATTTTCAGCTGCCATGTCAGCTCTTGTTAAATACAGAAGGAATTGTAAAGTTTAGGCATTTTAAAAGTGAATTGATGTCTCCTTGGTAGGTGTCTACGCCTATGCTGTTACACTTGGATAATGTAACAGCTTTCCTTTAATGATTATTGACATCTATTCTGCATAGAAGAGCTATCCAATATAGAACACTTTCTTTCGAAGTTTTTTCTTAATGTTTCGACATTTACCATAAAGCGTAAAATTGTGGGTTCCTGGAGCTGGGAAGGTTTGAAACCCGTTTGGGTGGCGCGAAGCGCCACGTTTTGATGATGTAGGTACGTATTTTTACGGGGTTTAATAATAATTATAGAACAATGATTTCCATAGAAGGGCTATCCAATACAGAAATATTAAACCTTTGTGTAATAATCTGCAGCGTTTTTGTTTTGTATTTGTGAACAAAATGTTTCCGTCACATCACAAAATGTAATTGAGTTCGTCCGTCTGGAGATAAATGAATAAAATGAGTAGTAAATTTTCCTTCTTGAAAGCAATGAGTCATACAAATGGTCTCGTTTCACTGCGGAGTCACAAGGAACATTTTGGTCGTGTACACACGTTTAGTCCCCAAAGTTTCAAATTCCAGCGTTTTTGAGTCATCTAATGAAACACACAATTCACTCCCAGTGTTTTTCCAGGCAGTCGACAAACCTGAAGTTATATTTCGCTTAGCGATATCGCTAAGGCAGGATATGAACGGGGAACTAAAACGATAAGCAACGAAAGAAATGAGAACGGGATCCATCTTTTGCACAAACCTTCCTTAATTAGGACATCCTGGAAAATTATCCGTGGGAAACTACAGGCTGTTGACCTTGTTCCGCTTGCCTTAATATGCAATAAATATCAACTGACATTTCATGTTTCGTGTTATTGCTTAGCTGTGTTAGTTATTGGTAAACATAGTAAAATCAATCTACGAGCTATATATAGACTAGAAGGAACGTTATTATTGTTAAGTAAATACATATCACATACGATTGTGCATTATGCATACATATATGTATGCATAATGATATTTTTCATTGGAGTATTTCTCAAACTTAGGTTGCCGATTCCTCATTATTTTTAGGATATTTAGGACTCATTTAATGACTATTATTTATTGCTGTTGATTTTTGCGCTAAATACTTCCGATGAGACTAAAATGATGAAATAAATACTATTATTAGTATTATGTAATATTATAAGATATATAAATTATTTTAATATTGTTACCTGTATAATAACACTGAATCCTCCCCATCACTTTCCCCAATAGATAAAATTAGAGGGTTTAAGTAATAAAATCTCGAAAACTTTCGAAATATACATACATTTATCCTGTTATTGATAGATATCATTTTAAAGGATCGAATGAGACCATCAGGATCGCTAAGTTCATCTATTCGGACTCGCTGAGGGCTAAGATCTTTGTCAGGAAAAATAACGTCAAAATCTCTGAGTAGTGGTGCTTTTCCAAACCAGTGGAAGGAATCCTTCGTCACGCCAATCCATGTCAGGCAGCTGATTGGCTGGGTCAAACCACAGAACTATCGCACCATTTCAACAAAGCCAAAACTACTCGAGAAATGGGTTATGGACAGGTTGACCCCCTTATTCGACAGCTATATTGTTCCAGACCCGCATGGATTACACAGGGTAGATCAGCAGTCGCCAACTTGTTGGAATTCACAGAGTTTATGTTACCGGAGTTTGAGGCAGGCTCACAAGGTCGACTTTGCTAAAGCATTTTATCATGTGTCCCACAAATACAAGTACAGAGAGTAAGATTAAATACACTGCCACGGACATGATAAGAAGCTTCCTCGTGGCGTCAACGTGGTTTCAACGTGACTTCAACAAGAAAATTACGTTCACGCATGCGCTGAGCATACCGCTGATTCAATCATGATGAAACTGATAAGGGGCCATCTAGTGCTAAATCCACACTATTCCTGAAAATTTCATTGAAATCCTATCAAAATTGTGGAAGTTATAGCTGTGGCAAAGAAATGTGGACGGACGGATGGACGACAGACACGAAACCAAAGTTGTACAGGAAGATATGAAACGCAAAATACGAGTGGGAGTTTTGATTTTGGAGCACAAAAATGTTTTTCATTTCGAAAGTGAAAACAAAGGTTCTGCTGCCTTGCAGACTCGGGAGCAAAAGTGCTATATATTCGGTGGTTCTCCCATTATGTACGAAATTCTCGCATCAGAACCCATCAATTGAAATTTAACTTTTTCAACAATTTTTTCTTCTTGAACCCCTTCTAGGTATCCTACTAATCACTCCTACCAAAATTCGTTCGTAGAAGTTCATGATTTAGGAGGTAGAGCATGATCTTTGAAATCAGTATAGTGAAGGACTAACGGAACGAGTGAGGGACTAACTGAATCTTGTCAAATACTGAAAACTCACACAAATCGACCTTTTATTGTCAAATCATAAACAAAATCACATCAGCTAAGCTCCCATGTCTTATAAGACCAATAACCACTTGAGCAGTTGTAATTGTTGACTCATAGTCGATTTTTAATGTACTACATTGTCATTCTTCCTTAGATGTCATTGACTTGGAAAAATTTGAGTAGAAAAAATCACGGAGGAACCTATATTATACTTAAAAATTTAAATCTCATCAGCCGAAACTACATAAAAAATCGAAACATACATACACCTACTCAGCCTTACGATCCCGAAAGGGCTAACGTTGATATAATATAATTCAGTGTTACTATGTCATTTCAACAACATACTTAGAAAAACAACTTCAGTGGTACCTACCAGTGCTAATACAGTGTGAAAATTAAGGTTTTGAAACGTTTCAATAGTAGCGGCGATTTATTAAAATATTATAATTCATAGTGGGGCGAGAAGGTTGATCTGAATGGAGGAAAAACCCCAAACCCTCTCCACTCACCACGTTTGTTCTCGGATATCGAAAGTGGATTATAGAATGTTATATAAAAAAGTTATATATATATATATATATATATATATATATATATATATATATATATATATATATATACATATAAAACATTTTTTAATTCACTTATGATAATCGAGACAAAACAGGGTGATGGTGTTTTGCTTAAGCTTAGTGGAGTGGTTTTGGGGTTTCTCCTCCATTTAAATCAACCTTCTCGCCCCCCTATGGTCGCTCAAGTACCATAAGTTGACTGAAAAATTGTATACATACAACATAGTATGTAGTACTACACTAATTACTGCTATATTTTAATGTGTATTACTATTGTACTACATTCTATCTTGGAAACACAACTTTTCAATCTACTCATAGTAATAAATATATTAAAACGATTCAAAACCCTATTTTGCACATTGTATGAGCAAGGAACGTTTCATGCAAGTTACTAATAACTAGTTTTTGAGAGGTTTCAGGGGAAAAGTTGTTGAGAAACATTCCAGTAATGTTTTTTAGGCCTTATGGGAATATTCCTGAAACGTTGCAGAATGGTTTCGACTACGTTACGAAACGTGTCTGAAACGTAATTTTGTCAACCTATCAGAAACGTGAACACGAAACGATTCACACACGTTGCAGAAGAAAGATTTCTGATAGGTTGCATTGGAAACGTTTTTGGTTGGTACCTATGTTGCGGAAACGTCAGTGAAACCTAACTTGCAAGTTACTCAAACGTTTCAAAAAGGTTTCATTAGAAACGTTAGAACGAAACCTAACAGAAACGTGCCAAGGGCGGAAATTTGTATGTTATTGAAACGTTACACAAACGTTTCAATCACCTGAATGAATCCTTCATGAAACGTTTATAGTTTCGTGGGAATTTCATTATTCATTTTCTGGTAGGTGCATAAGTCTATGTTGATATACCAACTAAATTTATTATGTTCCATAGGCTCGCTTTAGTAATCATCTACAGACAAGTGATCTGGGCAGAAAGGCTATCGGTCTAATACTGAAATAATAACCTTCGTGCAATAATTTGCTGCCGTTTATTTATGACCACAATGTGAGTGATCGGACTAAATCACCCGCGATGAAGTTGTGAGAACTCATTTCAATGAAGAAGATGAAAGTTAGTGGAGAACGTTGTCTATTTCCATGAAAATAAGTTACTCAAACTAGTTTTCAACTTTGCGACACAATTGTGTTCACTATATTAAAGCTAGTTCCAATAATTCCCTTCCCTTCGCCGTCATTTCGTCTGATTAGCTGCAATCCCTCGTTCATTTTTATTGTACCTGATTGGTTGTGTATCCCGGTCCCTTCCTTTCATTTTACCTAGGGATTCAAGCTCCCTTTCACGTGTCGCTATATTGTGTGTTGTGTGTGTATGATAAATTATTTTTATTTTATTATTATTATTATTTTTATTTATTTATTATTATTTTTTTTTTTTAACTGATGATGACCACCGTTGAAATCAATTCTACACAATTCTATATTTTCGTGGAAATGGAAAAATTTCTTCGTATTAACTTTCCTTTACTTCATGTTATTGATCACTTAATCCACAATAATTCGAGTTCCTTCAAGAACGCCTTACTCTTATCTACCCATTACTTATGAATTCAACCACGAATTCATTCACGAATGAAAGGTGAAATTAATTACTTAATATCGATACCTAAATAGGTCTTGGAACTCGGACTGTAAGCTAGATCAAAAAACCGGACTTCTCACTAAACTGTAAGAAGAGAAGGGGTTTTACTAACATACCTATCCTCTCTAAATCACAGGAATATTTTTTCAGGAGTGTATCTAGTTTTTCATATTAGTGAGAACGTCGAAACTGATACTCCTCTCTGCTTCAGCTGCTACTTCTCTCTAACCGCATTTTCTGTAATAACGTTGCAGCCCAGAAGGCCGCACGAGGTAGTAAACCGCAGCTCGCTCGCATACTTCAACGGGAAAAACAGCTGTTTAAACCGAACCGATACCTTTCCCGAGTTATATATATATATATATATATATATATATATATATATATATATATATATATTTTTTTTTTTTTTTTTTTTTTTTTTTTTTTTTTCAGGGACGCGTGAAGTATGATTTACATATCAACTAATGCAAGAGATGAGAGATGAATCCATCCTGACACGTTCATAATTATCTCCACTGAATTATTCCTACAATAATATCTCCATTATATCCAGGGCTGCCAGCTGTACTTTTTCCCAAAGCATTGTACTTTTGATGTTGAGAACTGACGTATAAGAAGAATTTCGAACTAGGTTGCAAATTATAATTTAGCACTGATCATGCAGCAGTAGGTACCTATATTGTAAAAGTACGAACTTAAAATTTAATCACTTGATTTCGCGTGGCTTATAAACTGCATTAAGTAAAGGAAAAGTTAGGTAGGTATTAGAAAAGTCTTAGCAGTGAAACCTTAGATGACAGATTAGGCAACTTTTACCTTAACATAAGTGATTTGTTTAAATATACGTTTTGGAAACTGTATTAATAGTCTAATATATGATATTCCAGAGTTTTACTAGTAAGTGTTAACATTCATCGTGATAAATTACGTGGAAACAGATTCTAAACTCATTGGTTCATTCAGGGTCTTTAAAAAAAACCCTTATTTTTGAAAAAACGGAAAAAACACGTTTTTCAACATAGATAACATCATTTCAAACAAACATCATATATAAAAAAAATCTAATAAAATGTACTATACCATCGTTGCAAAGATGAGATTCTAAGAATGTTAAAACCACCAAGTTGAAACTTCTCAAACATTTTAAATTAATTTATTTTAAAAGGAAATTTAATGAGCCTTCCAAGGATAACCATCGATTAAATGTTTGAAATCTAAACAAAATGGGCGTTCTAGCCGGTTTCAGATGAAAAAACGTGATTTACAAGAAAAACTCAGCCCCCCTGGACCCTCCACATCTTTCTGCTTAGAGCCTACGACTCAAATTCGAAAAACATGGAACATGCTGTCTTTCTACAGACAGTGATGAAACTACCTACCTATCTGTAGATTATTTAGAAGGAAGTACGTTGGCTGAATATTCTCCAAACATTCAGACTCCTCATAATAGGTTAGCAGTGTCTCAATTCACATCTGCTTCTGCTTAAGGACCCTTTTCTGTCCTTAGAAGGAGCGAGATCTATCTTAGATTCACGAAGGCCGAATGTTTTTTGTTGTTTGCACGTTACAAACGACTGAAAGGCGCGGATTGCTCCCTTTTGGCCAAAAAAGGAAAAAAAATAGCGTTTTAGCCGTCGATTACTGGTTAATAAAGCTGTACAATTTTGAAGTTAGGGGTTCAATTGACGCAAAATTTATACTCTTCAATTTGTTTCTCGGTACGATTTTCGCTAGGATGCTTAGGTAATTTAGGAGTTATAAATGAGAATCTTTTCAAAAATTCTAAACATTTAGAGGTTTTTGGCTTTCAAATGTAATGCACACCCTTTTTGATAATGCAAATTCGTATTATCTACATGTTTTCAAGCCTAACTTAAAGGCTTAGAATGAAATCAAGTTTTCTACAGACCATTTCCAGATACACTCTATTTCGGGATAATTTTACTGGACCATTAGTAACAAGTAACTCTGTACCTGTGTGCGCTAATTTCACAAATACTACTCCCTATATTTTCTAGGTTTTGTTGGCCAAGTTTCACTATACAAGTTAGTTCCATGGTTTTGTATTTGGTTCTAGAGAAACTTTGAGGGCAAGTCATGTTAGGATCTAGTTTATTATGGACCATTTGCAATGCATACAAGTGCGTGGTCAGTAAAAATCAAGAGCCTCAATCTTATCACTTGGTAACTCATTTCACAGTTGGATTCGAATGGAATAAAGTACAAGTTATTTTTGTTAATAGCAGAGGGATCGTGAAAATTGCAGACGTAAATGCCTTGATTTTGAGACTAATAACGTCTTTTGGCTGGGGTTCAGTAAAAATTTGGTGTTGAGAAAAAAATTTAACGTTTTTTGATGAGTGAAATATGAGGGTAATTATTTTCCTAATCGACCTAAGATGCTGACATTTTAAACGGAGCCTCAAAGAGGAAGAGGGAAGTCAATGGGGAAAGCCTCAACCACCCTGATCGACTGATTTTAAAAATATTTCTGTGTTTATCGTTAATGGTATAACTTCTCACTTCTGCCATAGGAATTAAATTACCCTTTTTACATATTTCCAAAAGGGAAAAACTTTCGTACTAACCGTCCCTACAAACTGAAATGAAAAAACTAAATAGGTACTAAATTCAATGAAAAATCAAAACTCTCTCAAGTCCATCCCGATTTTGAACTGAAATTCCTTCAGTATTGAGCTTTCAAAACAATATGTCGCGTTAAAATTCCACCAAACACAATCAATCATGATTTTGTGGATGCTCGTCAGTGTGGTTCCAACCGCAAGCACCTTAGTGTAGGGACGATTAGATGCCCCGGTGAATGTCCAACCTAAATCAGTAGCTTTGTCATTAGACCAAATACGGCTCACAAAGGTAGAAAAATCGTGGTCAGAAACATCTCACGCCCAAAAGACCGCTCACATAATGATCCCAACGGAACGATCGACAAACCAATAGGTACGTAAAGCCTACCATATGGTACCTACCACCAACATTGGGATATAAACAGGGTTGCCAGACTTTCAAGGAGAAAACCAAGTACACCATATAATATAACTGGTAACCAACACAGCGTAATCCAAGCCATTCTAATCTGCTGTGAATTATGTTTCCAACTGTTTTATTATCAAATTTCAACTAACGAAATTCTCGATCTTGGAAATAGCAACCCTCAACACAACTCAGGTACAGATACGTATTAGAAATTTCAGCTCATATTTCTGCCTTCTAATGACAAAAAGACAGCCTTCGAGAATGCAGGCGTTCGTGGCTCTGCATTTTCATGTGGCCTTGCCGTAGAATATAATATTGCTTCCTAACATCACAACATTACCTCCTGAGTGAGTTGAGTTAGATTCATTTTTAAAACACCTAATCACTCGATCTCAAGGTTTTGGTCCGAAATGAACCAAAGTATATATAATTCACGCTAGTATAACACTGAGTGCACAACTGTAGTTAGCGCAAAAACACCAAAATATGTGCAATTAACACTACTTTCAGGAAAACCATCCAAAATTTTCTCATTCAGAGATAGGTAACCTATTTTGTTCCCAGTATAGACTAATTCATAATTGTTTTCGAAGTATTGCAAACTACTTCGACGACATAATTAATAATAATTAACATATAATTAACTTTATTCCGTTCCTCTACATATTTTGGTATATAGGAAATTTTTGTATATATTTGTACAACTACTACTATATCCATATGTAATCTAGACAAAGTTTATCTTAAGGAATGATCTATTAATTAATGTAAATATGAGTAAGAGATGTAAAATAAATACCAACGACAAATCAAAGTTTGTGGTAGGTATTAGAAATTATCACCTATAGTTATGGAGCAATCGAGGAATTTAATTTCAAAACACTAGTAAAGTATTTGGTAATAAGTATGATGAATGTAAAAATACAATGACTATCATAGTAATCACTCTTATTCATAATACTCTACGTGAACACACACCAACATAAAAGCACTTGCGATAAGTGGTACGAGAAGAATCATATGCAGAACTGTATAGGTACAGTAGAATTTAGGTAGGTACCGTATAGATGTGTATACTGGGTCATAATGGTTTAAAACGACTTTTCGAAAATAGCGGCATATGATTCTGCACGTACCACTGATGCCATGTGCTTTTATGTTGGTGTGTGTTCACATAGGTTATTATAAATAAGAGAGATTACTAAGATAGTCATTGTATTTATATTCATCATACTTATTACTTAGAAACGTTGTGTTTATATTCATGAAATTTCGCGTGGAATTAACAAGCTGCACTGTCACATAAATAGAAGTAATATAACACCAATCCATATTTCATTTGATTAGGGCAATAACCAATATGTCAGTTTAAAATGTCTTAATACCGTTGCATGAATACAGTTTCTATCTATCAGTCCAACGAACTATATAGGTACCCTCGTATTATACCTTAGTATTATATTATATGTGTTCTTCTGAGTTAAACAGAAACAAATTATTACACAATGGTTTACCACTGTACATCGATCCATAATGGAAAATAGAGTGCATTTCATCGTTGCCGGTAGAATCCACATACCATGAGCATGAGCGATCATAGAACTCCTATCAAGAAAGACATCCCCAGTTTTCATCCTGATTTCAAAGAATTTGACAAGGATTTTGTAAGTTGGGGTCGACTTGATCCACAATAAATTCCATTGTTAGCAGATCAAAGGTAGCGCTTGTGTAAAAGTTGTGGATAACATTAAATTAGGCACTTAAATTCTGATTATTGAGAGCGACCATGTCCTGAATAAAACTGATGGGACATCCATGTGACGAGATCGCAAAGAAAATTTTAGAACACGCAGCCGAACTCGAAAATTCGGACAATTATGGGCGTTTTTCGCCTAAAATTCGATTTTTCTCTCTCATTATGAATCTTAGAGATCTGAGAGTGGCCGCAATCGACACAGCTCTGAAAAATAATTCGACTGTGACACCCCCACATGCCCTTTTGTAAAAAAAAAAAATCTATTTTTTAGCATTTTTTTGGACCATTAAATTGTAAATTTGAGCCTGAAATTTTAGAGCGATCGGGCTGGCCAGCGAACTTGACCTGTATTTTGCCAAGACGGATTTTTCTGCGTTGGAACGAATTTCGTTTTTAAAGGGAGTTTCGTCTGAAAATACATCATATATAATATATAAACGAGTTTTTTTGAGGTACCTAGTGACCTTGTGGTTGGATGTAGTTTTTTATTGTTCCATATTACCAACGACGTTTCGGCTCTGGATCTGAGCCCTATTCAAGTGTATATATTGCTTGTTAGGTAGTTACTGATAATAACTATGCAGTGTAAATAGCTGACAGCAAAATATAAACACTGGTTCCCATCAACTCGGAAACATAAACAACATTCAACAAACAACAAATGTTGTTTATATTTCCGAGTTGTTGGGAACCAGTTTTTCTTTATTTTGCTGTCAGCTATTCACAATTCATAGTTATTATTAGCAACTACCTACCAAGCAATATATACACATGAATAAGGCTAAGCTTCAGAGCCGAAACGTCGTTGTTGATATGGAACAATAAAAAACTACATCCAACCACAAGACTAGCTTGGTCACTAGGTACCTCAAAAAAACTCTCGTTTACATCGAATTTTCCTACTAGAAAACAAGATTTTCCTGAATTATATATATATATATATATATATATATATATATATACTAGCCGCTCCGCTCGCCTCCACGTCCAGCCGGGGGGCAAGCCCCCCGGACCCCCCATTAAATTGCTCGCTTCGCTCGCAAAGTGTGGCATATAGGGAATGTTGCTCGCTTCGTTCGCAAAGTGTGGCATGTAGGGAATGTTGCTCGCTTCGCTCGCAAAGTGTGGCTGTATACATGGAATGTATTACAATTGAAACATGTAGGGGATGTCGCAAACGGTAGATCTCTAAGGGTAGGTTTAACTTCTGTGGGGGATGCTGCTCGCTTCGCTCGCTTGAGGAAGTTATACTGCCCACCCAACTTGGCAGACGTTAATTAAAATAGAAATTAAAAATTTTGTCTAAAAAATAAAATAAAAATTTAGGGGTGGACTACCCCTAACATTTAGGGGGATGAAAAATAGATGTTGGCCGATTCTCATAGATACCGGATAAGCACAAAAAATTTCATCAAAATCGGTCAAGCCGTTTCGGAGGAGTATGGCAACGAAAACTGTGACACGAGAATTTTATATATTAGATATATATATTATATATTTATATATACATATATATATATATATATATATATATATATATATATATATATATATTTCCTACTAGAATTTTCCTACTAGAAAACAAGATTTTCCTGAATTATATATATATATATATATTTGTATTCAATTATCTGTCCACTGTTTCTACAGGTTGTTTCTGTTCAACGAATCTGCGGTTTGACTGGAGAGTGTGGAAAGAACAGTTTAAAGGCATACCATGCAAATGTTTAGTTATTTTAACAACGCGTACAGCACAGTTGTAACTACAATCATACTCGCCTATACGGGGTTCGATTTCCCGCGGAGTAGAAAATAAATTTTACCACACAAGCAGTCATAATTCATTTAGTTATTTTTCTTCTCAAATCATCATTTTTTTTTTTTTTTTTTTTTTTTTTTTTTTATATACCTACTTACTCACTTTTTCTGTTTGGCTGGCTAACTTATATGTAGTTATATATTTAATGTGCCCTAGAGTTCGTTAAATAATTACCAGCCAGTGATGTGCATAGAAGGAGTATCTAATACCGAAATAATAAACCTGTGAGTAATAATTTGTAACGTTTTCATTTTCGAAAGTGACAAAAAGGGTTCCGCAACTATGATTGACCTTGAGGCGAATCCCTAATGATGTAAGTACCTATAGTGTGGTCCAGTAGTGAGAGAAATGTTATAAGTCAAATATTTCTTTAGAATCACTCTCAAACGAGAATAGAAAGGAACTCGTGATGTCGTGCTGGGATCATCAACCCATGACAGACCCATGCTGACCCGTTCTTGCCCCGTTTCCTGAATTTCCCCATAAGGATCGACAAAAACTCGTTGCTACCAATGCGCTTTGTCCGTTTACCGACTTCCTCGAATCAAGTTTTCTTTCAAGGTTAGAAAACTGATGAGCCAAGGCGGCTTCGTTTAAAACGTTCATTGCAGTATAGCTACCTCTCATTCTGTACAATGGACGAATAGAATAATTTGATAGGGTGCAGTTTCTACCTTGAAAGATGCGGCCACACATGCGCTATTCGGTAAGCACCGAATATTCGCCAAATAGCGAGCCTGCTTGAGTTTTGCTCGCCAAATCCCAAATATTCGTCCTTCGGTACCCTGGCCACACATGCGGAGTTTGCCGAAAAGAGAGCACAACCCCGAGCATTTACGAATACTCTAGGCGATTGATTCACTCATAAATTCAGAAGTTCGCATAACTTTTCGATGAAACTCTTAGTCAATGTGTGAGTTGAGGCTGGAAGGCTACGTGCTTTGATCTCTATCGTTTCAGAAACAAAGAATGTGGCCAGGATACGATTGTTTTTATTTCGAAATTTGTCATCTAAGAGGATATAGAGTGGTGCCAAGTGGTCGTTCCAGTCCCGGAACTTATATCTTTAATTACAGAAGTCGATTATGTCAAAAGGTTGTCTCCTAGCCGACTTCAAAACTTCCCTCCAATCACTCGGCGTTCCAAGGATCGATTTTTTATTATACCTTCACTCATGTTTCAATCCAGGTATGAATCACCCCCTCCTCGGTGGGAAAAAAACTGCGGCGGCAAAAATGAGCTTTTCTAAGCCAAGATAATGAAAGAATTTTTATTTCTTTATAGGTACTTTACCAATGTTTCGCCCTGAGCAAGAATCACAAAATACCTAGCAAGCAAGGAAGCAGTAAGTTCCTTGATTTCTAAACGTAAGAAAATTAGTAACCAATAAAAAGTGATTTAAAGAAAAAAACTTACAAAATGTATACTTCGGCGATCTATTCCAAAAAGGCAGAACGCCGAAATATAAATTTTGTAAGTTTTAGCGAATTTTCTTAGAAAATAGAGCTATTGCAATGGCTCTAAAATTTTAAAATAAAAATTTTCAAAAATTTTCATCATCGAAATCTATTTTGAGGCATTCTGAAATGATTCCTGGATTTTAACGCTTTTTTACATATACATATATATTTATGTGTGTGTCATTCCAGACGATAACTCTCGATAGAATTGAGATAAAAACTTCGTTCTTTCGCCAAAAAATCAAGCATTTCAAAAGAAAGGATGAGTTCGTTGGACAACACTTTTTGAGCACATTAAATTGGTCAAATTTCAAAAAATGTACTAAAAAAAATCACAAAAAAGGCTAAAATCGGTTTTTTTTTTTTTTTTTTTTTAGCAGAAAATTACTCTAATAAAGTTTGTCAACTATGAAGTTGGTAATTTAAAAATTAAAGCTCAAACCTATGCTCAAAAATTGTAATTAAATTTCATTAAAATCTGCTACAAAATTGATAAATAAGTAAACAATTCTAGAAATTCAATATCGTTGTTTAAATGATAGGTATAATGTTATTTAGAACAAAATTTTCAGCAATAAAATTGATAGTTAACAATTTTTTGCAGACAATATGACGAATTTGAGCAATAAAATTAATGGTTAACATTTATTTTGCAGACAGTAAATTTCAACTTGAGTAATAGCCGAAAATCATAATGTGAATATCGTAAACGTTAGCGTCTAAGACGTCCAGAATAATTAAAATTGATTTAGCGATGCAAAGTAGTCAATTTTTACCGAATTGTGTCACAAAAATCACATGTGAACTCTGACATGTGTGTACTTTAATCTCATTAATTTTTGCAAAAATTTATAAAAACTGCAAAAAATCTAAAAATCCAAAATCCCTTTTGAATCGCCGAATTTTATTTAGTATGAGTTTTTAGCCATAAAATTGGTTTTTAACAATTTCTTTCCATCTATTGAATTTCCTCAAATTTCAATACAATTTAACATAGATAGTTTATGAGAATTCGCTCATACGATCATGCTGCATGACTGGAACTTTTTTATTTCCTTTAAATTACTTTTTATTTGTCACTACATTTCATCACACATCTGTGCGATATATATATATATATATATATATATATATATATATATATATAATATACATATATATATAATATATATATATATATATACCCAATTTATTTTTATTTACTAAAAAGCGAGGCCTTACCTGTTCAATTTATGAACGCAGTACGAATCCCTCCTGGAAAACAAGACGAAATTTCTTTTCGAAGGCCAACTTTGACAAAGTAACATTTATGGAATACTTGAACACTAAGAAAATAAGGACCATCCCGATTCGCATCTGGCCTGAAACTGTTGGACCAACATTGCCATACTGGACGCAAACACCTACGCCGTGTACGCCTCGTCTCTTCCTACATACAGGGATACTTTCCCCGCCAAACACCCTACAGCTCAACACACCCTGACCCCTACGATTTCCCAAGAACAGCATTTAAATCGTAGGCGTTCCAAAGAAACAAAATTCTAAACATTATAAAGAATAATGAATACATTGTGACGTACACCTTTTTTGGTGAGTTAGAAATAGAAGCACCCTTTCCTTTTAGTTTGGAAACATGCTTTCGGCGAGGAGTTTGGAATTTGGAACTTGGAAGAGGAGTTTGGAATTCAACGGATGTTTATTTTTCTCTAGTTTTGGTTTCAAACGATTTCTGGGTAATCACCAACAGCATTAGTCTGAGGAAAGAGGAATTCATTGTAATTTGGGGAGATCTTTCTTAGAATTCTATTGCAAATTATTCTCATTTTTTACGAATTTTCGTAGACTATGAAGCCATTTCAATGGCTCGGAAAGTTTTAAAATCAAAATTTTTGAAAAAATTTCTTCATTGAAATCCGTTTCGAGGCACTCTGAAACGAATCCTAGAGTTTAACGTTTTTCATACATACAGTCCCTTCCAGACGATAACTCTCCTTAGGATTGAGATAAAAATTCCGTTCATGCGCCAAAAAATTAAGCTTTCCGAACGAAAAGTCGAATTTATTGGCCTGCATTTATTGAGCACAATAGATTGGACAAATTTCAAAAAAGTGCTGAAAAAAATCACTAAAAATAGCAAAAAATGAAGAAAAATTGTTAAATTTATATTTTTAGCAGAATATTGCTCAAATAAAATTTATTAGCTATAAAAAATAACATTCAAAAATTGATGCACAAAATTATTGTCTTGTTGATGTCATTGTGATGTTGTAGGTATGTCATTATACTAATGGTCATTCTATAGTTCCTACGAAATTTGAATGAAAGGGGAACTCCTATAGCCTCTCTCTTCCTCAATTTCTAAAGCCTGGGCTTCCTCTTCCTCCCCACTATGATCAAGTCTAGTTTTTTCCGTTCTAGTTCACTTTCCGTATTTGTTATAAAACACAAATACCTATTGATAAAATCTCGTTTTCAATGTATTATATTATGGATCATTTCAAATAGTACAAGGCCCTATATCGTCACCACATTCTACGAAAATTTACTTTTAATGAGGTGGTCTCTGCAAATAATAGTGTTTCATTACTTCACATTCATGCATATAGGTACAATCATAATTTATTCAAATCAGGGTTAGCGGACACCTCTATAGAAGGCGACGTCAAGGACTCATAGGTGAAGCTTGTAGGCTCATCATGCTGAGGATTGCTCAACTAGGGAAAGCGGGGGATCATTGACCATTGTAGGAAGTTGGTAGGGCGGCGCGGCTGGCCGTCTCCTTCGAGTGCAGGAGGCGTAGGCGACACTTCAATCCCCCATTGTCTGCTTTTGCCTGGAGAATCTTACCTCACAATCACCCAGACTGAAAAGAACAGCCGGCAATGACTTGATTGTACCAACGCATCTGGTATTTGAACGGATGAACGGTGTCCATCACCTAACAGCGAGAAGAACGGGATTGGCAATAAATCCATGTTTCGTTTCATCACTACGTAAGTAGGTAGGGACCTACCTAACGAAAATATATAGGACAGTTTGGAGTAGGTACGAGTAATAGAAAAAACGTTTTCCTGCAAAATACGGAATTCCAATCAAAATTTTATGGGTCAAAGGTTATTTGTAGTCGGAGACGACCACTATGTTTTCTACAGGGACAACAGTGGTCAACGGAGGGGGAAAAAAATGGGTAGGTATCTAATATTTCAACCGACTTCACAACCAAGTGTGTGATTTACATATAATGATACTATGTGTATACTTTATTTACTTTTCATTTTTTGTAGAAAGGTTGAAAAATGAATGTCACTACGTGTTTAATATTCAGGATGCAAGGCACGCATTACGTATCGTCCTGAGTACGTAAATATAGAGGCACAATGTGAAAAGGAAAAGTCCAGTCATGCAGCATGACCCCATGAGTGAATTTTTGAAGAAATCTTCGACATTTCAGTCGCTATTGATCGTGTTGAGAAATTTTAGTTTATGATTTTGATAGACAAACATGGAATCAAATTATTAACACATGCACAGAGTAAACTCATCAGTTGTGATTACTTTTTTTTTTTTTAAAGCACCTACTACCTACGTTTTAAACAGCATGGTTCTAGGATTGGTTATACAGGGATACTTCCATAAGAGTAGTTCAATCTGAATTTGGACAATGTTTCATGCAAATATTACCGATTTTTACAACTAGCGAACGGCATTATTTTGATTTTTGACTGATTTTTCAACTTTGAAATTTTTGAAAACTTTATACATATTCTTATAGGAAATTTTACGCTGATTCCAAATATACCACATGTTAGTATGCTGAAAAAATTATTTCGCACAACAAATCGCAAAAAACAGGCTATTTTGAAATTTTTGACTACATTTTTGAAAATTTCAACCCGAAGATGTAATCCGATCATGCTGGCCAACGAACTTAAACTTTCGTTTTGTGTCCTTAACATTTTAAAATTTGTTTGAAGTTTCTAGCACAATTCTACGGACAGTTTTGTCTGGAATGACACATACATACATACATATATACATACATAAAAAAATGCGTTAAACTTCAGAATATGATTCAGAATAGCCTGAAACGGATTTCTGCATAAAAATTTTTCAAAAATTCACGTTCTACGAATTTTGAGGCGAGAGCAATAGCTTAATTTTCTTCAAAAATTCGCTAAAAAGAAGAAAAAAAGTCCAGTCATGCAGCATGACCCCATGAGCGAATTTTTGAAGAAATCTTCGACATTTCAGTCGCTATTGATCGTGTAGAGAAATTTTAGTTTATGATTTTGATAGACGAACATGGAATGAAATTTTAAACAAGCACCTACTACCTACGTTTTAAACAGCATGGTTCTAGGATTGGTTATACAGGGATACTTCCATAAGAGTAGTTCAATCTGAATTTGGACAATGTTTCATGCAAATATTACCGATTTTTACAACTAGCGAACGGCATTATTTCGATTTTTGACTGATTTTTCAACTTTGAAATTTTTGAAAACTCGATACATATTCTTATAGGAAATGTTACGCTGATTCCGAATATACCACATGTTAGTATGCTGAAAAAATTATTTCGCACAACAAATCGCAAAAAACAGGCTAGTTTGAAATTTTTGACTACATTTTTGAAAATTTCAACCCGAAGATGTAATCCGATCATGCTGGCCAACGAACTTGAACTTTCGTTTTGTGTCCTTAACATTTTAAAATTTGTTTGAAGTTTCTAGCACAATTCTACGGACAGTTATCGTCTGGAATGACACATATATACATACATACATACATACATACATACATATATACATACATACATACATACATACATACATAAAAAAATGCGTTAAACTTCAGAATATGATTCAGAATAGCCTGAAACGGATTTCTGCATAAAATGTCTTCAAAAATTCACATTCTACAAATTTTGAGGCGAGAGCAATAGCTTAATTTTCTTCAAAAATTCGCTAAAATGGTATTTTCATTTTACAAGACCCTTGACTTTGCAACATGCACCTCTCCGTGAATAGGCTGATGGGCTAGACCCATTTATGCCTATCTATACTGTACTCATTTATGCAAGCCAAACTAATGACCAACTACTAGTCTAAAACTTGGACTAACGGGTGAACGTTATTGCATACAAATAGGTATACTCGAAAATTTTATTTAAAAAATGTCTTGAAAAATTGCCGTTTTAAACAATTCGCTCAAATAAGGACATGCTGCACAACTGGACTTGTGATCTTACTTATTGAGAAGTGCAGCTATCATTATACCCTTCCCGACGCCCAGAACATACGTTTCTACAGTAAACATTCACAAATGAAGAAGCTGTGTGAAAGACGTAGGTATTATACGATGGTAAACAACTAAAATATTAACACACTTCTATAAGTGGCATAACAAAAATAATGTGAATGTATTTCTTCCGTAAGACTATAACATGATAAGTTTCAACCGATGATACTCCAAAAACGATTTGGAATGTTCGATATGACTAGATTACCTATTTATAAATTTTTACACAATGATTAAAATAAGCGTAGTAGATATATCACAAGTCAAACTTTCTTGAGTTGACCCCAGGAAGGACCACATTTGACAACAACAGGAAGAGGCACTTTCAGCTTGACAGCGTTCGACATCTCCGTTTTCACGATGTTTTTCACGATTTCGGCATACTCTTTGGAAACCTGAAAGAGATAAGATACATACCTAAAACATGCATCATAAAAGTTACAAAATTGATTAAACTCATAGGTTGAAGAGTCAAAACTGGTTAGGATAACTGGTTTTGGAAAGGGGTGGCTGACACGTTGAAATCACGATGTTTGTGACGATTGTTCATCATAAAGTAGGTATTATATTTGCACCATCTAAGTTGGAGAGTAAGTTACTTCAATAATAGGTAATCACGATACTCATATGTACAAACATAATAGAAAGGAGGTAGGTATACCTTATCATGAACCCATCTTTTTTATGTACTACTAAAGAGGCATGTACAGTAATGAAAAATTATCCAAATACTCCAAGAATAACATACCTCATACATAAGTTCGTCATGTAAATGAAGAATAAGATGTGAGGCAGATAGTGGCGTAAGGACTGGGTCCCGCTTTGGTATCGAAGTTTTTAGTCTAGACTCAATCCTAACGGTGGCAGATTTTGCTATATCCGCAGCGGATCCCTGGATCGTCGAGTTGACCGCTTGTCGCTCAGCTTGTGCTATAAAATGCAAATAAGACATTACGGTTCGCTTATCAGACAACACCATTGTCGTAATTATAAACAACAAAAAAGCAGGAATCCGACAATTGCATCAAACTACCAAAACATGCTCTTTAAGTCCTATAACTACAAGCACACCTCTCAACGATTTGTTGGGACTGTTAATGCCTTTAAGGCGTCTGACACGGCCCGTTATAGTGGTGATAAAGCCCTGTTTCCGACAGTCTGAAATACAGTTTTCTATGAAACGCTGCACTCCAGGGTAACTTCGTCGGAATTTGGCAGCCAATATAGCAGCTTCTGGCGGATCAACCCCTAAAGCTTCTCCAAGTGCTCGGTCTCCCATACCGTAGATGATACCGTAGATTATCTGTTTCGTTTGGTGCCTGATGTCTTCGGTAACCTTGAACAACCACAACAGTGTGCGATATTAATATCATTCCTGATTTTAAAATTTGTTCAGAAATGCCTGAACCAATAATGAATGAGTGATGAAGTTTACCTTTGTTTATCATCTTGAACCACAGAGCTTTCATCATAGAGCACATCACAATTTATTCTCAAAGTCAATTATGCTGATGTGTCAGAAAACACCAGCGAATGTGTGGTGAGTGAGTGTGAAATGCAAAGAGTAAGTTGTACAGGTATCTACTAACGAGTAGTCCTATTGTTAGTACAAGTAGCTTCAACTCAGACTATGAATTTGGCATACTAACTTGGTCGACTGGGATGTTATTCCATTTGGCAGCAATACTGATGAAGACATCCGCTTCGTTTTGGAACGACCGTAAAAGATCTGGATCTTCAGAAAAATGGGCGAGAATTCGAAGTTCTAATTGACTGTAATCTGCTGAAATGATAACGTTCCCTGAAAGGAAAAATGTGTTGATACTATTGTTGAACGTCATGTGTCATGTACCTAACTAATTAGTAGGAGTCCAAACTTCTGACAAATCTCAAAAACATTCTACCTACGAACGAGATTTCCATATGGCATACCGAAATAATTAATCATTCAGAACTCCCAACATTTTACGCAAAAATCTCAAGAGTAACATTCAGTAACAGGCGAGAACCCCAAGAACTAACACTGTCTAACAGCTGCCATGAAACACGTTGCATATGTTCATTTTTTCAAGGACATTTTCATTCCTTGTCAGATGAAATCTGGGTTTCTCATTTAATACTTAGATGAAATCACGCTGAGTAAGTTAATAGGTAGGTACCAAGTATAGTTTAATACTTAGATGATGACTTGGGTAGGTAATTATTTGTTTCAAAATAAGCTCAATAACTCCAAAAACTATCTTTAATTTCAAGAGGAGCATGTAAACTCAAAAGGGGGGGGGGGGTTCGTTAATGTACATCATAGAGTAAAAAACACGGGTACATACCTAAACCGTGAAAACCAAGTGATAAGATTAAGATAGAGGTGTTGCTTTAATATGGCGTCACACTTGATATAACTACCAACCATTATGGGAAAAGGACTTTGCACATTACCCATATTAAGAATATTCTTCCAGATCGACTAACGCGCAATAATTTTTCATACGGTCATGCCAGTTAACTAATTCTTCTTCTTGTTCTAATTCTTCTTCTTCTTCTAATTCTGATTCTAAACATCAGAATATAAACTAAAAATCTATTACATGGCGGCATAGATATGCCTCGTTAATTCAACGGTCAATTTCAATTTTGGCGGCTGTACGTTTTTTATTATAATTATTCATTTATGGTTTTTAGTAACTTTTGAAACATATTGCGTCCCTTCCTCAATTTATAACATACTTTATCAAACTGATTATCTTCAAAAGTTTCAATTTGTCACTATCTACTTTAAATACTAACCCTGGAATAACAGAAAGAAAGCGCAATTAATTTCAGCTGCTGGATTGATGGTAGTCCCTGTACATGCGCAAACATGCAATCCTTTTCAACAATCCTAATTTCTACAGTTTTGATTGGTTTTTGATGAAATTTCCAGGGATTAAGTGGATTGTCCACCAAGTTAAGGTTTAGTTGAACGACTCATTTGCACTGTCAGCGACATCACAACTTTTTTACCCTCTTTTTTTACAGTGTCGATGATTTTAAGTATCTTAAACATTATGAATGGCATATTCATTGCTACACACACTTTTTTGCTCATGTTTCGAAAGAAGTATGAGAAAAAATTTAATTTACAGATTATCACCACCCAAACAACGATTAAAAAAACCCGATTTGTTTCTTGATAATTTCCTTATTTTTTTACTTCTACTTTAAGGAAGCATGCATGATATGTTATAGTATGTTTCTTGAGAATCATTCATAAACTATTGAGACGATGATCTAGACAGTTAACAAGTCGGACGATGATCTGACCTGACTCACCAGATTTTGCGATGAAAGCCGAACGAAGGCTAAACGCTTCGTTATCTATGGTGAAATCTCTTGGAATATGCTGGAGATTAGGCTCGCGCATAACAATCCTGCCAGTGACAGTAAACGAGCTTGTCTGACCCCGACAGCGCCCATCCGTTTGAGGAGTCATCAGAAGTGGACTTAAATTCTGTCAAATGAAAAAGCACATAAAATGTGAAAAAAAGTAAATTGAAGTGTGTTTCGGATTGATCAGAATCCAATCTTATTTGCTTGGAATTCGAATCATTTTGTTTTCATCTGTATTCAATACCCTACACAACATCCAAAGCTTATTTTTAATTTTAATTTTTTTCATTTTTTCATTATTTTAATCATTTTTTGTTTTTAAGGAACTGATTAAAAGGATGACTCACCCTTGTTTTCAGAGAATTCAACTTCCGCCAGTTGAGAATGTTGATTAAGATCGGATTTTTAGTATCTTCCGGCTTAATTTTTAAGGATTCCTTCACCTAAAATTAAATGAATTAGTGAGCAACCACAACTCACATCAAGGTTATGCGTAAATCAATATTTATAGTTACCACTTCCACTAATTACAGGCACAACCTGATACAAAACTCAAAGTGAAAATTTCTACATAACATATTTGTTTAAATGCAAGATCCAACGAACAAAATAACCTTTTCATAAAATTTTCGTACGGTAAACATTAAAGTAAGGCTAAATTCATAATTAAAAATCTGTAGGTAATGTATTTAGTTCTGAATAACTTTGAAACACAGTTTTAAGATCTTTAGAAATCAGAAGGAAAAAGGAATATGTAGGTATGGAGATTCAACTGTACGTTTACATAGACCAATGAGCACAGCAACATTGTGATTTGGACAAACCTGATTGGATATAAAATCATAGAGCGATTCTATTGGGAAAAATGCAATGCCCAGTGATGTTTTCAGTGGTAGGTAATTAATGTTTCCTTTTTCTCTAACATGGAACACTTTTCAGTGTTCCACTCCCGCCACAAAAAAGTCACGAGATGCGGCTTCCGAATTGTCGAAGTGATTTTTACCCCAGACTTATCTTGCTTGTTGCTAATCTTACTCAGTTTCCGAACTATGAAAATTATTAACCTTTCGTGGGAATTTTCAAAGTTTATTGCTATAGCAACGAACCCACCCAACCACCCCCCCCCCCCCCCCCCCCCCGTCATCCTACTCCATCAAATAATTTTGTGTTTTTAGATTTGTATACTCAACACTGATTGAAATTTCATTTCTATCAGTCAGGATATCCATTCAGTGAAGGTAAAAATTACAGAGTACGGTGGTAACCTGATTAGCTTCAGATTTGCGCCTTAAGCATGTTCTATACTTTTTCATTATAACCATAATGCAGATTTTTAATATTCATTATGGCTCTAAGCTTTATAAAAACTCGTACTCGTAAGAAGAAATGTGTATTCCATGATTTCTTTTTCATTTTTCACAAAAATTACAAATCTGAATCCTCGAACTTTAATGTTCAGACTGGATACTAGCACAAACGTGATCTCAAGAGAGGAAAAACAATAGGAGTCCTAAAGGGTTCAACCCATTTGGACCATGGTAAAACAATTTTATTGCTACTTTTCCTCTGTTCTGGCATAAAAACGCTTACTCTAACATCCTGAAACTTTAAACTGCAGCAGACATTCTAACGAGCATTCCAATAGGTATATTATATCTAAGGCACTAGAGGTGGGGCTTAACAATGTAGTGGCCCTCAGCCACGCGTCGGACAGAGCCACTTCAAAGAGAAAATTCAAAATTTTGCCCTTCCGGGGCCCTGGAGGTCGTGCCAACTGACCGTTCAGCCTGGTCATGTTGGTTGCACTGTCCAAGATCTCCGAAATCTCATTGTTCTCTCAGCTCTCGATCGCGACAAATGAGTTGTTGTTCCACATCAGCTTCAATTCATCTTTAGAACAATTTCTCGGGCGAAAAAAGTGCCGGAATCCACCGTATAATATCTTTTTTTTTTGTGGCTAGTTTTTTTTCCCCAATTAGCAATTGCGAGTTTAACGCTATGTTTCGCTTTCAGGACCCTTCCCCTGGTCGTGGGGGTGCAACGGTAATTTATGGAAGAAGATCCATCCAAAACTCGCTGTTTGCATACAAAAAACCGGATGAGACGTTATCCAAGTTTTTTAGGTCGAGATCACGATTGGGGGGGGGGGGGGGATCTTCATGGATTTTTCCGAAAGAGGGCATAAGTGGTTTTAAAATTTTCTAATCCCGCCCGAACCATGGGCTGAAGGATGGGAGGGAGTGGGAGCTATCTAAAGAGGGGTACATGTACTCTATAAATATAAATCAAGAGTCGTCCTCCCGCCTTGTGAGTGTGATTAGGGGATGGACAAAGCAGAAGACTATCAATGCAATTGTGATGGATTTTGGAAATCAAGACAAAAAGATTTAGGCCACTGTACCATTGAATGAGCCTCCTTTACATATCTAGAATGGAAAAAGATTTAGAGATTGCGATGGACAAAGGTAGTTTCCCTACCACCCAAGGTTATACCAGGAGCTTTTTAGATTTCAGAATATCCTCTGGGTATTGAGCGCTAATCGCCTCAGCCCATTGAAGAAGTAACTACTTCATTTCATCACCCCTTTGTCACAAGATTCGCAGAAATAAGCAACCCATTTACAAATATGGTATTTTCTAAGAATCTAAGGGTCTCTTCACAGGGAGAATACGAGCCATTAAGCCTAATATTCTTTTTTACAGAAGCTTTAAGCTGCCAGTACTTTGATTAGTTTATGCCAAGGGAACTCAGCAAAAACGTATATGATGTAAGTGACTCTTATTCCAAATTTTAGTCATAATTACGTTTTTTAAGTCTTTCCTTGATGAAAGATTGAATCTTCTCCTTGCTTTCAAATAGATCTGTTCTTCTAGCTGTGCCATTGTTTCTCGTGTGCGATTCCATAGTTGCGTAGCTACATTGTGATCGAATGGCATACCAGAAAGCTCCATGTAGACCAACAACAATTGAATGGGCATTTCTATATCTGGAAAGAAGAAACTACTCTTAAGATAAGGGTATCGGACCACTATAAAACTTATCTAATAGAGAGTTCGAAAGTAAGTATCTACCATTTTGATGTAATGGTGTATATATATATATAATCTATAAGCAAAATTCTATCTAATTTCCGTCAGACCAATGAATAGGTTAATACAGCTAATGGAAAATGAAACTCACCCTCGAAAGGATTTAGTAATCCGCTTTCCTGCAGTTTGAAAGACAGCTTTTGCTTCAAAGACCAAATCATAACGGTGTCAGATGCAAGCTGAGACTTCTGTAAGTTAGCACGAGATATGGCCTCTGGGGTCAAGTGTTCTTTTGCCTGTACGAAATAAAGGTGCGACAAACTAGTATGTACAGTACATAGGTATTACATCCAAAAAGGACTAGAAATTTCTATGGATGAGACACTCGCAGCTTAATACGATAATATCAGGATCATATCCATATTAATGACAAATCCAAAGAAAATCCACACAAATGTTTTATTTTAATACTATCAAACTACAAAACAAACACCTGTAAATATTTTTGAAGAAAATTAAATCTTGGGTTTAATGAAGCCGACAACTCAATAAATGGGTCGTCTAGGAATCCAACTGAAGCTCGAGCCAACAATAAATTGACGGTGAAATTTAAAAATAAAATTTTCCAACAACTTATACATGGAAATCCATTTTGAGGCACTTTGGAATTATTTATAGAGTTCAACACATTCCCATCTGTGAATGTGATGGGCAAGGTTTCCAGTCCCTCTCAGCCATCATCCTTAGGGACTCGGGTTGGGAGATCGCCCGCACTGTTGCTGACCTTGACTTCAACAGGAACCATCTGTTGGTATGCGGTCGTGCTCCAAAAATGAACTCGTCAGCTGAGTTCACAAATGCACTGCATAATTCAAAGGATGGTAAAGAACTCTTGACAGTGCTTATTCGGAATCCCCCATTTCTTCCGACTTCAGAAAGGATTGAGACCTGCGACTACTGAAACCTTCATCTCGTCCGAATAGTCTCATACCTACCTTGGTGTAGGATTCTATAGAGAGTTGTGGAACAGTATGTGCTCGTGGCCATGCCTATAGAGATAAAATTGAGAACATGTATCATGTAGTGGAGTAGTGTCCACAAACTCAAGGTGGTCAAGATATTATGCGGTTACCAAGCAGATTGCAAGTGAATTATCATCCATCAGCTGAGATGTGTGAAGAGAGAGACAGTCTGTCTCATATGTCGGGTGACCAGAGCTCATCAAGCCCAATGGATCTGCTCTAACCCTGGATCTTCAGATTGTCAGTGGCAGTGTGGACATGGAGCAGACCTAGCAGCCTGAGATTATCAAGTATTCTACAGATAAGACACGTGCGTCAAGCGATATCTGAACTAAAAGGAGTAGCAACAAGCGACATCAAGGTCATGGTATCAGAAAAGTGGCAATAAGTAGCTAAAGTTGGTCATCCAAGCAGGAGCGCTCTGAAATATCACCTCCCACATCACATCCTTCGAGGCTCTTTCCTTAACTAATTATCATTCTACATGACACTTCCTTTCATCTTGCTGTCCCTCCTCCATTTTTCTTAATCCGTAGGACCAGCATCGGGTAAACATGTGGATCCTCCACACTGCTTAGTTTTAGCGTAGAACACGCAACTTTTTTTTTAAAACTATTTTGAGACCAAACAGTGTCAATAAAATAGGTAGCGGAAAAATAGTCGCTGCCTAAACCTCTCCAAAATTAAAAGCATTACTTAAGGCCAGGTTTCCTAGCGACAGGTTTTTTGCGCAGCAGGAACCGAATTTGCCTGAAAAACGTCGGCAGGAGCATGAAGTATATTACGCTGCGTAAAAGTGTTTTCCTAGCGACGTGTTTTATCTGTTCAGTTGGCGTTGAATTGTGTTGAAGGTAGCACGTGTTTGTGTGTGTGAAAACATTTACCTAATGCTGAAATGGAGAACATGATGAGAAATAGAAATGTAATGGCTGCATTGATAATTAAAGAAATGATAGATGGTGACGAAGAAGAGTTCATATTAACAAAATATGCCAAAGAAAGGAAACGTGTGAGTGATGTATTCTCAAATCGCAGAAATTAAGGAATGTTCAGCGTTTTAGTCAAAAATCATCTGCTTGACTATGAAGAGAAATTCCTTAGATACTTCAGACTGACCAGAGAAAATTTTGGGGTGTCCCAAGAAGGTGTCCCGCTTTGGGACATCTTGAAAACCTCGGAAATCGAAATTGGATCAACTCAAACACCGGAATTCAAGGGAGTCGCGCCAGCGTACTGCGCAGTTGACTCCTCCTCGAGCAGTCGCGTCAACGCAACGCGTTCTGCACTGACGTGATGCGCTCTCTAGGAAAACACCCTAACTAAATTCAAGGGAATCAGTGGTCGACGTTGAACGCCCGGCGTATCACGTTGTCAACGGCGCAAAAAACCTGTCGCTAGGAAAACAGGCCTTTAGGGAGCATCTCTGTGACATTAAGAGACAAATAAAATTATGGGTTCTTTCCTGATCAGCTGAATGAGCTAAATTCTCTCCTGTTCACAATAGGAAGTTGAAA
The DNA here is from genome assembly GCA_030762985.1 of Adelphocoris suturalis. Lineage (NCBI taxonomy): Eukaryota > Metazoa > Arthropoda > Insecta > Hemiptera > Miridae > Adelphocoris > Adelphocoris suturalis. Next base: position 25,370,663 of record CM061047.1, on the reverse strand, counting down.
TTCGATAGGGTGTCTCTCCGGGACTTTAAGCGACGACAGAAAATACGAGCTCCATCCTGATCAGCTGAGTTATCCAAATTCTCTCCGTTTCACCCTAGGAGTGTGAAATTTGATAGGGAGCCTATCTGAACACCGAGACGAATAAAAAGTCCAGTCATGCAGCATGACCCCATGAGCGAATTTTTGAAGAAATCTTCGACATTTCAGTCGCTATTGATCGTGTTGAGAAATTTTAGTTTATGATTTTGATAGACAAACATGGAATCAAATTATTAACACATGCAAAGAGTAAACTCATCAGTTGTGATTACATTTTTTTTTTTTTTTTTTTTTTTTTTTTTTTTTTTTTTTTAAAGCGCCTACTACCTACGTTTTAAACAGCATGGTTCTAGGATTGGTTATACAGGGATACTTCCATAAGGGTAGTTCAATCTGAATTTGGACAATGTTTCATGCAAATATTACCGATTTTTACAACTAGCGAACGGCATTATTTCGATTTTTGACTGATTTTTCAACTTTGAAATTTTTGAAAACTTGATACATATTCTTATAGGAAATCTTACGCTGATTCCGAATATACCACATGTTAGTATGCTGAAAAAATTATTTCGCACAACAAATCGCAAAAAACAGGCTATTTTGAAATTTTTGACTACATTTTTGAAAATTTCAACCCGAAGATGTAATCCGATCATGCTGGCCAACGAACTTGAACTTTCGTTTTGTGTCCTTAACATTTTAAAATTTGTTTGAAGTTTCGAGCACAATTCTACGGACAGTTATCGTCTGGAATGACACATACATACATACATACATACATACATACATACATAAAAAAATGCGTTAAACTTCAGAATATGATTCAGAATAGCCTGAAACGGATTTCCGCATAAAATTTTTTCAAAAATTCACATTCTACAAATTTTGAGGCGAGAGCAATAGCTTAATTTTCTTCAAAAATTCGCTAAAATGATGAGCTCTTTCCTGATCAGCTGAATGAGCTAAATTCCCTTGAGTCACCCAAGGAAATTTAAATTTGACAGGGACCCTCTCTAGGACAACGAGAATCGAATGAAATGCCGGACTCCATCCTGATCATCTGATTAAGCTCAATTCTCTCGTTTTCACCCGAGGACGTTAAAATTCGGTAGGGAGCCTCTACTACCGACACCAAAGGTAAAATCGTGTTCCACGTTCTTCAAAGTATAGCCTTAGGCTCTAGGTGGAAACAAATAGGGTCCGTCTGGGAGTAAATCGCCGGGTTTTTTATATTTATTAATTAACATTTTTTTAAAAAGGTTTTCTCAACATAAAAAAATCTAACATTTCAATGGAGAGGGTGAGTTCATTAAACAGCACTGTAAAGTGCTAACATTTCAAAAAATATACATCCTAAAAAAATTAATATAAATGGCAAAAAGCATGAAATTATTGTTTATATCTTTTAGCAGAATATTAGGAGTAATATTTATCAACTATAAACTAGAACATTCAGATTTTTAAGCATAGCTCAAATGAGTTAAAAATCGATAAAACCTGCAAACAAAAGGTAAAAATTCTAAAACTGGTTTGTAAAGAAGTTGTAATTGTACTTATAGTAAAACTGGTTGTTACTGCTATAGTTTAGCGTACAAAGTGTTCCAGTGTGCCTAACCAAATGTTTCAGAGTAGACGAATCATCTACTTCCGCTAAGCGGATTGCCGGTTCAGAATCCTCATGGATTGTCGGTATTATTTTGATCCCCGTTATCTCTGAACACATTGTTCGTATTGAGGCTAGTTCTCTGCTGAGGAGAGAACTATATGATTTTGACGCTTAGTTCTCCAAACTACCGGATTACCAAGAAGGTGTACTAAAAACTAAATACATGAATATCGCCTATACGGAAATTCGCAAATACTTGTATTACATGATCAAGTCGCATGAGCATCGGATATAACGTTTAGGTAGGTACCTACTCCATACGGTAGAAGAAAATGCAAACGTATTGTGTGATGAAAGAAGCCAATTTTGATATGTTGATAACAATGAATTGGAAGAGGATCGACGCATAAGCACCATAGTAAACAGTAGTTGCTAGAATCAACATACAAAAGAAGTTTACTTCAATTCCACTCATCATCGAACTACTCGGAGAAAAGACCTTGATTTCAGTATTTTAAAGATTTTTTCCTACGATGCGTCGAAAAATACTTCACCACCTGCTAAACCACAAAGTGGCCGCCTTTTGGCTATGCAACGAAAAGTTCACCACCCTGTACGAAATTTCAGACGACGCTCTCCTTAATTTGAAAAAATCCGTTCATTCGCAAAAAAAAAAAAAATCAATATCCCCAAAACAAGGATGAGTTATATCACTGTATCATAATATGTTATAAATATATGAGGATATCACTTTTTAGCATGATAAACTGCTCAAATTTCAAAAAAATTATTTTTAAAAACTGCTTAAACGTTTAATTTATTTTTAATAGTAGAATAATAAAAACAAACTAATATTCTACATAATATTTACTTACTAAGATAAGTTAGTTTATTTAAGTTATTAAGAAGTTAATGGCTGTAGAAAGGTATTAAATTAATTGACTACAAATGTGTACTAAATTAAATGGATTTATTGGTGTGTTTGAATTAACTACAATCGTTCGGAAACGTGTGCACAAAATGATGATACCAAATTTCATTAAAAGGTGTTTGAAAGCTTCAGAAGCTGCAAAAACTTGTTTAAATTCCTAAAATTGGGTTCAATAGCAATACTAAGTAAAAAAGTTTTTGGCCATAAGTAAATTTAGTTAGCTCTTTTTGCACATTCAAAAGCCTCAAATTGAAAAAATAAATGAATAAAATACGAAAACTTGCTAATGGGGTCAAGCTGGGACTTGTTACTGAAGAATAGTTAGTAATATAATCAAAGCTGCATTGTATGTGGATGGTACCGGTACAACTCGTGTTCCAAGTAATTTGATTCTAGGTCCCTCAAGCCAGTTTCACATGGAGCGGAACGAGTGGAAAGCGGAAGGACGGAACGCAATCTGATTGGCTGTTGGGACAACAGTTGAGGAAGGTGGCTGCCATGTTGTCGGAATGGGCGGACAGCGGTAGAAATTTGTATACCGTTTCCGCGTTCCGTCGAGCGGAGGCGCAAGCTCATTGGACAGGAATGTTGATAACCGCAAGTAGAGGTTTCAGATCAGAGAGGCTTTCAGTAGGAAGGTTATGATTCCGTTCACCAAGTTGACCGCTTCATATGAAAAATCTGAAGCGGTCACCTTGGTGAACGGAATCATAGCCTTCCTACTGAAAGCCTCTCTGATCTGAAACATCTACTTGCGGTTATCAACCTTCCTGTCCAATGAGCTTGCGCTCCGCTCGACAGAACGCGGAAACAGTATAAAAATATCTACCGCCGTCCCGCAGTCCGCCCATTCCGACAACATGGCAGCCACCATCCTCAACTGTTGTCCCAACAGCCAATCAGATTGCGTTCCGTCCTTCTGCTTTCCACTCTATGTGAACAATCTTTCTGACTCCGCCGCCCCTCCACTGGTTTTCCGTCCTTCCGCTCCATGTGAAACCAGCTTCACTTGTTTCATTCTTTCTGCTTGGGGGGTCCAAGAATACAAAATGAACCTTTCCATCCACAATTTTCAGCTGATTTGTATAGAATTTTCAGCGGATTCCAGAGTGGAAATCGGCCCTCAAAATACTACCTACCTATATTTCTGAGAGCCTATTGACCCCTGTACTTGTTCTATGAGGTCTTGTGCGTAAAGTAAGAATGCGAATTTCAAATAATTGCTCTTTACACCAATGCTATACAGATCGTGCTAAATGATTATCCATAATCTCCTTCTGAACTCAAAACATGGTACCAGCTGTAGAAATTGGATTGAAAAATATACATATTGACTATAAAATTAGGTATGATTTTTCATTCACATATTCTTAAAAAAACTAGCTAAAAGGAAGCATTGATCATGGGGTGAGGCTGAGAAGAGTGGATGCTAAGAAAAACGTCTGAGGCACACCACAAAATATGGTATTTATTCACAAATAATGCATAAAACGGTATATAAATTCAGGCTAAATTAATTCATCTATACGATCAGATAAGATAGAAAGGTATGAAACATACAAAGTGAACAAGACACATTCGAGCCACTTCAACTGTTCGTGGTCATCATTGTCTGTAGTAAACGTTCTTGTCTGGCTTTGCTTTTCTCTTCTTTCATTTTCTTCTTCATAGCTTTTTCTTTCTGTTGCATAACTTCCTTGAACCTCTCGTCCTTAGGATCAATTTTGAAGCCAAAATGTCTACGAACTTCTTCTATCAACGCTTCTTTCTTTGCTTTCGCGTCTGAAACTTCCTTCAGTTTCTTGGCAGCCCGCTCGGAAACTTCCCTCTTCCACTGATCAAGTTTCTTCATTGTTTCGACAATCTTCATTTGCCTTTCATCATTCAACTTTTCTAATTCAAGGATCTTCGCTTGCTCTTTAGCAGCGAGGTCTAGTACACTGTAGGGATTCGCGATTCTATCGTACTCCAGTTTCTTCTCCACGTCTTGCGGCGTAGGCCACAAATAGGCAGGATCAAAATTTGAACTTCTTCCATATCTACCGAACATTTTTCTTTTGTACAGCAAAGTCAAGTGAGCTTCGGTCATGGGCTCATCATAAGGTACGTTGCCGTGAAGGATGTTGAAATGGGCGGGGTTCAATCGAGACTTGTTCCTCTTCGCCTGGATGACAGCCTCACGTTCGATCATAAGTTCTTCCCCATCATCATCAGCCAAAGTGCCGTAGACAGCCTGATCTTCGGATTTATTTTCGGCAGTGCTTACGAACCGCAACAAGACGAGTCGCGAATGGCCAACGGCTCGGCAAGTCAGTAGGTTGCGAAATTTGAAGATTAGTGACATGCTTAGGTTTATTTATATGCTATGATAATAGAAAATCATGCTTTCAAGCGTTCCGCAGCAAAATGTTCACCACCACATGAAATTGAGAATGAAAACCACCGAAAACTTGATCAATTAGTTTTATCAACGTATATTATCAACGAAATCTTCTTCTTCTTCTCTTCTTGTGTGGAGCTATCTCATGGAGGTATGTTTGTGACCAAGTGTGATTAGATGGTGAATTTTCACCTCTCCTGATCCATTTGTTGATTGAGGGTAGTAATTTATCTAAGTTGCTAATCGTGTATATTACTTTACTTCTTTGCTATTATCATCTTACAACTCAATAGTGGGAGCCCCAGTAAGAATCTTACAACTCAAATTTCAACAAAGTTTTAGCAATTTTCGTTGATAACCTGGATCGGGATAACCTTTCTTCTTCCACTTCACCAAATTCAAGTAAGTCTAGTTCTATGGACCAATGTGAACCATGGAATCACAACATATTCACAATTCATTTCATGGGAGGAAGAAAAGAGCTTATAATAGGACAGAGAGGGCATGTGTCTGTTAAACTGTGGGAGCTCATGAAGCCAGTTTTCTCGAAGGGGCGGAGCCTACAATCGTAACCTTCAACACTGTTATAAAACCTCATTTCAAAACTCGCCTTGTCACGGTCTGGCCTTCCAGTTTGTGATCGTGAACTCTGAACTTACAGAGTCCCAACTCTGCAAATACAGAGAATTCCCACACCAACCACATTCTCTGATGAAGAAAATACATATAGGTAAACACAAAACATGAGTACCATCTAACATAATAAAGCTTTACTTAAGATCCCCCCTGAAACCCCTAACTGAAACGAACGACCAACGTAATAACGTGAAATGTGTTCATAATAACGGAATACTGCAGAATACCTACTTCCAAATAATAACTAGCGAGGCAAATTTCATTCGAAGCAAAGATAAAATTATTTACAAGTTATATTCCTTGACTGCATGAAAGCCACCGTTTACGTGTAAAATACATAGACAATTCAAAATAATTTGATTTTTTGTCCTATGAAGCCAAAAATCATTATTTTTTACTGGATTTAAACAGGAAAATCGTTATTTTAACCCACTTTGTCCATTTTGATTATAATCAAAGGAGTGAAGTTTGAAGCTAGAAAATTAAAAAGTAAAATGCAAGATACAAATATACAGCTAATATGTGTTCAATTGAGAGAAGAAATGACTGAAAATCTGAATAATCACAGGAAAAATTGATAAAATAATTGAATATTTATGAATTCAGCGGTTCGGGGAAAATTCGGTTTTAACAACGAATTCGAATTGAAATTTCAGTAACGTGCGATGCTCCATCGATAGTAGTTATCTATCCAAAATACCAACACTGCTATCGTTATTTCATTGGCTACCTGGTTTCACTCCCCGAATGGGCTGTCTCAAAGTGGATTCTTCCCCCTCCATGACCTGTCCTCTCGTATCCTATTATAAGCTCTTTGGGAGGAAGGTCTGAATGTGTCTGGTAAACTGGGGAGCTCATGAAGCCAGTTTTCTCGAATGGGCGGAGCCTACAATTGTATGGTCGGGGATAACCTCCTACAATGTTATAAAACCTCATTTCAAAACTTGCCTCCGTCGCGGCCTCACCCTCCAGTTTTGTGATCGTAAACTAAACTTTGTGAACGCTCCCGACACGAAATAACGATTGTCTATGAAAATTCGGCAGACTAAGATCTGAATCGAGTTGAGGCTTTATTATTCTTCTCTGCTATTTTCATTTTACTAGTTTATTATATTATTTTCATCTGTATCTTCAACAAGGTTGCAGTGGTATAATGAATTATTTTGATAGTGCTTGATTTCGAGCCTAGGATGGTGAAGCTATGCTGTGTTAGAGGATGCCGTAGCATTATAACATTAAATAACAGGATTTTAGCCCGTTCAACGCTACTAAACTGTGCTCTCACCATTCCCTCGCCTACACATAAAAAAAGAAAAAATAATTACGAATTATTAACGATTAAAAAAAATTTTTTCTTAATTTTTTGGGCAAAATTGAGTAGTGAGGTAGGTACTTCCCTGAAGACACTTACCACAACCGCAGTCGACAGAGGGGGTAGCCAAGGGAGGAGAATATTAGGAGAGGGGCCCCCCGAGAGTGTCTCGGGGGGCACCTGGTGAAAAACACATTTTCCCGAGACAGTCTCGGGCTGTTGAACGGGTTAACAGGAGAATCGTTATTTTAACCCACTTTGCCCAGTTTGATTATGATCAAAGGAGTGAAGTTTAAAGCTAGAAAATTATAAACAAGTAAAATGCAAGAAACAAATACACAGCTAATATGTACACCTACATATAATGTGTTATTGAAAGAAGAAACAACAGAAGACCTAATAATCACATAGGAAATAGATATAGTAATTGAATATTTATGAATTTAGCGGCTCGGGGAAAATTCGGTTTTAAAAACAAACTCGAATTGAAATTTCAGTAACTTACATCAATGCTTCTAAGCCATCGATAGTAGTTATCGATCCAAAAATATCGATACTGCTATTGTTATTTCATTGGCTACCTGGTTTCATTCCCCGACTGGGCAGAGTCTGAAGTGGCTTCTTCCCCCCTCCACGACCTGTCCTCTCTATCCTATTATAAGCTCTTTGGTATAAAATTATTTTTACTCGCAGCTTTTTTAAGACGCACTCTGGGCCTTAAGGCCGCTACACACGTTCTTTTCCTACCTCCTCAAAAAGAACCACGCCCACAAAGGAGGTAGTGAAGGAACGTGTGTAGCAATGAAAGAAGGAGGAAAGTAGGAAGCTCCTACCTAGGAAGGAAGGAAGGTCCTGCCCGTCCTACCTTCCTAGGAAGAAGCTTCCCCCACTCTTTCAACCTCCATGGAAGAGCGTGGGGAGGCATTGATTATTAAGACGTACTACGGAGAAAGAAGGCTTTCGTAGACTCAAGACCAAGTCAAGATGACAGAAACAGAATAAGTAATTTGGATAGCAGCTGGACGTCGGTGGACAAAAACGATGAAGAAGACGAATAAGAAAATTGAAGGCACTCCTGAACCTCCCACAGGGGGGACGTAAGGATAAGAAGATCTGTAAATCTTGTATAAGATGGAGCAAATGCGTGAGTAGACATTTTGAGGGCAAAAAGTCAAGAGAGAAGAGGCGTAAAGCCGAAGAGAGAAAGGTATGACGGCAAAATTCTTGTGAAAAATAGGTTGGTTGCGTTGCGATTTACTGACATTGAGCCATCATGGCGAATCTTGGCAGAAAAACAAACCTACTCCAGGTGTGACGTCACGTTAATATGGGCTATATAAGGGTAGGTAAGTCACTTACAACTAAGTTTCACTCACCCAGTGCACACGCACAATGTTAACCCACTAGCGATTCCTTTTATGTGACTTGTATTGGTTTGAGGATGTGGTTGGAAGATAAATAATTCCCTAAGCACATATTTGAATTGGTAGGTTTACTTACTTGAGAAACTAATCCTGGAGATTGTTCGTAACAAATTGCTAATCACAATAACCTTGCTGACTCAGATTAGTTTAAAAAAATTTATAAAAAAAGCTTCATTGACTAATGACAAGAAGACATTGGACAGGTAATTGTTAATGATTCTTGTGCAATTCAACAAACACCAACAGTAACAGGCCTTATCACTTGATATGATGAGTAAAACAAGATGAATTCACCAACACATTCACAACCCCACTGTTCTTTCAATAACAACCCTGTTGGATTTGAGCCCGCATATGATAAAAATAATTAATTGGTTAGGTAATGCAAGCAAAAAGAAGTCAAGGGAAACTGTACAGGAAGTTTGCAGTCAAAAAGACTTCTGACTATTGCAAGTGACATGTGATTGGCTGAAGGTGTCTGCACCCCAACCGTCATGGATGCTAGACAGTCAGGGATCACCTCAAATGACTGTGAAAACCCAGTGTACCATCATAGATGCTAGACAGTCAGGGATCACCTCAAATGACTGTGAAAACCCAAAGTGTACATATGGCTTTTTACGTGGTTCCAACAAATCTATCATGGGCTAATCATACCGCTTAACAAGATTATCGTCAATCAGTATTTCTAGTAGCTTTTAGTAAGTTTATTTCCAAAAAAAAACTTTCATGTATGTTGGATGAAACCCATTTGATTCACAAAGTCAATGGCTGAAGCTAACTCATTTTTATTATCTTGTGATTTGCTGTTTCCAGAGGCCATGGAAACCTTCCCACGCTACATCCATCACCCAATCAACCTCAATATAAAATCCTGGACTCTTACACAATTAGACCAATGATTTCACCATGGTCTTTCCTAATAAGTAGCGTGGAGAAATAATGAGACCACACATCATATCTGACGACATGAGTGTTGAATGGGTTACGAAATTCTACAGATGTAAATGTAGGGTTTGATGGACCTGAATGATAGCTTATGACAGAGTACGTAGGTAAATATACCAAGCTAACGAGAGTAATCAGCTGGCAACACCAACTGGGGGGCATTATCTATATAAGATACCATTTGGTGGCCCTAATTCTGAAAAATAAATAGCTGTGGCAGTTGCGGTTATACACTTACCATTTGTTTCAATAACATTTTCTCTTCTCGGGGATTTAACAACCAGTCAGCCACACTGATGTCCCATAACTTACATTGTGCTGAAATTTTGCAACACTGAAACAGTAGTTTCAACTGCCAGGACAAACAAAACCCAATAACTGTCGTGTATTTTTCTTGGAAGATGGTTTTTATAGCATCGATACAAATACACTCTGAAACAGAATTAAAAGAGGTATTTAAAAAACCAGGACTTGGATACTTTTAACAGATTTAGAATGATTTTGCAGGGAAAGCACAATATCTCGATTTGAATCAAATGAGCCAACAATAAAATGCTCAAGATACTTCTTAGCCTATAAGCTGAAACAAAATCAATAAATATCAACTTACTTGAGCTTCTTAGACAGCAATGAAATACTTCATTTCCCATACAGAAATACATCCCGACAATCCCAATTTTGTCATAATGAAAATCTGGATCTTTTTCAGTCTTGGGATTTTTCATTATCCTCATCCCGATTCTATTTTCAACAGTATTTATATTAGCTGTTTCTAAATAGAATGCTAGTTCCTTATGGTGTTGGATTATTTTAAGGAATTGCTTTAGTTTGTCATTGTTCTCACATACTTCCAAAAAGTTATTGACTGCTGGAAAATTATCATGTCCTGATAAATATTTTGTCTCTCTTATCCTCGAAGCAACTGGAGCAGAATCTGGTATAGGCTCCTCGCCAGTTATTAGGTTCATATCAATAGATACATTTTTTCCCCACGTTTCAGACTTAGTTTTCTTTAGTTTTTTAGCACAAGGCAGATCATCGAGAGGTAGAGCTGGTTCTGCGATCTGTGAGTTTACTACAATGTTATCAGTCCCATTCGAACTGTTTTGAGACACACTACTCGAAGGCAACAGAAGTGATTTTTTACACGAAACCACAAATGAGGATTCACGGTGTGGATGTGGATTGGTTTTCTTGACACCACCAGCAGGCGAACCTGGTGACCTTGAGCATTTCACAACACACACTCCAACAGCAGGGTACTTTGAAGGTGATGCACTAGATGATTTGCAACTACTCCTTTTTGGTGGTGAAATGGCAGATAGTTGATTATCGACAATAATGTTTGTTGAAGAACGTGCAGTTTCAAATTGATCAAGACCATTGTTAGGGACCTGAAATTTATTATAAATAAAATTAAAAAAATTAAAAATAATTTAACATTTTTAAATGATCAAACGAAATCTCAAACTCACAGTTGCTACATAGTAAAGACCAAAAATAGTACATTTATAAGGCTAAGGTTACTGTGGATGCGTATTCTGACAAAATTTTGTTCAGACGAATTCGTCACAACAAATCGTCAGAACAAGATCGGATTGGTGGATACAGTGACTGCAGTTTCTGATAGTCAGAACGTTTTTTGCCATCGGCGAAAATGATAACAGTAATTACCTTTCTCATTTATTTATTTTATTTATTTGTTTTTTTTTTATTTATTTATTTTATTTTTATTTATTTATTTTTTTTTTTTTTCAAGTTTCTTGTTTTTGTTTATGAGATCACATGATAAAGAAGAAAGTAATCTCAACAACATGAAACTAATAAAAACAATAAAGCAAAATGTACACACCGGTACTGTTGAGTTCTTACACAACCTTCTACCATTTTGTTTCTAATGTCCCACAAAGACCTATAGTACAAAACTAGACTAATTAATTTATTAACACCCATTTTAAGAAAAAACACGAAGAACGACGATATAAGTAAATACCTCCAGAACAAACGAAAACGGTGAAACCCTGGGCATCGTCAAGTAAATGTCAAAGAGGCTACATACGAAATTACAGCTTCCTAGAGTGTAAAGCATAGAAATTAGCTTTAAGAGCCACTCATCTGATCCGGACCCTAGACATCGTCAAGTAAATGTCCTAAAGAGGCTACATACAAAATTACAGCTTCCTATTATGTAAAGCATAGAAATTACCAATTAAAATGATTTAACCACCGCTTCACAAATCAAACCGTTCTCCCAATATTCGGATGATCTGCTATGAATCAAATCATCGAAAAACCAGCTCAATGAAATCATCAGAAATTAACAAGCGGTTGCAATCATGTTCACAAATCAATTATTGAGAATGATCACCTGAGTGTACGCAATTATTCAAATAATCATGATATAATAATCATCATAACTCAGCTTGTTGGCCACCCACTTCGCAGTAGTTAACATAATATGGATGGATAAATCGAGTGGTTTCGAACGAATGGTCAACGATTTTTGTGAGATGAAAAACGACGAAGTACCATTTCCCTAGCAACGACTAGGTTGTAAGTGGAAATCATCAGAAAACCAACCGTAACGCTTTTTTCGTTTATGTGCCAAAGTAAAGACATAAAATATCAAAAATGAAATAAAATAAACAAACTAGTTTGGTCGTTCAATTAGTTCTGACGTTTACGCAGGTATTCGGACGAATTGGTCACAGTCAAAGTAACCACTCTCATTTGAACACATAGGTAGTTTGTTTATTTCGGACGAATGCGTCACAACAAAAGTTTGTCAGAATACGCATCCATAGTAACCTAAGCCTAACGCAAGTATCTACTTAAAAATGTCAAGAAGTGAAAAAACTCACAGGTTTAGATTGACCTTGGTTGTTGATCGTTTTGGTGGTGGGAGATTCGAACATGTCAGGCGTTCTAGGTTCTAAAACTGTTCCATGTTCGCTAGATTTGAATGAATCTTGGAATGCTTCAGCCAAATAAGACTCGGTCAGACTGTTTCTCGCCGGTTTAGAAGATACACTTTTCGATACACTGGACTGAAGAGGCGATTCAACAAGCTCGATGATATTTTTTTCAGCAGGAAATGTGAGAGGAGGTTCGGAGTCCACAACATTCATAACTTGAGTGTCAAGAACAAAATTTTCAGTGAAGTAATTAGAAATACTTGGCACCTCAAGAGAGCTTTTCTCAGCCCTGGATTTGTGGGCACTCAAAGTACATCGCTTTTTATTAGGTATCTTCCATGGATGACCATTTGATTCTGAATCATCGATGGATCTCTTAAGATTACTATGACAAACAGATAAGTCTTTTTGGCTTTCAATAATTTGTGACGCTAGAAGAATACTATCACCACCCATATTCGAATCCAGTTCATCAAGAAGTTTGTCTGAATTTATACCACAAAGCATTGAATAAGAAAGCTTATTATCAGCTGCGTCATTATCAGCAAACATATCTGCATCACTAAGTTCAGAAGCAGCTGGGGATATTTTAATGGTAGCATTGTTGGTTAATCTCTCCTGCATGACATTCGAAAATCTACTTTCAGGAGTGCGAAAGCTTGAGTCGAGCTTTCCTGTGGTAAGACCTAAAATACTCGAAGCGCTGCCAAGTCTTTTCGTTTCGAGAAATGTACCGTCACCCTTTTTCTCAGAAGTTTTACTTTCAGGAGTATGAAAAGGTGTACTCGATTTTATAGAGGGATTTAATTTCTTCAAAATAGATTTTTCTCCTTCTAAAGGTGAATTAAGACCAAACGTAGAGTCGAATGCTTTTGACAAATTTGTAAAATGTAACTTGTAGTCAGCAGAATCCTTAACTTCTGTACCTTCATTTTTCATCATTCCAGATCCGCTTGGTAGTGATAATCCAACCTTTTTTTTATTTTGAAGGTTGAATTGAGATGGAAGTAGTTCTTGAGAGGCAGGCACTACAATGTCTTCACTCATAACCTCATGTTCAGCTTCTGAACAAGATGAAGAGGGTGACCTCAAAGTGCTATCGAGTTTGGGAATACACGGATTACTAATATTCAATAAGGAGGAGAACTTCGAAGGCTTCATATTATCATTATCTTCATCCTCATCGCTGATGCTGTCACGATAAACTTCTTCAACCCTATGATCATCGTCACTAAGATGCAACCGAAAAGCTTCATTTGTGAGCATAAATTTATCTACAGCCAAGGGAACATCAGATGGTTTCATTTCTGCGATGCATGATTTATCTTCTGCAACATTTTTGGTTTCAATATCCTGGGAAGCATTATTAACACTAGCCGATTTACCCAAAGTTTCATGTTCAGAAGAATTTTTACTATCAAGAGGGATAGGTATTTGAGTACTAGTTGATCCAATACTATGTTCCAGCCCGATCTTGAAGTTCTGTGACCCTGTGTTCAAATTCTGAAAGTTTGCTGAAGAAACTGAAAGATTCAATAATGAGTCTTGACTTTCATCAATTCTAGTTGTGTGATCAGGTATGGTAGTTTTGGATTCAACTTCTGTCAACTTCGAATCATTCCAGTTGACATGATCGATGCCCATCTCCCGCTGCAAGGAAATCAAGTTATGAATAAATTTAATATCTTAATGTAAATAGGTTTCTAGAGTAAGGTTAATTACCATTTACTAAGGTTAATTACTATATGCATGATGAGGCTTGCAATTCGATTATCATTCTTACTTGAGGTCATGATTACAAGCAAACATGAATAATGCCATAAGCCATTAAACGTAGTTGTATCGACTCGACTTTGATCAAAAAGCACAGGACTTCGACTACCTAGCATCCTATTTATAAAATATTTCTGAAACCTGCAGTATGCAGGTATGGGAGCCAGCATGATTTAAATTATAAAGGTACCAACACTTTTGAAATAATTACCATCAAGAAGGTTCGAGCCTCCTTTACAAAGAGTTCAGCCGCTTCCAGTTCAGTTAAACCTGGTCTGCCGGGAAGGTAAATATCTCGTCTTTCTCTTCCTCTTTGTGGGTCCTCTGAGCTAAAAATGAAATAAAATACATATCACTAACGTCGAAATTGTAAACAAAGACTTGATGAACCGTTGAGAGTGGAATAAATGTTATTTGATGTCGTCATAGGCAGAAAGGAAATCCATATACCTGATTATAAAACCAAAGGTTGATTAGAACTAATATTTACGTTTCATGTTCAGTGATTGAGGTCTATAATGTTCGTATCATCAAACCTTGTGTATGGTAGAGCCTTGCGAATAGCAGTACAAATTTGCTTGACCGAGGATTGTGCGACCTCTGAAACTGTAGTAATACCACTATTATAGAGGCCGCGAGCCATCGCTCCAGTCATGCACTCAAGTCGCAGTAAATCCAACAGATCACGATGAGCACCGAATTGGATCCTCTGGCCCAATTGAGAAACAACCACCTCCATAGCGCCCCAACTTAACTTTCGGCAGAAATTAGTAACCATTCCTAAAAATTTGATTAAACAATTCAGTAATTCCTCATGAGAACGTTGAACAATCGTAAACGAATTTGCGAGTCTTAAAAACGGGTGTACATTCATTTTTAAATGACAAAAAATTCTTCTTTCAATTTTCATTGAGTATCATAAGTTCCAGTTTTTGAGTTCTGCCCAATTAGATTTACCCCTACTTCCGTTCAGTTACTACTACGAATTAATTGTAGCCTATTGATCGCTAAGGACATTGTTTGTTTTGATAGGTACAATACGTGTTAACGGTTGTTTTTAGTTGGAATATTAAAATAGTTGCTTAGCGAAAATAATATACCTATATACTGATAGGTATACTGATGCGTACCAATATTGGCAAGAAAATAATGTCTCTTAGCTTGGAAAAGCTTCCGACTCCCTGTTTGGGACGGGAATATATACACCCCATGGTGGTTCATTTGAAACCGATTTTCTCGTGATTCGATGCAATTAATGGGAATTTCACACTCCTTATAGTAAATTAATTCCAATCTCTCCCATAGGTCACTAAATATAAGTACCTTAAAGAGTGGTGATCTCTTGAAACTGCGTGGTGTTTCTCATTATGACATTTCTCGCAAAGAATCAATTCCAAGCTTGTAGGTAAATTTTTGGAATTTTCTAATACAGCTTTTAAACCTCAACTTTAATAAATCCCACTCACCCGAAAAAGTAGATGCTGACTGCTGCAAATTCTGTAATACGCCCTTATTGCATCCATACTTTTCAGCGACTTTGTTCAGTGGGACTTCATTAATGAGATCTTGGAGAGCTAAAGCAGTGAAAAATCGCCTATGTATAGCAATTTTTTGTGCCTGTAACAAGAAATAATACTTCAACAAATATCTAACGAACGAAGAATATGTCCAATTGGACACATAATGGTTAACCGTTTTTACATAAATGTAAGGAACAAGGTTTATTCAGAATCAGAGCAACATCCTCCCCGCCTTCTCGAATTCACTAAAAAGTAAGAATTATTAATAGGCAGATCGGTAGATAATGAATATGTAGGCATTATCATAAATCCATTGGACCCTTTGATAACACATCCTCCCTCCTCCTTTCTCCTTGATTTTTTATTGACGCACCAGCTCCTTAACCACCAAGATTGCCCTATTCCAAGACGGAAATGACACGTAACCCAACTAAGCAGTAGGGAGGCCCCAAAACGGCCGGTTTTCTCCCAGCTTGGCTGGTGTAGAACTTTTTCATTCATACAGCGCTGCACCATTCCATATTAACCTTCAACAAGACCCAATCAATGTGAAAAATCCAATAATTATAGTATGGTCTACGTGCACGGTGACTTTTCAGAAAAAAATATTTGGGAAAACCCGCGGAACTGCGGATTTTGTGAAAAGCCACCAAAGTTTATGCTCCCCTACATTGGCTACCCTGCACACCTCCCCACGCTCCACCATCTTGCGAGATGCGAAATTTCTCGTCACTTTGTATGTTCACCACCGCGCAGGGGAGCCAATGTAGGGGAGCGTAAACTCTGGTGGCTTTTCTAAAAATCCGCGGGTTTTTAAAAATATTTTTCTCTGAGAAGTCACCGCACGAGATGTGAAGCATACGGCTGCATAAGTAAACAGTCTTGTCCTCGACTTACTATAATTGTACTCAATCTTTCCTGAAGGTAAGTTGAGTTAGTAATTATGCACAACTTTACCTCGGAATCAAAAACATTAGTGCCAGTAAATAAGCAGACCAGATTTAGCGACGTTTGAATTACTGTCGGTGAGTTTTAAAACTTTTGCCGAGTCGTTTACAACAATTTTTTTCAACTTTTGGAGTTATTTCTACGATTTTTTTCAAGTGTAGGAGATTTCGAACCACGATTCTCTACTTCCCAATATCCTTCCGGACTATCGGTCGTAGATCAGGTATGGTTTGGGGTAATAACAAACATCATTCAGCACACGTATGTTAAGTTGCAACTCCATTCTCACCGCTTTTCTCCCGGATTACAACGTCTTCCCATTGACCATTTTACGACTACTCAAGTTCAAACACCACACAAAATTCCACAAAAGTTATGTTCATAGACAGTTGAAACATAGAACTCTTCAACATAGGTACCTAAGGTACTCCCTTTATAGTAATTACACAGTATGTATATAATTGATGGTGTAGAGCAAATGGGGAATCAGGACCAAAACGGGGGGTTTCTATGAAATACATTCTTACATCACTGATTCATTAGTACTTACCTGGTCGTTTGCTTGAAAATTCATGTTGCCTCGCATCGCTTTTATCAAGAATCTTTCATCAACTCCTACCATCTTCCCGACGTTCTGTACATTGGTAGGTAAAGCTTCCCACATTGAAAATGCTTTCATCCAGTCCAAAGACCATTGGTTGCTAACCGAAAAAGGAGTGACCTGACATAAAGATCATAATTATTAATGATTTAAACAAAGAATCGTCTGCAAAGAAGAGAAGCCTAGATTAACATCATTCACAACTAAGGTTTTAAAGCTAATAAGCCTCCTTAATCAATTACATTCTCATCTTATTTACTTGATAAACAGCATGGAGATCGCTGTCTAAGATGAAACACTTTCTCGCTTTATCTAGCTCAGCTAGCAAAGCCAGTCCTTGGTCAGGAGTCATGGAAGCACTAAGACAGGCTTCAGCAAGTGATGAGACACTTATCTCTGTTTCATTTTTTACGTCAATAAAGCCTTTAGTAGCGAGATATTTTATGCATTTTTGAACTGCCTGACTGATGTATTCTGAATCTTCATAGGCAGCAAGTAGTGTGCAGTTAGTGTAACATCTAACTTCGTCGTATGAAGATATTAGCCCACTCGCGACAACCTGCGCACATAGAACTATTAAAAAACTACTCCTCACTAGTTTATTCAACAATTTCATTTGTGTAATTAACAACCAATGAAGAAAATACCAAATACATTTTATTTAAAACCACGCACCTCAAGTACTGCCCTTTTTAAGCTGTTCGATAAGTCTGAATGTCCTAAACAACTTTTAACCGAGGGCAGTTCAGAATTAACAAGTTTCAAACCCTGAGACCTTTGTTCTTCCGTACAAAGTAGGTAACTTTCTCCTGAAATGACATATTGAAACAAATAGAAAATATATGGTACAATTGGGAATATGCTTTTCTTAAGGGTTTAAATAATTTGCCGCGATCGCGACCCACCAGCAGTATCTTTCCCCATCCGTCCAGCTCGTCCCACCATTTGCTTATAAGAAAGAATGTCCATCACACGGCCATTGAACAGAGGAGAGCGAATGATGACTCTCCGAGCGGGGAGGTTAACTCCTGAACTTAGCGTTGAAGTAGCTACCAAAACTCGCAAAATATTTCGACGAAATCCACCTTCAATTATGTCCCTTTCATCCAATGTAAGTCCTAAATAAAAACAAAACAATTGATGTAATGACGGATAGCGAATGTACTTAACACAATGCTTCATTTATAATGTTTATTTGCAGCTTCTTATGATGAAGTAAATATTTCATGAGGTTATATTATAAGTCATTTAATACAAGTTATTTATTTGGGCAAAACTTCGTTGCACTGTGGAGTCAAAACCCGCTTACATTCGCCAGATTGGATTTCTTAAGAGTGAAAAATATCGTTTATAGACATACCCGCATGATGATAAGCTACTCCAAACGAAACACATTTTCCCAATACTGATTCGAGACCAACAGGTGAGTTTTTGAGCTGCTGAAGGGTATCTGATATAGCTTCAGAATTGAGCTGTTTCCTTATTTCAACAGCCAAATCGTTATTACTGCTTCCTAAAAAAAATTATGAAGAAGAAAATACAACAAATTAAAGAAAATGTAAAGAAATTTGCATGACTTTTTTAAATGTATTGGCCAAAAGTCTATGG
Organism: Adelphocoris suturalis; assembly: GCA_030762985.1. NCBI lineage: Eukaryota > Metazoa > Arthropoda > Insecta > Hemiptera > Miridae > Adelphocoris > Adelphocoris suturalis. The sequence goes on along the minus strand of CM061047.1, from coordinate 25,352,019 downwards.
GTTGGTGTTCACCAAGGTAAGAAATGAAAGCTGTCAATAACCGACTAAGGGAGAGGGGTGATTGTACAGACAAACGAAGATCATTCCAGGCACTTGCATCCATTGCTCCAAAAGAACAATTTATTAAGCTAATGTGCCTTTTAAAGAAAGGGCCCATTGGATCAGGTAGTCAAATTCGATAGCCCATTGGCTGAGACACCGTCCAGGAACCAGAGGGAGAGGAGAGGAGACCCAAAATAATATGGTTGGATCTGGATCAGAAAAATGCTGTGTGCTGCGAGGGGCTTGGAAGATTGCTGCTCAAAATAGAAACCAGCAAACAAAGGTTGTTGGTTGTATTTCATTTAGAGATATTTTGGAATTGGTATAAGTACCTACACAAAAAAAAAGAGTTAACTAGACCCTCGATTAAAAAAAAACGGACGGTAGACCTCAGGTTCTACAGTCAGATCATTTAATAATGATTAATTCTACACATTATTAGTTCATTATGGTTACTTAGCAATATTAGTTTATAACTGAGCGTAATAAATCAGCTTTCCTTGACACTACAGAGGCTTAGGGACTATGAGATGCTGTGATAAAATTAGAGCATTCCAAAACGCAGCAATTATTTCACAAAGGTTTATTATTTTTTCAATTGAGTTTGATCGTAGTATTAGTTGGCTTGCGTACGTCATAAGGCCCGTTCAGACTCCTCGGCATGTCCTATTTCGAGTTGCCACAACCTATAATTATATACGCATGTTTATATTTCTCGATTTGAGCTCCTATCTATTCAAATAGTTATTGCCTTAATAATATCATTATTATTATCTAAGTACGTACGAAAAGTCGAGAGGATATGTTATCAAATATACGTAGGAAAAGCATTAGTATTAACACACAAATATGACCTAGAAAAAAACATATACTCATGCCTCGAAGGAACGCCGTACCCACTTCATGGTACCGTGGTGTATTATATGGGTATAACACGTAAAAGTAATAAATATCCATTCTCCTACACCCCTCTGGTACGCCCCTGGTCACTCCAGCCACCACAAGGTGCCGCGGCGCCTCCTCTCACTCCACCCCTCGCTCACCCCCCTCACCACCCACCGTGACCCCCTGCCAAGCGTGCCAGGCGTGCGTCTAACACTCAAAGCCTCGAAAAAGACACTTTTTCGCCCATTTTTGACCCATACATAGCATCTATGCGAGTAAAGCAATCGAGATGGTTAAACGTTAGGACCAACTAGACCCCAAATGGAGTCTATGTGCGAAAGAACAGGTTTTTAAAGTAAATTCTTAGGCCTTTTATGGCCCGGACGGCGGACGGCAAACGGACATTTCAAATTTGGATTCTACGCACCTTGAAACGTAAAGTGACAAAGTTTGAGGGGGGGTTATAAAAATTTTTTGCTACACGATCACATAGGCTTATTATTGGAAATGATAAACCAAAAGTGGCTAACGATTTTCCAGCTATGACAACTAATGGAGTTACACTTCCCTAGTAACGCATTGGTTGTCCGTGAAAACCAATAGAAAACCCCACCGTGACGTGACGAAAACAAATGGAAACGTCCTATTAATCATTATTAAATGAAGAACATTATCTCTAATTCCACGAAAATAAAGAGTTACAAGGTTAGATCGATTTCGATCGTGAGACCATCATCAGTTACAAACAATAACTGAACATATTATGTTAGAAAGGACACAGTTTTTATAGTCACAGGATCCCGTTGGTCGAGAGAAAGGAAAGTGCATGAGGTACAACGAATTAAGTGTATACAAAGTGAAGGGTATTATAGATAATCCGATGAAATGACGGGAAGGAGAAGAAATACTCAATCTGGTGTTATCAAGGGGATAATTCCAAGCTTTACAGAAATGAACCAATTAACGGTGAAACATACTGAGGGATATCCTGGTCCTGGGGCCATGAGTATTCTGGTCAAACAGGAAATTCAGGGAAAGAAAAGAATAGACGAACATGTAAAGGATTTCAGGGAAAATATAGGTAAATCTGAATTTGCAAATCATTTAAGGGAATCCAAAAATAGTGATGATTTTGATTTGTAGAATTTCTTCATTTTTGTCCAAAGGGTACATATTGAATGTACTGGAAAACTTCGAAATTATCAAAAGTGAAAGGTCTAGTAAATGTTTAAATAATACTAACTAAATAATACCCCCTACTTTGAATACACTCAATCGATTGAACCTCATGCACTTTCCTTTCTCTCGCCCAATGGGATCCAATCTCTCCTCACCTGTGACTATAAAAACAGTGTCCTGTTCTGCCCAGACATATTTATCAGTTATTGTCTGTTACTGATGATGACCTAACCGTCGAAATCGACCAACATTGTAACTTTTTATTTTCGTGGAATTAGACAACGTCCTTCTTTAACTTCCGTTTTTTATTGAAATGGGTTTCCACAACTTCGTCGCGAGTGATTTAGTTCGTGGACCCTCCAATTAACAGTCTCCCTCCAATTAGCTTCAATCAAGTTTCATCACTAATCTAACACCGTTGGTTTACCAAATTTTCTGTTTTTCGTCTACGGGTGAGTAAGAAGTCCTAATGGTGATAGTTGAGTGAACTCGCCCTCTCACCTCAAATTAAGGAGAAACTGGCAACCAGAATTGAATTTGGGACCCAGGTAACTCACATGTTCAAATTAATATTGTTAAATATCTTAGCATAAATTAACAACAACAAAATTGCATGATGCATTAAAAGGTTTGTTCCATCCACCTAACCACGGTCGACCATGTTCGACCGACTCATGCATAGTAACGTCAACCGCTGTTCCATCCCAACATTCAGCTCAACACAGCGGTTGAACCACTCATTGATGGGTCGACCGCGGTCGAACCGAAACCGACGGCCCGATGTAGTGCGGTTCATTCCGGTTGTTATAGGAAACCTCACGCAATTGAAACCTACTCATAACCTTCCTTATTTGAAATTCGAGCTCGATGGGTGGGTCTCCACAGAACAACCTAGAACCTCAACCTACTCGTTGTACGTCGTTTGCCTAGTTCGTTGTCTAGTTCTTCTACTCTGTGGTCGTGTGTGAAGTTGAGAACTTGAAAATGAATCAACAGGAAAGATTAATTGTGGAGGAGTTGACGGCAAATGAATTGGAAGATGAAGAAGTGTTCACTCCAAGTACTTTTGAAGGCGATGAGGACATCGAAATTCTCATGATGATGGAAGATTCGCCTTGATGATCAAAAATCGCCTTGAAAACTCTGACAATTGTATCAGCTGATAATTCAAATGGAATTCTGACTTCACGAAATCGAGTTTATTATAACTTCTGTATCCTATTGGGCTTGTGAAGCGTAGGTAGGTAATTATCTTCTTCAATTAGATTAATTCATCGATTAGCAAATAATTAGGAACTACTCTTAATTAAATTATTATTTTTTAACTGATTATTCCAACAACAGAAGGTCAATTACTCCCGAGTCTATCAAGGTCAGAGCGTTTCAGCCAATTTTCTAAGAAAATTTAAGCTATTGCAATGAATCCAAAATTTCCTTCATGGAAATTCATTTTGAAATTCCTTGAGTTTAACTAACGCTTTTTGATATGTGCATGTAGAGTTTGATCAAAAAGTTCTGGTCCTTTTCAATTTTCGCGCAAACAGAGTTGAGTCAGAATCATGAGTCTTTCGTCATGGAAGTTCAGAATTAAGTCACACGAAATTACTGGTGTAATGCTATTTTACCTCACTTGCGGTTGAGCGTTCCATCCATGGTTGGATCGTGGTTACGGTCGTCCAACCGCGATCATAGAGGCTGTGGGCCACGTGCTGACTGTAGGTTAACCGTGGTGAGGTGGATGGAACAAACCTAAAGTCAAATTTTGTTCTTGGAGGATTTTTTCCTTTGTATAATATATTTAAATAAATTCTTACCTAATCGTTTCACTTCTCCAGCTATTTGCAATGCTAAGGTTTCACACCAATTCTTGGTCGGACAAAAGACTAAAACTGAGTAACCGTTTAGAATCGTATCAATGCACAAATAAATTACGTCGCCTGGATCGTTCTGAAAAAGCCAAATTCGGTAGGTACAAGTAGGTATCAACAACAATTAAAGTGGAATAGCAAAACAACAGTTTAGTTTGTCATTATACTAAAAGTATAGGTACTCTAGAAGTTTCTCGTCACACACAAACAGTTTTATCACATACCTAAGAGTATGTACCCCAAGCCTGCTGGTAGAACAAAAGAAAGTTATACACAGACAGCTACTGAAATGTTCAAGCCCTTCTATTAGCATAGGACTATTTGTTGCCGAAAATTCAACTTAACTAATTGTATAAGTACCTAATGAACATCCAAAACCGTTTTGGAGAGAAAAGAGAATCAATCCCTGAATATCAACATACTTTTTATGAATATGTGCAAAATAAATTTTATATGCAAAACTTGCGAATTTCAAATTTACCAACAAATTTCAAAAAACTACCAACGAAATAACAAATAATCCATAGTTTTTACGAGAAGTAAACCAATTCAACATAGTTCCTTTGGTGTGCCACGTAGGTCTAAGTTATTAAATTGCTCGCGTACGAAGACTATGATACCAGTAATCTAACCTTTAGAATAAAAATATTTTAATCTTTCATGTCAGACCAAATATTAGACGAGACTCAAACGATAGAGAACCTCACATGTTTAATAGCTTCGGCAGTTTTTCTTTTATGTTGAGCTCGATCACTTTTGTACAATTAATAGATATCGTAAATATTATCTTCTTCTTTCTTTCTATGTTTTCAAGCGTAGGTACTTAACCTAAGAAAGATGTACCTACAATTAAAAGTTGGGAAATTTTCACTTTAGAACAAGAGTCTGAAAATGAATTATGATAATCAGCAATCAGTTAAGGAAGCATGTACCTACTTAATTATAGTACTGTCTTTGTAGATGACTGTTTACTGATGCAGCTATCAGAGGTGTTACGGTGGTTTTTCAAAGAAATAATTTGAAAAACACCCGCGAACTTACTCAACTTACCTTTAGGGAAAGGTTGAGTACAATATTATAGTAGGTCAAGGAGAAGACTGTATTGTGCCCACCCAGGCTGGTGCCTTTTTTCTACCACCCAGTCATTCACCTGCAACATTCAGCGGTCTTTAAACTAGAGTGAGGAACAAGCTCACAACATGGCGGGGTGCAGGGAGGGCGCAGGATGACCAACGTAGGAGAGCAAAACTTCCATTTTTACTCGTATTTCAAAATCCGCGGTTTTGCGGTTTTTATTTTCAAATATTTTCTTTTAAAATTACCACGCAATGTGTGTAAACATGTCAGCCAGTCTTCTCCCCAACCTACTATAATTGTACTTAACCTTTCCCTAAAGGTAAGTTGAGTTAGGAATTAAATAGATTTTATTGTTCGTCGCTAAGTAGGTATTCGGTAAAAAAAAAAACAGGGTTCACTCAGCTGCTCTAAAGGCACCAGACCTCATCGCTTCTAAAAGTCCCAAGGGACCTCCTTTATTATTAATTTCTAGATATACCCAAGGGGCCTTCATTACAAATTATAGCTTACCGGTTGAATAGCAAAGAAAATAGTTCCAGACTTACTCAGCTGTTCTGGGGGACCCAAGGCTTTATGATTCGTTTCGTAACGTTTTTAAATGAAAATGTTCGATAAGAGGGTGTCTTAACCGACTCAATGCGGGACCAAAAACCGATACATTTGCCCCTGGCGGAACATGGGCCCATTGGGCAGCATTTCACACACCAGGGCACCAATGTGGTGACATCCGTCAGTAAGGAAAACCTGCTGGGCACCGTGTTGAGTCGGTTAAAACGTATTCTACTTTGAAATTAGAACTGTTATTTCAAATATCTGGTACTCACATCTATATGGAATTTGGGTTCAAATGATTCACTTGAAGTGAGTTTGGTAGTTTTATAAATACATCTGTTGACCTTCATAAATTCAACTAATGGAATCGGCCTGAAATCAGTCTTAAACAGAGTGGCATCTAACCATTGGGCCAAAACGTCCAGATTGGGAAGTGTAGCTGACATTCCAACAATTTGGATGGGAGGGCACAAACCTCTAAAATAAAATTATGAAACCATCAATTACATGCACAAAAATTAATTATTTCATCTAATATTAAAACTATACGTACTTATGCATTAAACCTATCAAAACCTACTCGATTCAATGGCAAGATACTTATAATAGTTTATGGATGAGGAATGATTACTTTTTGCTGATATACTTGAGCTTAGTCAAAAGCAATTCAAGTAAGTAACCTCTATGAGGATCGCCTAGAAGGTGCAATTCATCCACCACCACACATCCAATGTTGTCAAAATTGTTTTCTTCCAACAGCCTGAAAAATGCAGTTGTTAAGTACAAGGAGCAAATTAATTAATTTCCGAAGTTCAGATAAATCAAGTTTTTACTACAGGTACTTCATTGGATACACACAAGGAAGACAAAACAGTCATGCAGCATGATCCAATGAGTGAATTAGCGAATTTTCGTAGAAAATGAAACTATTGATTTGAAATCCGTTTTGAAACGTTCTGAAATGAATCATAGAATTAAATGCTATTACAAATATTTATGGTGTGTGAGTGTGTGTGTTGGGTTGCTGGGGTAGGGCAACTAGGGTTTTTTTTAAATCTCTATGGAGCTCCCTCATATCCCTACCCAAGTCAAGGTCATATGTCCCTGTTGTGCAACCCGGGCACCCTCTGGATGAACAGAGAGTGGCAGAATGACCCAATGGCAAAATTAGGGGAGTAGCCTGTCCCTTCTCAATGCGCTTTCCCGTTATGATGTTAGAAAACGATGAGCCTCATAACCCCTGCCGGCCCATTGGCACGCGGGGTTCTAGGGGAGGCGCTCCAGGGGTGCCCAAGGCAGGGGCGTCGGCCTTTCTCTCCCTCCTCTTCCAATGCCCCAGGGAATGCCCACGAGTGTGCCCATTGCGAGAGAGCCTTCAGTTCCAAGCATGGCATCAGTGCCCACGTCCAGAAGCATCCTGTACAGGCCAACACTGCAATTGATATAGATCGAGAGCGGCCGAGGTATGCTTCTAAGGATTTGCGGCAAATGGCAGTAGAGGAGGCGTAATGGGGTACGCAATATAAATGTTTTCTTGCAAGCCCGTTTTCCCATGCGCACGCTTTTTGCCATTCAATATTTTCACCTGAGACCCCACTACAAGCAGCTTGTCCCGGACGCAATCCTGGCAAATAGCCGTGGGGCTTCTCCCGCAACTCCTACAGGTATGGGACAGCAGCCCACCATTCAGCAATCCTCCCCCGGGACGTCTGGTCTTTTTGACGATTTGAAGACGGAAGTGTTGAATCTCGGGGAGCAGGTAGGTTGTATTGAAGGTTATGAGAGCGCCTACCTACAGGAACTGGTGTGGCGGGCTGTTGAGAGGCCTGATGGCTTGGAAGACGAGGTCGTGGCGTACGTACATAGGATCTTCCCTCTGGTTGAGGATGCGACTGTGGCGAGGCATCAGGGAGGAAATCCTCCTATGTTGGTGCCTCGTGGAGGTCGCACAGCAGCCAAGCAAGAAAAGAGGCTGGAATACCAACGGGTCCAGAAGTTGTGGAGGAAGCATCCGGCTCATGTAGCTGTGGAGGTACTGGAGGGAGCTGGGGATGAAGAAGTTGTATCCCCTCCCCAGGAGTTTGTGGAATTTTGGGAGCCACTCTTGAGTGTTCCAGCCACAACACTGGTGAGCTGGTGGTGCCCCCAGCTTCCACCAGGGATTCCTTACGCAGCATTTTACGCAGTAGTGACAGCACTCTCATATATAAATATTCTATTGTTGCAATAAAACGCATCTGGCAACTTTTTAACAGTGTCCCTGAAGTCACCCGAATTTCAACCATTCCGAGGCCAACTGAAAAGCATTATCTATAAAAATATTTGTTGCAGTTTATTTCCCCTCACTCACTTCCAATTTCTTTGAACTAGTCGGTAGTTTTGAAATTGTGTGATGATGTCGATGTTAACACTAAGTAGTTTATTAGTCATATGCTATATAAATACATATTACACTTTTAGTAATTGTGATTCTTCCAGGGGTTAGGAATGATTCGGATCCTGTTTTCGCGATTTCTTTGACTGAATGTCTGCAGTTGATGGAAGCAGGTACTTACCTGTTGATGAGGCTGTTTGCCTTTTCGATAGTGCAAATAGCAACATGTACAGCGCGGAAACCTCCAGGCGGATTGTATGATCCCATGAAGCCCTCCACTCTGATACCACTTCCAACAAGAAGATCCTAGTAAAACACGCTCCAATTGAAATAATGAGAAATTAATTTTGTAACAATATGTCTTCAAATTCGATTGTTTCTGTTACTTCAAATTAAATTAAGCTATATTCATACGTGTATTTTAGATCATATATCTCACCTGAAAGTATATCATCTTTTCACGGACGACAGATACAAAGGGCAGGATAATTATAACTTTTTTCTTTTTTTCAAGGACCGTTTGAAACGTGAGAATTTCTGCTATCAGCGTCTTCCCTGAAATATATCAAGTCAATCTCAGTGTATATTGAATGCTGCTGCTCAAAATAGTATTAAGCTATGGAGATTCACACTAATTATAGGTAATCCTAACTCTTCTACGAAACTCCCTAAATAGTACGAAACTGCTGCCTGTGGTTCTCCTGACTCCCACTGGATGGCACTGACCCAACTGACTCGCTGGCAGGCCCCTATTGTAGAATATTTTGTTATTTTTACAGAAGCAATTTTCATTGCTACTACAACCCTGCTCTTACTGTTTACCTATCTACTTGATTATGATATGAAACGAACCACACTACCTGTTACATATTAGGACCAACTACACCCCAAATGGAACTTATGTGCAAAATTGCAGATTTTTTGGTCAGTACCTTGAGACGTAAAAAGACTAAGTTTAAAGGGGAAACAGAATTTTTTTAAATACGATTACATAGGCTTAATATTATAAAATAAACTAAAATTAATTGGGTACCTACTAAATGAAGGCAAGTCAATGAGTTGCTTCTCCAAACATTCGACAGGCGTTGCTCACCACAATAGGTATCCAAATAGTCAAATTCCATTATACCACAGAACAATGGAATGAGATATAATGTATTCTCTTAAAGTATGGAACTTTTTGATAACGTAACAAACGAAAATAGGCATATGGTTGAAACAACGAAATTACCTCAAGGAATAATCGACAGAAGAAAAAATCAACATATGGTGGTTTGCTTCATTTCATAATCAAATAGGTAGGTAAACAACAAGAACATTTATTATTGTTGAAATTTCAAGGTGCAGGGTTGTAGTAGCAAAGAAAATGATTTCTTTTGAAATAGAGGATGGTGATCTATTTGGTAGATAATCCTACAATATTCGTCAAACAAATCGATGCAAAAGAAGCGATCGAGGAGTTTGAAGGTTTAAAAATAGCAATTGCAAAGACTTCCATTGACAGTAACGGAAGAGGAAAGCAGTCTGTCCCACTTTATCAGTAAGGGAAAAAATGTACGAGTACCTTTGAATAATCCTCAGAATCAGGCAACTTTCAAATGTTTTCAAACTGTATGGTCGAACAGACAAGATATCGCCCCGAATTTAAAATTTGTAGGAAACAGTTTAGGGAAGAGGAAAAGGTGGCGGAGGGTAGGGTGGTGGCGGATGTTTACAAATTAGTTCGAAAGCTCACAATGGCTCACAGACACGTTACCATCCAGTTCCTCAAATGCCCGATTTACTGCGCCGTGGTTGAATCCAACTGCCATGGGCCACACCAACTAGTCCCCATAACCAGCGGGTGCCTGGGCCGGACGAGAACCACAACAGCATATGAATGGGGAGTTGATTGTAGGTGATAACTGGTCAATTGCTTTGATATGGGAATAAAACGAAAATTGGGTCAGCCCCGTGTTGCTGAAAGTGCAAGGCATGCAAAATATGGAAGAAAAATTTGAAAAAATTATAAGTGGCAAGGGAACCTTTTCCTTTTTTGTGAGAACGATCGAGAAATAGAAGGTTCGGCAGACTAGAAAGAGAAGTTTTCTTTTTTTTAAACCTATTTTCCCCCATAAAGTGTACCAAAGATCGCTCCACAATAATAGCTTTGTTCGCAGTGCCGGTTGGAAACGGTTACCAACCGTTGGCGACCAGGTTTGGGATTGGTTTAGTGCGCATGTGTGACCAACACCTAATTTCAAACCGTTTGTAACCAAATCCGCACTGCGAACGGGTTTGACTAAAGTTAACCGTCGCATAGCCTCCAACAGCTGTAACCTGCTTGGTGGGCTCGCGCCATCCTTTGAATAGGTAAACATTTCATATATGAATAAAGAACCTGAATCGTAAAGAGATGGCCTGCAAGACAGGTTGAAAAATTAAAAATATTCATTGGGAACGAACCTTCCAACAGGAATAAGAAATCCATGCTCAATCTTTTCTTGCCTCCAGCTGATGATTTTGTGAGAGAATGTGGTGTTTATCTCGCGGGAAGAATTTAAATCGATCTCGAAGTCGACCGTCGTACTTAATTTTTAATGTTAATAGCTTTACAAATAACTCTTCAGTTGAGATTGAGTAATAACATTTTACTGTTTAATTTTGTAGCTATTCAGACGAAGATTCCCATTCTACGTCGTTGTCACCAATAAGATTTTCCATATCACACAACTAGTAGGAAACTTTCAATAAATAACCATAGAAGTAAAACGAGGGCAAAGGTAGAACTTAGTGAACAGTGCACGTCATGCAGATGTCCAACAGCTTTCTCATCTCGTTCGGCTGGCTTATCTTATCATTTCTCAGCTCGCTGAGCTCCCGCTACCCTCCATCTCACAGTAGAATGATTTGATTGGCTACTTCGAGTAGCGGTGTGGTGGGGGACAAACCGTCAGATCGGTCAGCAGAAATTTCTCTGACCGGTCTAACCGATCCACAACGCGTTTCAAACTGGATGGTGGTCACTGCGAACGGACTACCATGGATGCTATACAGTCATAGATTTCCTCAAATGGACACTGCGAACGCCCCAAACGCGTTTCCAACCATTTCTTACAGGTTTGATGGTCACTGCGAGGTGAATGATTGGTCTAGCCGGCAGACTAGAAAGAGAAGTTTTCTTTTTTTTAAACCTATTTTCCCCCATAAAGTGTACCAAAGATCGCTCCACAACACTATCATCGAGTACGAATCGACACACATAGCACGATCCATGCATCGACACTGTGCATAGCATGATACATACATTGTTATTCATTTATTTTTAATACCTTGGGTATCTACATTTATTAGGAGATACCTTTTGTTGTGTTACTTTGGATATTTTTCACATTTTGCAACTAAAGACTTGGAAGATTTGGTGCCGGTTCAATGTGTGCTCTATGAGTCTCCATCTTGTTCAGTGTGCGCTCTACCACCTTCACATGTTAGAAAATGAAAATTGAACCTTAAGTACAATACGTGCTCCTTATGTCCTCCAGGAAAGCTAGGAACAGGTCGGGTTTCTCCTTTCTGCACAGCCTACGGCAGTAGTCGTCCAGGTGGGACTGAAAATTGTGAATTGGAACCCGTCGCATTTTTTTTCAAAAATTTTAATTTTTGCATCTAGCCAAGATCGCTCGACAGCTGTCAACTCGTGCTCTGTTATTGCGATTATTTTGTACGTCGGCCTCGTCATCCTCACTTGTTGAGCAATCAACATAAAAAACACGGAAACACAATCACAGCAGGGAACAAGACCCATTCGTCACCACGAGTTGACTGAAACACTGAATGGTACTATGAAGGGAAGCTATCAAGTTTGATGACAGGAAAAATCTTGTCACATATATTTAGAAGGGTAGCCTTTCTTATCGATGTAGAGCAAGATCTGTAGAGCGCATCTCGACCCCAGCCAGCGGGCGGTAGAACGCGGAAGCCCGTGTAGAGCACACATTGAACCGGCACTGAAGATTTTAAGACGTTATAAATTAAGCCCCTGCAAATTTTTCCTCGTTACGCTTACCTGCTGATGTAGGAGCAGAATAAATAAGATTGCCTCCATTCAACACGTTTCCAGAAGTTAAGCATTCCAACTGCCAGGGGAACATGGAATGCAACCCCTTGCTTCGATATTTCTGCAAACATGAAATATGTTAAAGCACTTACCTATTAAGCATTAACAAACAGTAGTATCATTGATACCTAATTCTACCTTATACCCAATTAGGAATAGTTCTTTTTGCTTCCTACATAATTTTTCTTCAAATGTGGTTTTAACAAGATTATCCGGCAGATGGAAATCATTAGATTAGCAGGAAAACGTTTATCCAAAACTCGTAAGGGCTATCCTAATTAGCTTGCCTCAAATTGTGTAGCTTAATCATAATAAAAAAATGTGGGTTATCGATAAATAATTTTTGGAGGGAAACTTTGTATTCGTGCAAGTGCCTACTCGAAAAAATTTTGCTCTCCAAAATGTCTACTTGCTTTTTGCGTTTCACGGCTTGCTAGTAAATTTTGGGACCTAGTCTGATGTCTGTGGTAAATCCTTGTCACGCCAAAAACTATATAACGTTTTATTAGTCCGATTTTGATTAAAATTTTGGAGATTGTGCATAGGTATGTGTTTTTTGACTCACCCAGTAGACTTAAAATATGTACTAAGTATTTATCTATTAACACTTATTATAACTGTTTTGTACTGTCGAGTGGTTTTTGAATAGTACCTCATCAGTGAGCAAATTGCAAGTATATGAAGTACCTATTCAATGGTTAGTTGGTGATTCTTCATTATAATAATTTATTTATTAATAATATAATTTTCACTTTTGAAAAGGATTGATGAGTTTGGTGGTGCGGGGAAAGAATTGTAGAGAGCAAAGGGGCAATGCAAGGTACCAACAAGGGGAAAATTATTTCGACGACCATTTTATTTAGGGCACTGCCCCCCTAGTGGTGGAACTTGTTAGTTCGGAGCCCCATTGTAGTCAGATCTGTTTTTGCCAGTAAATTTTATAATATTTTTACCTACTACTTACATAAACGAATAAATACCTAGGTACTTGTTTTCGAACTCTATATACTCCCTGTACTCTAATACTACACACGTACCTATGAATAGAATACACGAGTAGCGTTTTATTATAGTGCAGTTCCTACAAAAATGCCTACACATTGGATTAACCGGCCAATACGCCAACATGCTAGGATCTGGTCACGAGAAGGCCGGTTAAGAGAGAGTCTAATTTAAACTGTATGTCCCCCAAAAATAAAGGAGAATGACCATTTGTTTATTGACGTTGATATCTTCAAAAATATATAAGAAGCATATATGGAGGCACGTTGAACTGCGACACCCTGTATAACTCGTACCTTGGTTTGGTTTGTGCTACCTATGTATAAGATGAACCGCCAAAGTAGGCAGTTAAGTCTATGCGAAACGCTAAGAATTTAAAAAAAACTCCTTTTTCTTAAGATTCGCGATTTGGATTTCAATTTTTGGTGTTCGATTAAAAATTACGAACCTCTAAGATGTACTTCGGAAGGCCCCATGATTCAAGCTTCAATTTATCTTCGATACCGAGCGATGACGGAAAAGACATCGATAGTAAAACAAATTACAACATACCTACCTACCAAAATTAAAAGTCTAAACTGCCTGTTTACAATTCACTACAGTAAATGAAGGTAGAAATTTACTTAAAATGTGGTAAACAAGTAAAACTTTTCCTGACAAATACAAAACTGTGAGATAAGGAGAGTACTGATAAGGGGACCCCCATTCATCTTCTTCTTCTCTCTTCTTTCTGCTGAAACTATCTCCGAGAGATGTGTGTCCATTGGTGTGTGTTATGTGGTGATCACATATTTTTTCCGTTCATTGCATGTTGGTATGGTTCATTCGTTTGTTGTATCTTGACCTTTCTTTTTGTAATCACTTTTGCTCAATTAATTTACTCTCATGTTATTGACGTTTAGTAAACCTCATTCACTATACGTTATATGTAGGTAGCCTTTGTATTTTGTTATTTAGTAACTGCAAGTTATGTTGCACCTCTAAATTATGTATTGCATTTGTGTATTGTATCTTTCATGTATGATTTTACTATGTCTGTACGTTGACTTATATCCTTCTTTATATTTTGTTTATTGTCTCTTGATATTCATGCTCTCAATTTCATGATCAGATAACTTTACTTCAACATTATTTTTTATTGTCATTTTTCTCCTATTCATGAGCCAGGGAGAATCGGGAAAGCAAGGTGCAGGAGCTTGTTTTCTAAAGAATCCGCTAGTAGGTAGCGTTAGCGTATCCTTTCCGAATGACCTGGGACCAATCCTTCCCACCAGGGAGGAAGAGATCTTCTTCATGGTCACCACAGAGTAGAGTAGTCTCGAAATACAGTGTCACCCTACTGTATGCTCAGTGTACCTACCTACGTCACTTTAGCGAACTACAGTCGGGTCAGCTTAGGAAGTTACGTGAAGGCAAGGAGGTGGGGGAAATCAGCTGACCGCAGTCCATCACCCCCTCTACACTCATCTAACACTTCCCCACCGTCTGTATGCCAATGCAGGAGCGGGAAATTAGTGGTGGATGGGAGGAGGAGGTAGGGAAGGGGTATCAGACTGCTACTTCCCCTCTTCTTCCATGCATCTCACGTAACTTCTTACGCAGACCTGACTGTAGATTCATCCTTAAAAACACAGACAATTAATCGTATCAAATGAACTCAAATTTGTGAGTTAAAGTGCAAAACTCTGTTATAACGGGGTTGGGCAGATATTTGCAAGTGTTACCATTCGATTCTGCGTAAATATAGGTAGTAGAAACCTATAGGCGTAGAAACCGACCCCAAATCGTACCTACCTACCTGCTTTTACAGGTCATTTTCAGGGAAGGAAAAGATTTCATTGGGGAAAAAAATAATGTTTTTCAGCATTGAAACATTGTCTTCACCCATGATTAGCAAAGTAAAGGTAAAATTGACTATACATACCATTAGAAAGCTGAGGTTTTGGCATAACTTTAGACTTACAGACAGAAATTCAAGGAACTTGTGAGTGTTTGCAAACTGTGGAGAGTTCCAAGATTTGACCACTTTTCCTTTTCAAGTTCATTTTCGCCCAATTCGCTGGTTCAAAAAGAAAAACAATTTTCTGCCAGGGAGGTTTTACGTATTTCTGAACGGTGTAATCAGGTTTGAATTTTCATGTAAAACGAGGGAGGTAAGACCTTTTTAATGTTATAGGGTGGAAAATACGAAAAAATTAAATAACTCGTAAACAAAGCCTTCAAAAAAATCTTTAGGAGGAACTTTTGATCAGAAATGTGCTCTTGAATCGGTTAAAGGCCTAAATCCATCACCATATTCTGATAGGTAGGTAGGTAGGCACCTAATGAAAATCTTGAGGATAGGTACAACAAACATTAGTAAGCATTCTTAGTTCCTTACCTGTCCCTCATGCTTGTTCCCTACTTTTCACTGCTGATCAGTGGCGTAGTTTGAGGAGGTTTTTGGTATGGATACAATCAAAATTAATAAGTTTACGTTTCTAACTTCAGTAGCTAACACCTTCAATTGGAGAATGTAATTAGTAAAACAAACTACAACTACTACTATTACTAGCTTTGTTCCAACAAGGACTAAAGGTCACCCTAGAGGAGCTCAAAGCTCGAAATTGCGTTCCAACAAGGATATAGGGTTGAGAGCTCCATGTTCCAACAGATCTTTGAGCGCCACCAGAGCTGCTCCGGAGGTGCCCCAAGCAGCCCCACACTTTTGACTGGGTCTCATCAAGAGCTCTGAGCCCTATGCATGCGCATTTTGAAATAACCTGCTACCCTGGGTAAACTACAATCTGCGTAACCTACTCTAAACTGTTTTCACCTTCTCTACTACTTTTGTAATCACATCTGCGTTACGTGAATCTTCAACTACCGTTAACACGTTTTGAACTTTTGGGTGAGCTCTGAAGTGTTCCAACAACCACGAAAGTGGGGGACCTTGGAGCTAACCCCACGGCAACTCTGGAAGAGCCCTGCGGGTCGCTCTCAAAGCCTTATAAAACTATGTGGAACCACGAAAAGTTTAGTTTCAAGAACAATAGAATTCTTCAACTAATTCTATACGTCCATGTTACAATATGTAAGGAAGCTATACTGCCCACCTAACTTGGAAGACAGTTTTTCTGTTGGAAATGACTATCAAGCACGGCATCTTATGTGGAATCACGAAAAGTTAAGTTTTAAGAACATCTCAGTACCAACAGAACTGTCGATGTTAAATGTTTTTACGTATTTGTTTCCCCCGTCTATTGACATGGATAAATGTCTTTGCTCTGGGGGGTCAACCAAAAATTTCCGTGACGCAAAATTTGTGTCACAATTTCAGTGTTTTTCACGTACAACCCAGCCGTTGCTAGGGGAATGGAACTTCCGCAGTTTTCATCGCACAGAAATCGATCGCCACTCGTTGGAAAGCGCTTGATTTATGTGATAAATGTTCACATCTCAAGCTACTAATTTCCCCCTCCTTACGTACCTGGCTACATTCATAAACTAAGTTGATTGGACTATAAACAATTTTAATAAGCCGGTTACAATATTCTTAACGTAAAGCAATAGCATCATTTACTCCACTCCATAGGAAACATTTTCATCCTCTTGACAACAGTCGACTGTTAACAACAACTCATTGTAGTGGCTTCTCTCCACAGTTATTTTCAACATTTCTATGAGTAAACCGTTGTTTTGTTGGAATTAGTCGGGATGCGGCCCAGGGATTTGTTTAAAGTTAAAGGATTTGTTTACAACTCTCGAGGACAACCGTTATGAAATCCCCAATCAAAGACATATCCATTCCACATGGTATCTGCTTGTAAAGCAGATAGTGGAACTTTTTTCTGTAGGGAAGGATCTTTCAAACGGGAGACCTTCCGATATCAAGAGGTTCTAATCCAAAGTCCAGAGTAACTACGCTTTGACGGAATACAGAAGAGCGGTAGCTCGAAAACCAACGTTTTCGTCTACATTTTCGTTCACTACAATCATAAAACACAACTTCATGTCTCGAATGAATGGAACCGAATCGGAACTTCATGAACATTTTAAGGCCTACCAAGCAAAAACCATCAACATTTACTGGGTCTAAAGCGGAAAAAAAACAGCAGGGAATGAATTGTTTCGTTAATTTCTGCATATTCTCGCCAATTTCTCCGTTTAGACAGCATCTTTCAGCAATTTTAACGGCACCATCGTGTTCTACAGGTTCAGGAATGTAACTTTCTACCTGAGATATGAAGTGCTCCCAATCAAATTTTAATGTGGCAATGGAAGATCGAGAGCTCAGACAAAAAACGCTCATTAAAAGGGGCTCTCAGGTCCCAGCCCATGGTTCAGGTGAGATAATAATATTTTAAAATCGCTTATGCCCCCTTTCTGATAAATCCAAGAAGATCCCCCCACTCAGCCAGGCACAGCATGAACAGACAAACGGAGTTTCATTCTTATAAAATAGTATAGATATAAGAATGGGGAAAACCCCAAAGGCAAAGTGATTTACAAAAAACTGTACAGAAATAGTGTTTGAAAATTTTATTTTAAAGGTTTTCACCATTAATACTGATTTTGAAATTCACCGCAAGTAACAAGATTATTGTGAAATTCAAGAGCATTTTAACGAACCGCTTTGTCCTTTTCAAGGCCTCAACTGCACAACCAGGTCCTCCTTCAATATACATTAAGTACCATTCTTAAAATATTAAGAGGAATGTCTGAAACTGATCAAATTACGGGATTTGAAATCAAAATACCTGATAAAATTTCCTCATTAAAAAAAGACGTTAATTCACAAGTTATTAAAAAAATATTTCTTTTACAGATTAATTCCACATCATAACATCTTTTCTCTATTTACAACCTATACAAACACATGAATAAACAAGAAAAAAGTTTTATGCACCTTTCGAAAGCCGGTTAAAGCATCCCAGCTAACTATTTATCTTTAAAAAAGTAATCATAACAAATACAAAATATTTCGATAAACGATATTTTTCACTTGAAAAAGGAATATACAAGAATCCCTTCAAAGTATGTCAACCTTTACCAATCACACAACAAGTATATTCTATCAGTTCACGTTAATCAGTATTTGGTGTATTGTAAATTTTGAAAAAATATAGAGCCCGGTTAGGCGCTAATTACTTAAGTTTCAACACATCACGGTCATGGAAACAGAAGCACTGAGTTGGAGGACAAATCCGTGAATAAGAAACGAGTAGAATCCGATGCCACTAATTTCGTAAGTACTGACTAACTATTAATATGGAATGTATAGCAATGGAATGGTAAATAGTATTAATTTCACTCAAATTATGTGGGCAGAACTCCAATGTTCTCTATGTCAACTTTAGATAAAAAAATCGCTAACATCGTTACATTTGAATAATCATCTCTCAGCCAAGATAGAGTATTTGATCGGGGTTGAATTTAATTAAAACCATCGACATTTAAGGTGAATTCAAGTTAACTAACCATTATGCAAACCGTAAACAAGATTATAAACCAATCTGTGACTGATGGAGTAGATATAAATACTAGGTAGGTATAATAATGTAGGTACTTATTTAATTTATTCAGAACGATTGAAGTTGAACTAATAAGAACTAACAACTCAATTAAAATTACCCTGAAATTAATAACTAGTTGAGTTCCAGATAAATTAAACACACTACATTATAATCATAAGAACTTATTATTTACAGTTAAATTAAAACAAAAAAATATCGCTAGAATGCCAGCTCCATTTGATCTTGGGATGTTTGATTATTATTTCGTTGCTCGCATAGAAGGTCAACTTTTACGAGAAGCCGAAGACTATATATCCGTAATTGATATAAGAAACAAACGATAAATTCATAGGACGAAAAGATATTTAATAGAGGGGAAAAGATAGCTACCTATAAAAATACAAATGCTAATTTAGAACAAATCAACAAAATGTTGGAAATGTATGGCGGATAACAAATATCACACCGAACGATCAATTTAATTTGAATGGAGATTGAGGAAACTAATACTTGGTAATACTAAGAAATAGGTGCCCATTTCGAAAAATATTTCGAAATTAATTAAAGAAACGTAGAAGCATGATGACAGGAACGGATGAACAAGAGCCATTAATTATAAAAATATGAAAAACTCAAAGATCAGCCCAAAAGTCTTCGGGAATAGGGTAATGATGAAAATGATGAACGAAAATTGTTGTTAAGGGGGTTCGGCCGCAAAATTCGCCTGGAGGGCAACCCACGTCATCATTTGATTCTAAATACTGTGTCCATCGTTTTCAAACTTCTACAGCATATTTTACACATATGTACTGAACTACATTAAAAATTTGAACGAGTCACAACAAAAAACAAAAATTATAAAAAAATCGTCAAAACCAGATTTCTGAATAGCAGAGTTATCCATTATGATGAACCTTTTCTCGGAAACCATGATCACCAATGAAACTGTCTTGAAAAATAAAGTTAGAAAAAAAAAAAAAAAAAAAATTCTGCGGTTGAACCCCCTCAAAGTAGGCACCTATTATAATCTCGAAGAATAGAACAAATTCTTGTTATTGGGAATGAAGTGAATTTAGGTGACTGCCTCACAGACCATGAACGTGACTAGATACGCTTTACCAGCAAAATGCGGTTCACTACGATTTGGAACACATAGGTAGCTGACTAATTATTTATCAATACAATGGTACACGTTTGTTCAACGTATATCACTGCAATACATAAACCCTGGGCGTTTTAACGAACCTGATCCTGAAAGTAGACTTGGTTACATGAACCCTACCCATAAGTAAGAGGCGATACAACTAAAGTTTTTAAGTACCAGGAATGAGAATTTTGCAGGCACATGTAACCAACATACACTGCTTGACAATAGAAGAATAACAGTGGGTAGATTATTAATAAGAATCAAAAGCTAACAAACAAAATGAATACACATGCACTAAACATCACAGTAAAAACTTGAAATGTCAGTACGATAAATAGAACCTATTCAAAATAATAAACTAGATCTACATAAAAGAGTACTTATTGAAACTAGGAGTAAAAACATTCTTAGTCTAGGCTGTGGCACTTCGAAAATTGGCAGCTTAAATTAATAATTAAATAAGAAACTATTGCAACATCATTATAGTATAAATAACATTATGATGGAAAGTATCTTACAGAACAGGGACCAGCCGGACATCAGCGTAATTGATGTCGGACTAAATATTGCACTATACTGACATCGGCTAGCTAAGAGGGGGGGGGGGGGGGGGGGGGGCTGCGATCGTTTTTTTAAATCGTGGAATGGCTAATCTATCTGAAGTAATGACAGAAGACTGACGAACTAATGACGACAACTCGACAGAAATTACTTTTTCGTACACATTAATATATATACTTCGGTATGTGATGCAGTACATTACGTTAAATATGCTATATACCATACCAATGTATTATATATTATGTAAACTGGTTTATTGGCCCTCAAAGAGCCCTCATTTACTGAATATCCTGCACAAATTTTCAAGATAAGAACTGAATTGGAACTACTGCAGCAATATAGAGGATAGCATTTGAAAAAAAAAAGAAAAACTTGATAAATTACTTAGTAATTGGAAGGAAAAATTCTAGGCTACTTTAATGGCATACAACTGCCTATAAAATTAAAAAGTCCATCAGTTGTAATAAAATAACTGAGTCGACTACATACGTTTACATTAACATGATACAGTATTTTGATGTTGATTAATATTTGAAATTACAACAAATGGAAAATCTTCGTGGTAGGTGAATACTCAACGGACGCACAATGAGGAATATGAAAATTCAAAAAATTTAATCAAAATGATAGATGATATGTGGCGACGCTTGAGGAGCTTTTGCATTAAATTGAGTATTCACTTGCATAACAATAAATGAATTACAACGGAATGTAACAGGAAGTACATACATGCAAATATCATAAGCAAAAGTGTACCTACCTACAACTTGTAAATATCAATCACCCATCACCAGCCAACAGAGATAGAAATTAATCAGTTTTAAAGATACGTCCATGGAGAGAAAATATGCAAAACCTCCATAAAAAATGTTACAGAGATATTGGTACATAGACATTCCAGCATATAAGAAGCGTATACATCATAAGGACAGCAAAATGAAAAAGCAGAGCAAGGATTCGTTTCAACAGTGGATATTACTATGGTACATTGATCTCAGAGAAACGTAGCCGCAAAAAGGTATACCACAATAATTAATCACAGAAGGTCTCATAAAGCAGGGGACGCTTTGCTTTATGGAAAACTCGACGTAGCGAGCCCAAATAAAAAAGACAAATTTCCAATTACGGACAGCTGGGCTGTCATGCATCAAAAACACTACAGTTATTGTTAGACAAAGGGACGATTCTAATTTTTATGTACAAAAACGAGCTAAAACTTCTATGTGGTCAAATTTTTCGATTAACTGTACTACAACTATGTACACAAAAATAGAGAAAGGACGGGGATGTAAATATAAAAAGATGTTATATACAATTAGTATAAGTATGACAAAAGTGGTCCCCCTTAATATAAGAAATTTTAGACGTGGGTGACCAAATCGGTTAGTTTTTCGAGTTGGTGTTGCATTGCAGATCGGCGAAGCTTTTCTTCAGCAAGTTGGGCGGTAAGATCTTTGATGGTGCTCGTCAGTGAGCTTATGTTTGCCTCAAACTGCAACTCCATTTGAGAAATCTGAAAGTTAAAATTGAAGTACTAGTAAAATATCACTAGAAGAAGAAAATTTTTGCATTAATAATAAAGCTGTATACAATATTTTCCGAGATGAGCAAGTACAATAAACTTTGCGGCATGGTTGTTAGTAACCGTCTGCCTGAGTTTGTGGTTTTAAATAAATTCATCTTCAAAATACGTAGGGAAAGTAAGATACAAATTAATGATTATTCCTTCTGATCTGGTTTTAGAAATTAAATTTCTTCACAAGGAAGGATAGTTACCTCCAAGCCGACAGATAATACCGGAATATTTTTTTCCAGTCTTATTACCATTCAAGTTCTGTAGGGAGTGTTTTCATGTGTGTGGGCTGACTGAAAGCGTGGACTCGAATCTCCTGAAGAACTGGACATTCGAGTGAAATACATTCTCACGAACTCCCAAGTTGCAGAGGGAACATTCGTCCCTGGAACTTGATCCATATGGTTTGGTATTGAATCTTTTAGATGCTGCACCCGGCTGAGCCAGCCGGCCACACACACAACACAAGCTTCTGCGCTCATTCAGGTTCTCTGTGCTAAATACTTTTTTATTAGCAACATGCAATTTGGTCAATCTGGATGATCAGATGCAAACCGCCGCCGCCTGTTCAGTGCAAACGCAGCGCAGCATCGTGAGTTCACTTTTTTTTGTGAATGCCAGGGACATCAGAAAAGACCAAACTGTTATCAAGCAGATAAGATGGCTACAATCATCCGTAAAAATCGTTGGATCCAAGCAGTGTTGCTCCCTGTAGGGGTACTGTTGAAATAAAGGCTTATAAATGCAACCAGTAGGTCGAGGGAGTGGGCACGAATATATTCGTGCATAGCACACCAAAGCAGTCTCAAGTAGCCCGAGTATTCTTGGGAATAGCATGGCATGTAAGAAACTTCCACCCCGAATATATTCAGGCATAGCATCGAAAACGTTGTGAATAACCTCACCTTAATTTGAACAGTCAACGAGCAGCATACAAAGGAACTTGAGCCGTTCTAAAGAACCAAGTTACCTTTGCAATAGCATCCAGTAATCTGAAAAGGATGTACATTCCAAACTGATAACTCCGTTCAAGGGGCTGCTGGGCTGCTAATAAAAGCCAAAGAGAACATACGCAGTTCCCTGTCATTCAGTGGCAGCTGACAGTTGATCCAGAGCAATTTAAACTGCTGTTTACGTTTAGTGTTCCATGGTCACCAAGTAACATTCTACGAGTAACAGATTAATCGAAAGTGGCTTTTAGCGCAAGCTTGCATCCCATTCACTGACCTATTTTTATCTCAACACCTGGAGCTATACAGATACCCTTTTATGTCAAACTGGTCCGTTAGAAGCGTACCAGAGAAGAAAAAAAAGTATCATAATAAGAAATGTCATTAGTAATACTCAATAAGTGTGAATGTGGCAATTTTAAACATTTCTTGTGTCACTTGTCTTGTTTCAAATCAACGAAATTGAACTGAATTTGAACTCAATGAATTTAGGCTTACCTTGTCTAGTAAGTCATTCCACTGTTTAGCAGGTATAGTGACAGTGGAATCATTCGATTGAGGGCTCACGAGTGTCGATTTCAGTGAACTGACCATTGACTGAGGTCTTGGAGGGGGAGCCGTGGAGGCACCAGTCGACGCTGCTTGATGGGATCTCAAAGTTACACCTGCTGGCAATACAGTAAAGTATTCATAAGTAATAAAATACTACTTACATAGTTATAATAATCACTAACAATAGAATCCATTTCTTTGGTATTTGATTGCAGTACACAGACTACGATGCCCATATAGTGGAAGTAGTTCATACTGTCTACATAAATCGAAGACGACTTCACAGTAGTACGTTTCTTGTCCAACACAATGAATAATGGTAAGTATAAGTACCTATAGAATATCCCGAAAAACTATCCAACATACCAATTGGAAATTTAGGTATATTACTTTCAGCCTCTCCCAATATCTCCACCGCACTAGACACAAACCCTTACCCCATATCTATGGAAGCTTCATTTTTGGATAGCAATATTATATGCATGTCCACGACGCCCGAGGCAGTTGGCCGAAAAGCCCAAATCTAGAATGGAGCGATTGAAGAGCAATATTATATGCATCACCCAACATAGTGAATGGCCTGTTTAACCATCACTTGGGTAATTAATAGTACTACTACAGTAGCCACGGAAGTTCTACTAGACTAGGGCAGTTGGTATCTTCATAGAACGGGAGGCCATTATGTCATCCCTGAGGCTGAAATGGAATGGCTCTTGGAGGAAAATTCCACACCGAGGTCATACTAACATACAACATACTAACTTACTCAACAAGGTGGCCGATATCATGCCCAAAACTCTCACCCAACTCCACCTATACACGGTAATTGTAACAAGAGAGGGGTTAAGGGTGAACGAATGCTGCTCCAATGACATCCGCAAAAAAGTAAGTAAAGTACACAACCATTCTAGATTGGGGCTTTTCGGCCAACTGCCTCGGGCGTCGTGGACATCATCAGCTGTCCACAAAATGGAGGATCTGAATTTATTCCTATGATTTCGCTTAAAGCTACTCATTGCCTCGCCCCCTTGAGTGAAGGGTTCTCTGTACAGAAACGTGAAAACTATGTAGAAGGGACGCCCTTACCTTTGTACATCCAAGTACTCACCACGCTCGATGTTGCCTAACTTCGCTAATCGGACGAGAAACAGTTCATTGCAATGGCTAACCCATACAGTTCCAATAACATCATCTGGTGCACAGATGGGTCAAAAATGGAAGCAGGTACTGGTGCAGGAATACCTGGGACAAAACCCAGATGGAATGCTTCATTTCCACTTGGGGAACAAACCTCATTATCCCAGGCAGAAATAGTGGAAATCGAGACTGTGGCTGCGGAGAGCATCAAAAGGGAGCATCAAAGTGCCCGCATCCGCATCCTCTCTGACAGCCAAGCCTCAAACAAAGCATTAAGGTCTCAACCATCTGTGTGTTGTGGTCTAGTGTTGTATGCAAACCTTTAACACCCTCGCCAAACACAACCGGGTATAGAGGTATTACTAGTCACCAAAAGGAGGATGAGTTCGCAAGAAGGTTGAAAGTTGGTTTACCAAAACCTACCTTCAGAACTACCATAATCAATATATGTGTCGACCAAGAAACCACAAGATGGTCCAATATTGAGGGACATGACCATAGTAAACTCATGGAGGCCGAACCCAACACAAAACTTACTGAGGGACACATATTTATATTGATTATGGTAGTTCTGAAGGAACATATCCTTTCAGCAAATTTTCATAGAAAATAAAGCTATTACAATTAGAGATGGGTCAGTGAATGAACGGCTAAAAAAGAGCGGCTCTTTCAAAAGAATAGCTCCCGAATGACTGACTGAAGGTGAAGTTTGTGTGCGAGAAAAGCCCTTCCTAGCGAGAAAGTGTACATAATTTTCTGCAATATGCAAGTTGATAACTATAGGGCGACCAGAGATGGTTTGTGTTCCGAGGGCTTTTTATGTTGAACTACTCGCAGAAACAACATTGATGGGTAAAATTACCAAAGAAGTGATTGAAGGGAAATTTCACATTTGAGTGTTGGCTGCCCCTTCCAATCTGAATTCGTGGTTATCATTTTCATTTTTCGGTCATTATTTTGACTGCTGTCATAAAATACTACTTATTTACTTATTATTTTCTTGTGCTTCATGATTCTCTTTACATTTTCTTCCTTTCAATAGAAATAATTATAGTACGGTCTTCGTAGAAGACTGTTCATTTATGCAGCGGCATGTTTCACATTTCAGGGAAAATATTTGATAAAACCCGCGGAACCGCGGATTTTATCTTACACAATACTCTACCTGAATGACTATGGCTTATCATTACCATAATTTGGCGTTACCTACACTCTGCTCAGACTTCTCAATTAAACTCTCTATTGAGCACTTACAATTTCAGCCCATTGGGTGTGACATAACCATGTATTCTAAATATATTTGACCTACATTCGCATACTTATACCTCATTTGTTCTATACACATTCTAATTATGTTTACATGATTATGCCTTAAATGAATTTTTCTTTTGGTCCAGGCTAACTATGCAAATTTCATGTGGAACACATGCTCGTCTCGTACGATTGCCATTCGTCTCGTCTCCACCTAACCTTGATGGGACACAACTACCTATGCAAATTTTAATTATGCTTGCATGCTTATGCATTTATAACTTATTGACTCGATTTCACTTCACAAATTTCATAACTGATACACATGTTCATTTTTATGCACGATTACTGTTCATCTCATCTCCATTTGGGATGGGACACACCTACCACTGCTCCCCCTTTTGCATTATCCCATTTTGCCTGATATCAGGGGGAAAAAAGGGGGTGGGGGTGGGAATGTCGAATACTAGTGGCTCAGGTGGGTTTGGGGGCATAGGGCGATATATGGGGCCCCCACACCCCCATTGAGCGCACTTAAAAATGAATGCACAAAATTATGTTGAAAAAAATTACTAAAAAAAAAAAATAATAATATTAAATAAAGTAAAAGCTCAAAAATCATGTTTTTTTTGCAATAAAAATGCTTAAATTCCAAAACAATTCAATACACGATTATTGACGAAAATTCGCTCATACGATCAAGCTGCATGCCTGGAACTTTTTACATGATAGGATTTGCATTTTTTATTTATTCAAAATGAAGAAATGAGAATTTGAATTTTTGTGATAGGGTTTATGCGATTTTTTATTTATTTATTTTTTTAAAATATGAATATTTAAAATTCAGGTTTCGAGCCAAGGTGCCGTTAATGGAAAATAGGCTACTAACACTTTCCAAACGTATTAAGTTATCAATAAATACTCACTAATGATACCGTTTAAAACTTATTAGTCCCCACCCCACAGTCTTCAAGTAGTTGAATAAAATCGCCTACATTAATATTAAAATCTTATGACATGATATTCCAATAACCCGTCATACAAGAGTGGTTTTGATTACAATATTCAATATACATTAAAATTGGTACACAAAACAATGCTTATGTCCCCAAGCTCTCTTATGAGTTATTTACAGGTAAGACTCACCTGTGACTGTTGGGACTTGCGTTTTCGCAACTTCAGGTGAAGTGCTTCCTGCAGTGGAAATGTTAGTAGAAGATACACTGGTAGTGACACTTTGAACAGTAGATGATGTGGATTCCCCACCGATCATAACGCGAGTTTTGTTGTTGCCAGCTGAAAAAGATAAGCCTGTTTGAACAAAAAGCAACTTGACCAGAATGTAGAAAAACACATGAATAGTCAATATGCGGCTTTGGAGAAGTGAGTGTCAAGGCTTCGTTATTATGTAAGACTTCATTAGTACCTATCTGCTGATAAAGGAGGAACTCGGGCTCATTTCCCAGTCTAACTTATTAACACTTTGACGTTGGGCTAACTGGGTTACTCATTTCTAGAGGAAAGTGAATTTATTGTTTTGACAATGGAAGTGAGGGAAATATAATAATTCCCCCTTCAAAGGGGAGAAGCGATTAATCTGCAACACCTAGAGGATATCCTGTAAGCTGATAGCCCCTAGATGTAATACGGCGGGGGGGGGGGGGGGGCAAAGTGGAAGGGAGGGACGCGAGAGAGGGAGAGAGAGAGAGAGAGAGAGAGAGAGACTGTTTGACTGTTTATTTATTCACCTGCACAGAAATTAGGGCCATATGGCCCTCTCCACCACTCTGGCAGGAAACATAAGTACAAAAACAGAAAAAATTAACATCAGTCTTCATAAAATTATAATATTGCGCTCGGAGTTCAGTTCACTAATAGTTTATTTTTAAAGTGTCCATTCATCACAAAAACAAACAAAAAATAATAACTCATACTAATTTATGCATAATTTGCAAAATTTAAACATGAACATAGTATTTATTCAGCATATCAAACTATCAACTACAAACTAAGAAATTAATCGTCATATGTTTTTAATAACTTTTCTTTAAATTTTTTCTTAAATTTACTAATAGACATATCTGTATCAAATAGTTCAATATTCTCATTGTGCATTCGCACTGCTTGAACGTGAAATGATGTATTGAAAATCATTGTCCTGTGTAGGGGACATTGTAATAGCCTATCACAACCACGAGTGTTCATTGTATGACTATTACCTAAATACTGAAAATCATCAAACAAATAAGAGGGTCTACCGAACTTCAAAATTTTAAAAACAAGCACACCAAGGCGATACTTTCTCCACTCCCTGATCTTCAACCAACCAAGTTTTTGAAAATATGGCGTCACATGTTCCCACCTAGGAAATTTAAATATAAAACGGATGCAAGCATTTTGTGCTCGCTGCAATGTATCGTACTTGTCAGACGACATGTCACTATACGCCACAGCACCGTAGTCTAGAATCGGAAAAAGCATCGTCTGCACAAGCTTGATTCGCACAATCTCGGGCAAATGGAAAGCAATGCGTCTAAATTGGTACAGGCCTTTATAGACTTTAGCAGATACCGAAGCAACTTGCTGTCCCCACTTCATCCGACTATCCACTTCCAATCCCAGGTTTTTAGTCGACAGTACAAAAGGCAATGGCACCGTGTCTATTTCAATACTAGCGCCGTTCACAAGATCCACTTGCTTGAGCAGGCCAGAGGATCCTAACACTACCACTTTACATTTCGAGGGATTAACATTCAGTGCATGCTCATGACACCATGTATTCAGTCTGGCCAAATTCTCATTTAAGGACTTAATGCCATGTTGTAAATGCGCTAAATCTACTCCAGTGTAAATTTGTAGGTCATCAGCATAGAGCATGTACCTACAACTCTCACTGAAACATGTACCAATCCTATTAATAAAAATAGAGAAAGCCAGAGCTGAAAGCACCGAACCTTGAGGTATACCCACCTGCACTCTTTGCCATGAAGACTGTCGACCATCATGAGTTTTCACCATCTGCCACCGATCATCCAATAACGAAGCAAACCACTTCACCAACTTTTCGGAAATATTAATAGATCTAAGGATCGAAACGAGCAGCTTGTGATTTACTGTGTCAAATGCACGGGAGAAATCAATCAGGCACAGAAAAACCACTTTCCGACTATCCATTGCACGTCTAGTATCATCTAGAACTCTGATCAAGGCCATCTCAGTGCTATGTCCCAAGCGGAAACCAGATTGAAATCTATCCAAAATACCTGAGGACGATATATAGGTAGACAAAGCATCATAAATACAGAGATCGAAAATCTTACCCGGAACACATAAATTATTTATCCCGCGAAAATCCTTAAGACTGGTGGGGTTTTCAACTTTATTCAGCGGCAAAACTATGGCCTTCTTCCACATATCAGGATAAGTGCTACACCGAACTGAGTGTTCAAAAATATCACATAACACCGGGCTAATATGGTCAGCAATAATTTGAAGAAAATCAATAGGTATACCATCATAACCGACCGCTCCGGATGATATCTTGAAAATTGCCTTCCGAACCTCAGCCCGATCAAATACAACTTTCTCAAATTTATCAGATTGAGCTCCCAAAGAATTATAAAAATCCAGTATACTCTCTGAAACAGGGACACCAGGGTTGGAACAGAAGTGCGAGTTTAACGCGTTCAGATCAAAATTTGACAAATTCTCAGACTTGGCTTTACCAATTCCTAAGTTTCTGATGATCTTCCAGTACTTATCGGGACGCATATATTTAGAAAAAAGCTCACGGTAATGCTTGTTCTTTGCATTCCTAATTAATTGTTGAACTCTATTTCTTAGCTTGTTGTAAATTTTACGAGTAATTTCATTATTTTTATCTCTCATGTGCGCATCATATGCCTTATCTCTCTGTCTCATTAACGCTCGAATATCATTATTAATCCATGGAGCTGGAGGCCTAGTAGCTTTAACAGTTTTCAGAGGCATATATTTATTAATTATACTGACCAAATTTTAGTAAATCTGACAACCTAATCATTTATATCAGGAATACTTTTTACTAAGTCCCAATCAACTAGATTCAATTCCTCTTGCATTTTAACTACATCTACATTTCTTTTATCACGGTATGTAACTTTTTTTTCGTTTATATTTTTCTATTGAACAATCAAAGCCGCAGAAAATAAGATCATGCCTAGACAAGCCGGGCGCAGGAATTTGTCCAAATATCTTAACACGATCGATTGCATTAACTATAATATGATCAATACGTGTTTCTGCCTGCGGGAATACAGAGTGATGGGTAGCACGTATCGGCAAAAAATGCAGGTTATGGTTTTCTACTAACTCACAAAAATAAGTTTTATCAAAGGACTGTGCTAAGAGATCAACATTCCAATCTCCTAATATAACTGTAAATTCATATTCATGCATGACCGATGAAAGCTCAGAGAAAACACTAACCATATTTCCAGCTTTAGGTGGGCGATAAACCACACCAGTTAAAAATTTAGTTCCTGCCATCAAAATTTCAATTAAAATAAATTCGGGCGAATTTGAATAGGAGGCAGGCGACTTGTGAATTATATTGAATTTCATCGAACTATTAATAAACAACGCAACACCGCCTCGTCCCTTACCTATCCTATCAAGCCTTACCAAAGAGTAACCATCTAACATGAAAGACGCCGAATTAATTTCAGGCTTTAGAAAAGTTTCCGATACGGCTATCACATCGACATCGCTGTTATGAAATATCTCCACGAACTCACTCCAGTGCGCAATCCATCAACATTGACATGAGCAAAATTTATCTTGCTTTTACCACTACACAAATTACTTTTTAATTGTAAATTAATTGACATGACTGATTCAGATTAATGATAGAATTACAAAACTAAACTAAACAACTTTCCTAATCTTAGGCAAAAAGAAAAATACAAGTACGAATCGAAAAATGTGAACATCGATATGAATCTACCTTTATTAAACAGGAATATCACGGAGAGCTTTTACAGACTTGATCAAAAAACGCTGAGTCTCTTCTGATTTTTTCAGATAGATTTGTCCATTTTGTACCCAGACGAACTTCAAGTTGTGGGTCTTCTTAAATTCCTTACAGGCCTGCAGTAGCTTCCGGTTAGAATAGGTGAGGCTATTGTTGACGTAGATCCTCGACGCCTCCCCAACCAAAACAACAACATCTCGGATTGAAAGATTACGTTTCATCCTCGCAGCGCCGTAGAATCCCTTCTTATCTATCTTTCGGATAAAAGAAGCAACAATAATACTCGACAAGCCAGGACTCCTCGGCTTAATTTGGTAACAATCATTTATCATCGCTTCTGAGACTGGAAAATTGATCGCATTGCCAACCCACTTGATAGAGTCGAACACATCACCGTTTTCAACAACAGGGAGCCCACTAATCTCCAATGTGTTCTCCCGACCCTGTTGCTCAACATAATTAATTAATTCAGAAAGTTCTGATATCTCCTTATCATTCCGTTTCTGATTATCAGAAATCTCAACAACTGTAGTGGCGAGGGCTGCAAGCTTCTTATCAATTTTATCTAACGCTTGACTATTGGCATCAATAAGGTCAGAGTATGTATTGAGGGTACCTTAATATCCTTTGTCTCGGTGTTTTGCTTGTCGATTTCCGTCATAATCTGATGATGCGAGGAGCGGAACTCATCTCTTATCTCTTCAATAAGTTGAAACAGGACAAGGTATCTATCTCCTTCGGACTCTGCCTCAACTACACGAGACCTCCTTTTAGCTTTAACACATAACTCACACGTGAAAGATTTTTGTTCCTTTTGCAGAAATTTATAATCATCAACGGTTATTTTCGCACATTTGATGTGAATATCTTTCGAGCAAATTACACAGGACACTCTATAAGCATTATGGACGAACCCGAGCGCACAAATACCACATTTAGACATGATTGAACGGGGAGCAGCAAAGAGCACGTCCGAACACAACGAGAGCTGAAGACTGACTGAGAGAGAGAGAGAGAGAGAGAGAGAGAGAGAGAGAGAGAGAGAGAGAGAGAGAGAGAGAGAGAGAGAGAGAGAGAGAGAGAGAGAGAGAGAGAATTAGGACCTTCAGGTCCTCTCTACATCATACCAGAAAAATTGAGACATAAATTCAAACCAATTGTCTGTCTTCTAAACATTTCTTCACGGGTCCCCTACACACAAAAGTTGTATACCTCGAGTAGTGTGGAAATAACACTCGTATACTTTGAAATACCACCGCAACACCGTGTACACACGATAGCTGCGTAGTAAACAGTCATCTAATGCGACCTACCATAATTCTACTCAATCTTTCCCGAAGGTAAGTTGAGTTAGTAATCATAAAGCATGATCGTACGAGTGAATTTTCATAACTATCACACGATAAGATGTTAAATTGTTTAAAAATTTGAGCACTTTAAATGCAAATAAATTGTTAATTACCAATTATATTGCAAAAAAAACTAGTTCTAAATAATATTCTACAAATCAAAAAATATTGGAATTTTATGTTTTTATTATTTGGCAGTTTTTATAAATTTTTCAGCAAATATTAATGAAATTCTAAGTACTTTTCTAACGTCATTTTGTAAATTTTTTTTTAATGGTCTAGTTCAATACCACTGATAAACTTTTTTTAAACTAAAATTCTGCTAAAAATATAAATTTAACCATTTTTAGCCATGTTTATCCATTTTTAGTGATTTTTTTGCACATTTTTAAATTTGAACAATTTAAAGTGCACAAAACGTGCTGGCCAACGTACTAATCCTTTCGCTAGAAAAGCTTCTTTTTTTGCGCAAGAACGGAATTTTTATTTCCATCTTAAGGAGAGTTATTGTCTAGGAGGACAAAGACACACGCGAGCATGTTAAACTCTAGGCTTCGTATCAGAACGCCTCAACAAAACGAATTCCAATGAAGGAAATTTTGGAAAATATTCATTTTAAAATGGTTGGACTCATTGCAATAGCTTCATTTTCTACAAAAATTCGATGAAACAATGTTGTTATTTCAAGAGAGTGTTGAGATGTTAAAATCCTCAGGATAGAAGTCTACTTTCATCATTTAAAAATATTGAAATTTTTTTAGAGAATCCTTTTTGACTGGAATACCCCCCCCCCCCCCCCCCTGTTATGCACCCAAGAGGAAATGCACCCCCCTCCCTTTCCGTCACCAACACAACTTATAACACAACCAAAATCAAACTATAAATATGATAACTAATTGATTACCTAAAAAAAAATATAATAGCACGTTATTCAAGTACTGCTGATTTGTCAGCGCCTACCTTGCTTTTTGGCTTGGTTGAGCTTTAATTCCTCAACCCACGGAACTTTGTTGGAGGCAGGCTTGTCCGCGTGAGCATCCGCATCGCCATTCAGCATTGTAGTTACAGTAGTAGATGAAGCGCTAGTTGACAAAGATGATGAAGTAGTCTCAGAACTCTCTTCTCCGTTATTCAACTCCTGTAATAAATTAAGTTGCATGATGACATCATGGTAATAAATAATATAAATATGAAGTGTACGTAAAATCTAATATTAGAGTCGAATAATTAATTATTCAGAGTATGATTTATCAAACAGAAGTAGTTATCGATTGATTCAGAAAATATATAAAGTATGAACATCTATCTATTTTAGTTTTCTACAAAAATATATTTGAGTACCTATTTCATAATTTAGGCTAATTGAAATGTATTATGGATTTAGTATTCTACGTACTCCACCACTGTAAATTGTAGATGGAGGTCGTCTTTTGGGGGCTTTAACTCTCGATGCAGTCGGGTGGGTGAGCATGGCAGCCCTTCCAACCAAGTCCAAATCGTCACCCCCACCTATGGATGCGATCACAGTGCTACTCAAACTGCTGACCGAGGAAGATGCATGACTGAAACACAATTTCGACAGGTTAAGCACAATTATATGAGGTTAAGCAATTGATGAATGATAGGACATAAAACAAAATAAAAAATAGGGTAGGGTGGAATACAAGCAAAATAAGTTAACAATATAACCTACTGGATTTTATTCTTGAAATGAGCACTTTCTTAGGTAATATATTTGTTGTGATAGTTACTTAATAAATGTATCCGCCTCATGTAAAGCATTTTTAGCTACCTTGATTCTGACGTGATTGAGTAGGATCCGGATTTACTCCATAACGCACCATCTAAACTATCACTGCTCTTTTCAATAATGGTTCGCTTACTGCTGGTCAAAGAAGACGAGTTAACTGTTATACTCCCCGAGTTGGAAGTAGAAGAGCGAATCGTGGTTGTGGTTGTCGAATTACTTGGTTTCAGAGCGTGTACTGAAAGGCAGAAGGAAACTGTTGAACTTTCGATAATACAAAAATTAATAATTAAGAGCGGAAACCCATTGTACTTAAACATAGACTGGAAAAAGCAAACGATAAAAGCATAACCCAAGGCGACAAGCAGAGCACAACACATGCTTACATATTGTAGGGCTGGTGTCAACATGTTTGGTACTAAGGAGGTTCGGAGCCGTAGGCGATTTGGCGAGGTCGCTAGAGCTTCTTTGAGGCTTCTTTAAGGGAGGAGGTGGAAGTACGGGTTTCTTACTCAATAAGTTGGGTTTCTCATCTGAAACCGAACAAGTCTCTGGCAATCGATCTCCAAAAGTAACCCGCTGTTGCTATGAGAACTATTTTTACGACTATTGCCCAAATGTTATTAAAATATGAAATAGAAGGAAGAAAAGTGGTAATAACTTGATAAAAAGAAAATATGAATTTCCCTTCTACAGTTCTACGTTCTTTGATTAGAAGGTGTACGCGATTTAAGGTAAGTAATATGTAATATTTACAATGTATTATTGGAATTTAGTATTGATAGAATGAGCTATTTATATTCTGCAAAGTGATGAACAGCAATACAAATTACCCGAAAATTGATTGTACTATGATGGTGTTGAAGAATATGACTGTGGATATATGCACATTCGTTGTCTGAGAATAATAGACGATTCTGACTAAAACACATTTTAATGAAAGCGACGAGGTGATATTGTAGTCAGTAGTATATGTTGAAAAATGATTGCACAGTCGTTAGGTAGGTATTTGTGGGTTGAATCATGGAAAGGAGGCTATGCTGACACGAAACGGTACAAGCAAATCAGAACAAAAGAATGAAACAAATGCGAAGAAATTCAAAAGTAATAAAACTACAAAAAACAAAACAATAAGTAATAAATTCTAAGAATGAAAATAGGCATCAATATTTATGGTTAGGTTACAGCGTGAATAAAAAAAGTATGTTATGAAGCAGTCACTCAGGTCAACAGAAGGAATCTTCTCGAAAAGTGATAGTTGGGTATGATCATAGTTTAATGATTGAACCAAGCAATAAGTACTGGAATCATTAAGAATGTCAGAACGATTCCAAAATCACTTATTTAAAACGACAACGCACTTTAACGCTCCACACAAGAATGCAAACCTTCACGCACACAAAACACAAGCAAATACTATGGAAACTATGTAGGTAATACTGATAAGTAAACATTAATGCTGTCAACAAAAGTAGAATTGAGCTGAATGATATATTATAGATTGAATATAATGGTAAACGATAACCAACCTTGTCTAACGTTATCACTATACTTGCGGCTGATGGAGGCTATATTGCTCATGGAAGAGGTCATCGCTTTATTGATGGAATCCTTGGACTTGCTAGTTGGCAACACTTTAGACGGTCGGTCAGGCTTGGAGACAGGCTGTAAATAGCAAGAAACACTTCATTTTACAAGAATAAACCCTCTGAAAGTGAATAGCAAGAGGAAGTCCCAAGATTAACATAACAAAAGATTTACATTAGCACGGGAAGGAACCTGCAGAGCACACGACGTAAAAATTATGACACAGTAAAGTAGAGTAAACAATGCCCCAAAGAATGAAGAAATCCACATGAAGAAAGCAAGGATAAACAGTGACCAACTATCAACAAACGATTCAACGAGACTTTTGAATCTCATAAAGAAGAAAAAAGTTCCATTCATGCAACATGACCGTACGAGCGAATTTTCTTAAGTTATCGAATTATATTATGCTTCATTCTTTTGAAATTTAACCATGAGTGCAAAGAAATTGTTGACTACTAATTTCACAGAGAGAAAACAAAAAACTAGAAACAACGATAAGAAAGATTATGAATTTATAGCTCTTTTATTTTCTATAAATTTTGTAGCAAATATTAATGAAATTTAAGTAATTTTTTTTAGCATGTTACTTTTTTTATGTTATAGTTCATCGTTGACAAATTTCTTTTGACTAACATTCTGCAAAAAATAATAAAAATGCAAAAAAAAAAATAAAATAAATAAATGATTAAAATAAATAAAAAATAAATGAATAATAATAAAATAAATGAATATAAAATATATATAAAACAATTCAACGATTTTTAGTCATTTTTAGTGATTTTTTTAAGCACATTTTTCAAGCTTTCGAAAAGCTTGATTTTTTTTTTTTATTTTTTTTTGGGCGCAAGAATGGAATTTTTATCTCAATCCTAAGGAGAGTTACGTCTGGTATGACGCACACAGAGG
The DNA here is from genome assembly GCA_030762985.1 of Adelphocoris suturalis. NCBI lineage: Eukaryota > Metazoa > Arthropoda > Insecta > Hemiptera > Miridae > Adelphocoris > Adelphocoris suturalis. Next base: position 25,315,675 of record CM061047.1, on the reverse strand, counting down.
TAAACAAACAGTTACCCACACGTGTGAGATCTGGAGTTTTCGCGTTTTCAACATAATACTAACATACTTTATATATAAGCGTTAACCTCTAGGATTCGTTTCAGAATGCCTCAAAATGGATTTCAACAAAGAAATTTTTCGTAAATTTCGATTTAAATTGATTAGAGTCATTGCAATAGCTTCATTTTCTACGAATAGTTCGCTGAGGAAAATTCAAGAAACAAATATTTGGGTTTTTACGAATTGCTGGGTTCAATTTTTGGACTCTTCTGCTCATCTTGGAACGTGAACCAACAATTCTATGGGTGGGGGGGGGGGGGGGGTAATTTTTTTTTTCTTTTTTTGTCGATTACGAGGATCATTATTGAAAATTATGAACCAAAATCATAGCTCGGAAAAGGTGCGGTTGATGGCATTCTACTCCATTTTTAGTCTAGTGATAATTATCCCGTGTATCAAAACAATGTGTTTTTTCTGTATAAATTTGCATAGATCAACGATAATCCTGAAAACATTTTGGTATGACATACTTGCAAAAGACACAGCACAATTCAACTGAAAAAGATGAAAGCCGGAATGGCTTTGCGAGCAGCCAGTGAATAATGTGGGGAATAAAGTACTACATTAAAATAAAGAGCTTTTAAACACTAAATTACCTTAAGGGAAAAAGATTAAATGTTTCACAGTACTTAGAAGATAATTATTTAGGTACTTAGTAACTTCAAACAAGGATGTGCACTCACACTATGTTCTTCAGATGCGGTAATTACTTGGACGAAATTGTCAGGGAAAAGTCCAACTTTGCCTTTGTATTCACCTTTCCACCACCCAGGATCTTGCCCTTCTCTCGTGATCAAAGTGATTATATCACCTTCATGCAGCGTCAGCTCGTCTGGGTTAGCAGCCTCGTAGTTAAATATTACTTTACACATTTCTTTCACTAAAAACACGTTGAACGTACGCAATTAGATGCAGATAAGTGCATAACAAAACAAAGTAAGTAAATAGGAATCGCCGGTCATGAGAAAAAAAAGTGTTACGAAAGATCGCCTTATGTAAACTAATAAACCACAAATCATCAACCAGTATAGTAAAGTAACTGGAAATCCTATTTAAACCGCATCCAACAAGTAGGTGCAGATATATAACCAGTGTCTTCAGACGAGTAATGTTGATATTACCTGGTTTCGGAGGAAGCGCAGGGACATCAATAGGAGATGACTCACTAACAACTGACGATGATGTAACAACTGTATGTGAATTGGAAGTTGTTTGTTCCTGGACGACAACTATTTGAAATATAAAACAAAATAATAAATATCTAATGTACCTAAGAACATTTTTAATGGAAATTCGGTGCAACAGTTTTTAACAAGATAGGAAATCTTCAAAATAATAACTTACTTTACTTAGTATGGGTACCTACTAAGCTAAAACGAACTAAATCACTCGCGCCGAAGTTCTTAATTCGTAACTCTATAAAGAGTTACCAACGATGTCGAATCAATTTCGACGGTTAGGTTAGGTTTACGAATCGGCAAAATTGTTATTCTGTCAGTCTATAACTGGTAAAACATGAAGCATAACCATAAGAGCGAATTTTCGTAGGTTTTCTCGTCATATTTGTCAAATTGTTTTGAAATTTGAGCACTTCGTGTACCTAGAAATCGTTTAGTATTAAATAATGGGGAAAACAAGAACTCTTTCTAAATATTATTCGCCTGAACTTTTCTTCAGTTTTTACCGATTTCTTACCACATTTTAACGAAATTTAAGCACCTTTTTCGGAAAATAAGGTGGAAAAACTTAAATAGTTCTAGCTAATATGTGATAAACTGTTTCTGAGTAATGTTTTGCTAAAAATAAAAACGATTTTTAGCCGTTATTTTTTGTAGCTATTTTTATGATTTTTTAGCTCATTTTATAGAATTTCAACCAATTAAAGTAAGTCTTACAAAAAATAATAATAATAAAAAATAAAAATCTGTTCAACGAATTCATTCTCACTTGTGGAATGCTTGATCTTCTAGCGAAGGAACGGACTTTTTTTTTTATCTCAATGGCACCATAACTGACTTTGTCAAGTAGGTTGTTCTCATGGACAACTAATAGGTATGTATTATTACATTTATTTTACTTGAACCTCACTTGAAGAAAAATAAATAATGAAACGATCCATGCATAAACGGGCAATATGTAAATTTAGTTTAATAAAAATATAGGGAAAGAACAATTCCTTCAATCTTTAGGAATAAATTATTTTTATTTTTATTATTTATTTATTTTTTTATTTTTTTAATGGATAAAATGAAAATCCCGGAAAATACGATTTGTATATAAAATAATAGAGGGGGAGGGGGGGGGGGGGTTTACTAACAATGAAGACAAACAACATACCATTTGATGTTTTCGAGGTCTCGTCCTGACTTATTTTTTGAGTTCTTTGAGAAGCTTCTCTAGTGTCTGAGTGATTCGTTGTCTCCTCGACGAAGTTTGACGGGAACACTCCGATCTGTGAAAAAAATTTCTTGAACATGTTGCGAACATTGGAAACAAATTACAAACTTCGTTGATTGTAGAAGTTAAAAAACAAGAAAAGCAGGCGCGCAGTGGCCCTTCAAAACATCCCGGATGAATATCAGATAACGTAGGCAATGAGTCATGACCGCGATGATGCAAGAACGCGGAGTCACCCGTTTGATAAAATGAGTGCAGATCCGCAAAAAGAAACTCCGTGACCAGGTTCGAGAGAAGGTCACTAATCGGTCGTGAATCAAGTAAAATCCAAACGCGACGTAGAACATTCTTTGTAGTTTCCGTAATCAAGCAGTATTAGGTAGTCAGTGGCGAGTGATGTACGTAGACAAGTCAGTAGTCTTTCAATATAGGTCGACTGTCTACAAAACCTACGATGTGGCAGAACAGCGACTCCTGGTTGTCAGTGATCAAACGGATACCGTAAAAGTAGGTGGCCCGAGGTAAAAATAACTTTTTATAGAAAGAGTTTATTAAAAAAAATAAACCGTACATTTGTTGTAGAACTGTACATTTATGATTTCTAACAAACCTTCGTACAGACCAAGTCAATTGGCATAAACGAAGTAAACAACTTAAATGATGTCATTGTAATTAGAAAAATATTCTATTATGGACAAATTACATCACACGTGTCTCTCTGTCCATCGCACCTATTTTGATCACTCATTTTTATTCCTATTTTGGAAAAAAATATATATATGACAGCAGGATGCAGGGATATTGAGAACTTTTTTCAAAAAATGAAATTTCATAAGTTTTCTGTTTTCCGCGATATCAATTTGGGTGTTTTTTTTTTTCTCTCTGCTCCCTGCTGTGAAAACACGCCATCTCTTATGAATACCTTCCACTTTCCCTCTCAGACAGTAGGATTCTTGAGCTAGAAATATATCCGTTTTTGGCGTATTAATTCATTTGTACTACATGTTGCTGTCTTCAAGTTTATTTGGACACATTTCATATTCTCGTGGGAGTCCTGAACTATTGGCGCCAGGCGGTCACAGATAAAACTATTCACCGTCATGATCTATCAAGGTGAGTAACGAAGGCGACTCAGATTCATCTGAACAGGTACAGCTCTTATCGAAGACAGCATCATTAGTTTCGAGTTTGTTTACCGACCATGCGCGCGAATTATACGATTCACAATTTGTGCATTTAAAATAACGTGCCTCCGCGGAACAATCTTTCAAACTGTGATTTCCAGCACATTTAGGACATGTTTCTTCACCTATACACTCGGAAGCCAGCCCTGGATGGAATCGGGAAGTGTGTATCTGTCGTGTGTCTGCAAATCCTTGTAACAAGCTTATTTTCCACAGTTTTCATCCGATTTGGATAAAATTTTCAGGGGATGTGCGGGCTAGGGGGTAGACGGTCCCCTATCAGTTTCATCGTTCTTGACTCAATACTTCACTCTGCGCATGCGCAAACGTAAATTCTACCAAGCATAATTTTCTCACGCCCTAGTCGTCCGATCTCGCTCAAATTTGGATGATAGTTGGGGGATGACAATTTAATCATCTTATATCAATTTCAACATGATTGTATTATTAATAGCTACTGCGCATGCGCCTATGTGAAATCCTTGTAACCACCTTAATTTTCACTTTTTTTAATCCGATTTCGATGAAATTGTCAGAGAATGCGCGGGTTAGGTTTTGGATGGTCCCCTATTAGTTTAATTGTTGCCAAATCAATAATTTATTCTGCGCATGCACAAACATAAATTATTATTAATTATTACTATTATGTTCCATTTTCACACTCTAGTCGTTCGATTTCGCTTAAATTTGGATGATAGTTGGAAGAAGATGACTTGATTACATCATATCAATTTCAACATGATTTTATCATTAATAGCTACTGCGCATGCGCCAATGTGAAATACTTGTAATGACCTTAATTTCCACAGTTTTCATCCGATTTTGATGAAATTGTCAGAGAATGTGGGGTTTAGGTAGTACATGGTCTCGTACCTATTTCATTGTTTTCAACTCATCAGTTCATTCTGCACTTGCACAAACGTAAATTATATTGAGTATCATTTTTTCGTTTCTTAATTTACCAATTATCACATTTCATGCTATTTCTTGATTTAATCTTTTCCGCTATGGAATTTTTCAAGATAATTTAAAACTTTTCAATGATCTATACATTCATGATAGGTAAACGAGGAAGCTATGTGCCACACCTAACTTGGCAGACGATTTTATGTTTGTTCAGTTGGGAGTCGCTTATATCTTCCTCGCATCGATAGCGTAATTGTATAGTCCATTCAAATGTGCTATTAGAGTGGATTTAGGAAATAGCATTGTGTGATTAATATGTAGAAGCAGAACTTGAAAAATTGTGAAAATATTGCTAATTAGTAATAAGTTTGAAATTGGAATCAAGAGTGTTCGGAGAATTCTGGTATGCGCATGCGCTGGGTTTAAAATTGATGCACAGCCTACTTAACAACAAAAGTCATGGGGGACGTCAAGTATTCCACACAATTACTAAGACATTAATCGAAATAGAAGCTGTAGGTGCAGAGTTTATCCAGTGTTTAATAAATCCACCCCAACCCAAACATTCCCAGAGACATTCATTGAAACCTTTGAAACAATGGAAGTTATGATAGTTTCAAGGATTTGACGTTTGCGTACGTGCAGAGCCGAAAGCAATGCAACTAATAGGGCGTCATCTAGGACCCACCCAGAATAATCCCATTATGTATCATCAAAATAGGACTGTAATTCAGTGTAGTTTTGCCCGAAACAAGGATTTGCAGACACATGAGCTCACAGACAGACACGGAATCAAAATTTATCTGGAACATCTAAAACCGTACAATCAGTGTGGAAAACATGATTTTCGTTAAATTTGTGTCTTAACCTACCGCATGTGATCACAAGACTTTCGATACACGGACAAACTCTGGAGCAAAAGTAAGACCAGTGAAAGTGCAACCCTAAACTGCGAGAAGAAACAACTCTCCGAATCCAAATTCGCTAAAATCTGTGTGACGCTAAAATCTGGGTTAACCGGAACTAAGCCGTAAAACGGTTTTCGAGTTTTTCTTTCTCTTTGTCGGACAACAGCCGAACAGTCTATTATAGTCGTGTTCTACGTCGCCAGATTTTAGAAATTTACATTTCAAGATGGCACAGTGAGTGAGAGGTAAAACCCACAGATTAAGCATAACCTGACTAATAAAGGTGAGCGCGAACCAGGCCTCAACTTTCAACGGATACTTAGTAGTTTTTTCCCCCCAGAACGTACTGCAGTCACATTACATATTTCGGAAACTCGTGGTTCAAAGGAATGCCTAAAAACCGTTCGTCTTGCAAAAATGTTTCATTTTTCACACGTAGCTATACACTATTCTGACAACTAGCATATAAAAAACGGATTTCCACATCTTTGATTGCATTGAAAATTAATCCGTCGGATAAAGTAGACGTCACTAAAATGTACGATGTACGCGTTATCCATCAATAATAAATGTGTGTTTTACTTAATCGTTCTAATTGAAACTGATCTGAGCTAAAATGACTCAATTTCTGGCTTAGCTACACTTTCACCTAGCTTGGTAGTATCAACACACCTTTCGTCAGTTGTTCCAGCTTCACAATGTAACTATGAAATGTTTTGAGAGACAGAGGGTTTTTTAAGGTAAAATTAACACTATAAATATGTTGATTGGGGCGGATCCGCGACCAACATGTTAACACCTATTGGCACAGAACGAGGACGGGAAACATCTCAGGTACACGACTGCTCTTATAGCGGCCCAAGTACCTATAGTACTCGTACCTACTAAACGTAACAGTCAGTTTTAGGTTATACATCAAAGCATTTCTGATTTTCATTTTCATTCGGTCTACATCAGGAAAATCTCCAAATAATCGAAAGTTGATTTCAATATTTGAGAAGGTGAACAGGGAAGTAGACACCTCCACTTAAAATCACTAGTTAAAAACGATATCTTATCTTAAAGTGGAAGTTTGAGACAAACATCGTTCCAGCCGCACCTCAAACAGCCTTATTAAAACTCGTCTTAATTTTGACATCTACAATAGGAATTCAGGCGAAAAATAAGGTGCCAAGATACTTACTTTGTCTTTCAGTTTTCCTTTCCACCATCCTTCTTCGACTTCAGCAATTATGTCGATGATGTCCCCAACCTGCAGCTCCAATTCATCTTCAATAGCAGGTTTGTAAGAGAAAAGTACTTTGCATTTACGGCCCGACGCTGAAACAACAGAAAACTTTGTTAATCCATATAAAGATATACATACAATTCACAGGAAGAAATTGTCCAGCATGCCAATTTTCAAAGCAACAAAACTTCTTATTTCTAAATCTAATCTTGTGCAGTTTTTGGGAGTAGGTATCTAGTCACCGATTCAGAACAACGAAGGGGACAATACAATATTTACAAAGGCAATACAATATTTTCGGGAGGGGGGGGGGGGCTGGTTACAATATTTTTGGCGAATAATTTATGATACAGAAAGATCTTTACTTCTTCAGCCATATTTCCTCTATAGCACTGACACGAGTTGAATAATTAGCCACCTACATGGTATAAACACTGTGTACTGGTCCCTCAATGGCATTCAGTAATTCATTACAACTAACTATTTGTAGAAGAAACGAGAGGAAGAATGAGTTTTAGGCTCAAAAGATATTTTGTGGGTGCTACTGATTAGAAATATACTGACTGTTAGAAATTAACATTTCTAGAAATATACTGGCTGCTGGAAATTAACAGTTCTAAATGTTAGGTAATTTTCAACTATTTCTCTAAACAGTGAAAAATGACGTTTTTTCTACAAGCTGTAGCGCCAATTCTGGTGGTGCGAAATTCGAAGTTGACTATTGCATTTCGTAGAGAATTTTGTCTACTTTAAGCCTCATATAATGGCCATTTTCGAAAATTGCATAGTTTTCAAGATGTAAGCAGAAAAATGAAAAAGTTTCAGTCACACAGCATATGTAGCTAAGTTAGACAGGCTAACTGAATCCGCTTTCGAAGCTAAGATAAGTATTCAATGTATTGGAGATTCTTAAAACAAAAATATGTGCGATTAATAAGTACCTATACAGTAGTCCAATAAAACAATAGCACAAGAGGATTTATAAGAAAGTCAACATTTTGATGCTAGGTAGGTACCTAGTAAACATTGGTCTGGAAAACAAAGAAGTATTTAAAAAATGATGCCAAAGAAGATTCGAAAAAGACTCCAAATTCCGCAAAATGAAAATATTTTTGTGTTCCATAGCGCTTGAATAGGTAACTTGTTTCAGTTGGATAAATTTTAACAACAGAGACACTCAGTTTATCTGTGTGAATATGTTTTATAGGTAACCATGGCGAGTTATCTTATTTAAGTATCTTTGTGATGATTCATCACCACCTCAGTTCGTAGTTGCTCAAGGTGAATCCACTTCAAATAGGTAATAAATGTTAAATATTAAAGGTCTATAAACCCCGATTTATAACCAACATATTTCCAACTAAGTACCTACACGACGATCAGAGATCAGTAGACTACATAATGAATTGACACAATGAAAGTTATATCAACCGTTCGTTACTAGGAACTGGAATCTCAACATAGTTACTGAACATAGCGATTAGTAATGAAATAAATGGAGAAGTTAGTGACCTGGAAATGGATCTTCTGAAAGGGAATTAGAAGTGCGGTATCTGGAAGTTCTAACACTCGCTTGCATCCCGCAAGCAACCTCGGCATCTTCGTATAGAACATTATCGACGAAGGCTTCGGGATAGTTGCTATTGGGCAAAGAGTTTCGTTTGTGAAAACGACTATTACTTATTTTAAACACGTTGAACGTGGGGTGTTGATACCAATGAGACCGACTCATGTTGAACAAAGGAGAGTTCCGATGTCACTGAAGCATTTTTTAACTGATAAGATGGAAATCCAGGGAGATGCGAGGAGGGGATTATCGTATCGCTACTCGAGTAGACAACCGAAATAATCTGTGTGGTCATTTTCCTAATCAAGGACGCCAGGTCGCGGAATAACAGAACTACCTACTTCAAGAGAAACGTACATGATGCAAGAGATAACCGCTAATTTGAGTTCAGATGGTTTGTTTTTGACAAAGCGTATGAAGTATACCAGTATTTACAAATATTCAATACACTACAGTACGAAGTTAAGGAATCACCATAGAAAAAGACGCGTCAATGATTTTTGGTTGACCCGTAATAAACCGATATTTCGAAAAAGTGGCAAACTGTTATTATTTAAATGTACAATCTAATGAAGACGAGACGACGATGATGAGCCTCTGAGCTCTACTACGAACTGTGATATATTTTTGTACAATCTAGTCATATTTTTAATTGTCTCTGGCGATTATACATAGTAACATATATTTAGTTATTAGCCTATTCTAGATCTAGTCTTAGTTGTACTACTTTATTTTTGAGGTTTTATTTTTATTTTTTATCCGCTCTAAGGGCTAAACAGTGGTCATCAATGTACCCCTTATTTTGTCCTCCTCCAATTTACCAGTGGAGTCCGTAATGACACTCCGTTGGGTGGTGGAGGGTGGCATGGCCCCCCTTGGAATCGTGCCACTTGCAGTGTCCCTTTGGACACCTTGTTCGATGCCGCTAATGACCCTTATGGTTGAGGAGCGGCTTAAACCACTGAATAAACAAATTAATTAAGTGTCCCTGTCAATCATGTTACAGATCACTTTATAGTAACAAATCGTACCTAAGTTAGCACTGTAGAACTTTGAAAGGGAAATTTATCTGTACCTAGTTGCTAAACATTTTCTACAAAATTCTGCCATGTTGGGAGTGGCATTTAGCTACCTCGTATGAGTAACACGATGTATAGATTATCGAAATGTTTTAAATAATCTTATAAGATTCCGTATCCGGTTTCTATGGGTGTAAGAAATAATAGTTTAAACTACAAGATGTCAAAATCAGTCTATTATGTGATAAGAAAATGATGCATGATTGGAGTTCCGTTAGCACATGCGAAAAAACTACCAGTAGGTTGGGAACAATGAAGTAAATTGGGGGCCATTTACAGCTTAAAACACAATCCCGGACAATTTAATCGGAATCGGATGACAACTGTAGAAATTACGCTAATAACTGGAATTTGAGTTTCTACTCAGCTAAGTAGGTAGCTACTTCAGGATTACTAATAATACGGTCGAAATGAAACTCATATGAGGTAACATCGTAATTTCCCTACTACCCTCCGAATTTGAACGACATCGGACGATTGGGCCATGAAAAAGTTCGTCATGCAGCATGATCGTATGAGCGAATTTTCGTAAGTTACCGTATTCTATTATCACACTGTATTGACATTTGAGCACTTTGAGTGCAAATAAATTGTTAAATTGATACCAATTTCAAGGCAAAAAACTCGTTCTAAATTATGTGCGGTTCAAAAAAGGTTTTAGATTTATTGCTTTTGTTGCCGTTTTATCGAATTCTCAGCAAATATTAATTAAAATCAAGTACATTTTTCAGGATAATTTTGTGCGTAAATATTTTCAAGTTCTAGTTCATTGATGTAGTTAAACTTTTTCGTCTAATAGTCTGCTAAAAAATATAAATTCAACGGTTTTCAGCCGTTTTAAGCCATTTTAGCGAATCGTCGTAGAAAACAAAGCTAATGAATTGGCTCCAAAGAATTTAAAATACAATTTTCGAAAATTTCCATCATTGAAGTCCGTTTTGTGACATTCTGAGATGAATCCTAGAGTTTAACACTAGGACAGAGTTTAACAACCTCCGTAGAATTGAGATAAAAATTCCGTTCTTCCGCCAAAAATCAAGCTTTCTAAACGAAAGGATGAGTTCGTTGGCCAGCATTTTATGAACACATTAAATTGGTTAAATTTCAAAAAATGTGATAAAAAATCACTAAATAGTTGCAGTCATGCAGCATGATCGTATGAGCGAATTCGCGTAAATTACCGTAATATATTACGTGAAATTGATTAGACGATTCGGGACTTTGAATGAAGAGAAATTGCTAGCTATGAATTTTATGGCAAAAAGCTCGTTATATATAATATTCTACGATTCATAAAAGATTTTGGAGTTTTTACCTTTTAGCGAATTTTCGTTGAAAAAAAAGAAGCTATTGCAATGGCTCCAAAAATTTTAAAATAAAAATGTTCGAAACTTATCTTTACTGAAATCCGTTTTGTGACATTCTGAGACGATTCCTAGATTTTAACAATTTTTCATACATATGAAAAAGTATGTAGTGTCATTCCATACGATAACGCTCCTTAGGATGAGATAAATAATCCATTGTTGCGCCAAAAAATCAAGCTTTCAGAATGGAAGGATGAGTTCGTTGGCAAGCACTTTTTGAGTACATTAAATTGCTCAAATTTCCAAAAATAACTAAAAATGGCAAAAACGGCTAAAAATTGTTGAATGTTTATTTTTAAGCAGAATTTTAGTTAAAAAAATGTTCATCAATGATGAGCCAGACCATCACAAAATAATGCTAAGAAATGTACTTAAATTATTTCATTAATATTTGCTGAAAAACCAATGAAAAACGCCAGAACGCCAGAAAAGGTAAAAATCAAAAGTCTAATTTGAATTGCAGAATATGATTTCTTTTAAACATAAAATTGGTACTTAGTTAACAATTTCTTTGCACTCAACATGCTCAAATTTCAAAACAATGTAACATAATATAATACTACAATTTACGAAAATACGCTCATCCGCGTTGCATCACTAAACCTTTTTTTATCGTGTTTATCGATTTTTCGGCAAATTAAATTGAAATTGGTGTACATTCTTCAGCACTATTTTGTGCATCCATTTTTTAATGGTCTACTAGTCCATTATTTATGAAATTAATTTGACAAATTATTCTATTAAATAATAAAAATTCAACAATGTTTTAGCCGTTTTAGCCATTTTTAATCATTTTTTTTCAAGTAAATTTTTTGAAATTTTACCAATTTAATGTGCTCAAAAATTGTTGGCCAATTAAATCATCCTTTCGTTTGAAAAGCTTAATTTTTTGGCGCAAGAACGGAACTTTTATCTCAATCCTAAGGAGAGTTATTGTCTGGAAGGACACACATAATCAATGGACTACTAACAGAGGCGGGACTAGGAGGAATGTAAATTGATTTCTTTCGCGGATGACACTTTCCTTATAACTTATTCCCCTACATAGGAGTCCATTCGAAAAACAAAGTGCAGTTTGACGTCAATTAACAGATTTGTGTAGAGAGCATAGTCTACAACTGAATTATAACAAGACTAATTTTATGGCCTCTTCTCTACGCTCTTTTTTAGTGCCATACATAAGAAGTATCTCTTGTCATATTGAATCGAATGCCTGTTTGGGGCTGGAATCTTTGAGTGCCCAACCATTGAGTAGGTCGCGTCGACGAGGTATTCGGGGGTGATCATCGACCAGTGTTTATCGTGGGAGAATCATATAATAATGATGAACAAAAAATCAGAAAAATAATGCCAATTTGTCTCGAAATAAAAAATATTTTGTCGCCAGATAATCTAAAAATTGTCAATTATACAGTAGTTCGGACTCTCATTTCTTATGGCGTAGTGGCATGGGGTTACGCCCACAATACAACCTTCGAACCGTTATACATTACTCAAAAAAGTATACATAATAAAGATATATTATCAAGAAGAGAGAGACGTTAGTCAACAATTGATCTGTTTCGAGAATTCTAAGTGCTCAATGTTCAAAAAATCTGTCATAAGATTTCGCTGACGTACGTCAAGTAGAAAAAAGTAAAATTAAATGTTTCGAAAAGAAAAAAAAAGTCTTCAGCATCCAGGGTGGTAGGTAAAGGTCTCAAATCGATTATATTTACCTACTTGGAATAACCCTCTCTGGGTAACTTTGTGCCCACACATGGACGCACCAAATAGAAAACTACTGTCCGGAACCCATAAGGACATTATTCCTCTGAAATCTAATATTTAATCTTTCCCTTTCTTCTGATCATCTTGGTGTGGACTTTTAACGGATAATATTCTCAACTTTTGAATATTAATTTTTAGTTTCTACATGTTCATTTCAGAAAATGGACATTGAAAACCAATAGTAGGTATACAGTTTCAAAAAAGAAAAAAAGTACTGGTTTGTCAGTCTCGAAACTAGAAGCATTCTTTACAGAATTTAATGCAGAACTGAAATTTTCAACCCGTTTATTCTGCAAACCTCTGCAAATATTGACTTTCTTCCATTTTTGGTAGCAATTAGCATAATTTTAAACAGTGAGTTTTAATTTAAAAATGGCCGTGAAACATAAAAGCCGAGTTGAATAAGGTCATTTATACCATCCTAGTTTCTAAATATACATAAAATGAAATTGAATATTCCATGGTTTTATAAAAACTAATGCAAAATTACTATCCATTAGACCAAAATCGCCATATTATTATTTTTGACAATCATTTTATGTCTTTACTTTGGCACATAAACGAAAAAAGCGTTAACAAAAAGCGTTACGGTTGGTTTTCTGATGATTTCCGCTTACAACCGAGTCGTTGCTAGGGATATGATACTTCGTCGTTTTACATCCCACAAAATTAGTTGACCATTCGTTCGAAAGCTCTCGGTTTATCCAACCATACTATATTATCTACTGCGAAGTGCGTGGCCAAAAAGCTGAGTTATTTCAATAATTGTGTACACTCAGGTGATCATTCTCAATAATTGATATTGTGAACATGATTGCAACCGCTTGTTAATTTCTGATGATTTCATTAAGCTGGTGTTTCGATGATTTGATTCATAGCAGGTGATCCGAATATTGCGAGAACGGTTTGATTTGCAAAGCGGTGGTTAAATCATTTTAATAGGTAATTTCTATACTTGACACTCTAGGAAGGTTTAATTTCGTATGTAGCCTCTTTAAGACATTTACTTGACGATGCCCAGGGTCCGGATCAGCTGAGTGGCTCTTAGAGCTAGCATACGAGTCTGCAACTGAAGACATAAAATGTACCAATGTGTTGCAGACTCGTATGCGGGCGGTTCTGATTTGACTTTTAGCTAACTTCATTACTTACCTGTAATTTTAGCATTTAGAGCTGAACATGATGGTGAAACCAGAATCTGCGATCTGTGAATTGCGCTAGGTATTTTATTTCGTTCTCGGATTCACAAAAGAGAAGGGTATGAAGAGGATCCATTCCCCCAGAAGGGAATGGATTGGCTGAGAGAAGAATGCGAGGCATAAAACAGTACTTGGCACTCTATCCATCCAAAGAGAGCTGGAAGAGATACTTGGAAGCGACTGTTAACCACACCAATAGGTCGTACTGTTCAGCCATTGGATGTTCCCCAAGATTCAAAGCTTTAGGAGTGATATCGAGTTTTCCAGCAGATGTTAGTTTCGGAATAAACCCGAATTCGCTCCATGAAAAAACAATGACTGTAGAGCAAGAGAAGAAATATAGGGACTCAATGAAACAGTACTTCGATCTTCGGAATTCTTCAACAAGACCAAGTTTCACCAAAGGAGGGAAAATATTGGTGCAGTGCGGATATAAGGGACATGAAATAGTGAAAGGACCATACATTCTCAAGGAGATAGTGTACATGGACATTCTCAGGGGACATCCTCAGGAAAAAGTGAAAGGACCATACATTCTCAAGGACATAGTGTACATGAACCATCATCCAAAAACATTGATTTACAGTGATGAGACATTCACGTTTGCACGTGCTACCGTAGATCTGACTGTAATGAAATACAGAGGGGACAATCTAGGAGCTAATCCCTGAAAATTTCACCAAAATCGGACTGAAACTTAGTATAGGTTGGCAGAACTATTTGCAATAAGGGAATGTGTGGCAGAGAATCTGAGACAAGGAATGAGAGGAAGGAGTATTCTCATTCTCTCAGATAGCCAGGCAGCCCTTAAAACACTTGCAGCTCCTCAAACTAGGTCAAGACTGGTGAGAGAGTGCTGGGATGTACTAAATGCTCTGAGAAAGGACACCTTGGAATGGGTTCCAGGGCATACAGGAGTGGCAGGAAACGAATGAGCAGACCAGCTAGCACGAAGGGGGGGCCTCAATGAAATTCATTGGGCCAGAACCCATCCTGGGTATAGCAAAATGCTCGGTAAAAACCGCTTAGTGGGAATGGATAAGGAAGGAACACAAACGGCTATGGGATAACACTCCAGAACAGAAACAAGAAAAACTGGTAATGAACGCACCCTACTATCGTAGGAGTACAGCCACCCTGAATCTTTCAAAGAGGAAAATAAGACTCTTGGTGAGAATGGTGACTGGGCACGGGTGCTTCAGGAAACATCTGACAGGATTGGAGCCTACACAGGTGATCCAGTGTGCAGAATGTGCGAAGAGAAGGAAGAAACCGCTTCTCATCTTCTCTTTGAATGCCCAGAACTCGAAGCCAAACGATTCAGAACCTTTGGGACCCTTGACCCAGGGGAGATAGTATCGGTAGACGACCTTGTGGGGGGGAATCGCCAGTCTGGTAGAGGAGGGGAATTGGCTCCAGAGCCTATAGGTTGGAAACAGGGGAGAGAATCGCACAATAAACCTCGGTTTTGGTGTGGCGGAGGGGGAAAATCTCCCACGGACCCTGCATTTAAATAATAATAATAGTATAGGTTTGAGGGTGACAAGAATTTACTACAGGCAGACAGACAGGACACTAAATGTTGATCAGCAAACTCTGAAATGCAAAAAGAAAACTTTGGATTTCAGGGAGCAAACATTTGTTGGACTTCTTGCACGAAAACTAACCTTCCCTACCTTCGAAGTGAGGAAGCAAATATGACCGAGCGAAATTGTTGGCGGAGGGGGGACATCTCTCAGTAGATGTGCCGCATGTTAGGCTCGAAGTCCTCGCGTTTCCCATTCCAAGCGTGAGTGCCATCCTCCCTGACTTGGGTCCCTTCTCGCTCTTTCACTTACAGCTCAGGGATTTCGGATTATTAGGAATTATTAATATTATTATGCTTACTAGGAATTCTGATTTTACGAGATATCAGCTGCACGAATATACATCCCAACAGTAGGTACCTAATTGTACACAATTTTTTCAAATTGGAAATTAAATAAATTTATAATTGCAATTCAAACAAAAACTTTAAAAGGTTTGCAATTTTTTCGAAAATGTTTAATGATTGCCCAAATACTTGATTCACCCGG
Organism: Adelphocoris suturalis; assembly: GCA_030762985.1. NCBI lineage: Eukaryota > Metazoa > Arthropoda > Insecta > Hemiptera > Miridae > Adelphocoris > Adelphocoris suturalis. The sequence continues at coordinate 25,299,935 of CM061047.1, read as the reverse complement.
AGAAATTTTCCATAATTAGATTTGCAATTTTTTAAAATTAGTATGTAAAGAAAAAAATGGAAACACTGGGTGCGACCTTAGTACTAACTATCATTTTAGAATCACAATAGTCACCCTTCCACATTGGCCTTAAACGATTTCGAAATAATATGATAGTTGTTTAATTATACATATTTTTATTTCATTTATATAAATGAAACCCAGAGCACTATGGAACTAATATTTCGCTCCAGTGTTGAAAGAAAACATCATCAACACGACTGTGAATTGTAAAGTGACTCTCGGATGCATCCATGGTGCACTGAAGCATACATGTATTGAAGAAATTAGTAACAGCAGATCAATGAATTTTCGTTTCTTCATTGCATTTGATAGAGTTAGGCTACCGAAATCAGTACATAAACTTTTTCTTTGCCTCTAAGTATGTAATAAGAAGTGTGATTGTGGACAGAATCAGCTGGACATTGCAGACAAATTCTATGCATCCATGTTGCAATAAGTGACAACCCACCAAAGTTAGCAGATGTTTTCTGTTTTTAGAGTTAAACCAACCACTTTTCTGAAATCGTCACAAGTTTCTCTTTTGTTAAATGCAAAAATAATCAAATACTTTGGCACTATTGATTGCACACAGGAAATCCCACAAAACAAAGTTCAACACGGATATTTGTATTCTATCTTGATGACGATAAGGGGAGGGGCACATCACCCCCTTCGCATTCAAGTGAATTCATTCAGCAGCATTCGATTAATTGTCAACCCTTCACAAATCACCAAAGATAGTTAAAACCGCTTCTAAGATTTTATGGTGGCACACATTTTCTTTCTTCTCAACTTCAGCAAACTAGCTCGGAGTTAATTAAACAACAAAACACCGCGACAAATATAAAAAGGCTAAACATGGCAGTCTTTACCAAGGCGGAGGCTTAAAAACACCTCAAATTAGCAAGGACAAAAATGGCGCCGTTTAGCAATACAGATAAAGTTGCAGAACACTCCACGATACGGAAACACGAGAAAAGCGTTACCTCAATTCTCTCACAGTCCTTGACGAACCCTCAGCTGACCACTGATTATTCTAAGTTTCAGGTCACTAGACAAGTCATATAGACTTACTGCTCCAAAATTAACGAATAGAGAAGTATTAAGGTGGGTTCACATCCATGCGTAAATGCGTAAATGCGCCTATCCGATCATGCGTTCGGCTTTCTGATTGGCTAGCGGCAGTCGGAAGAGTGGGGTGAATCTTGCCGGACAAGCACTCTTGAAACGGACTGTACACATCTGAAAAATTAGATATTTTAACGGATAGACGCATTTACGCATGTGCGCAGTTGCCCATTGCGCAGTTTTCTTTTGTTTGATAAAGAAAGATAAGATAAGAAGGTAGCGAACCTTCGTTTCTCTTTGTTGGTTTCTTTCGATAAAGTTTTGATTGTATTTGATAAAGATGAAGAGCTTGCGTATAATAATAACAATAATAAATTAATAAAACACTCAAATTAAACACGGTTTTATGCAGATGAGGCCGAGTTGGGTTAAATATACTTAGGTGTAGGTACCGATTTTGCGATCTCACCAACAACCTACCTTCCTGATGATCCTATTCCATTTGTGTTTTGAGACATTTTTTGATTATAGATTATCAATTTCCTGCTAGTTGAATGAGTAGGTATTTGAGAAGAGATGGCCAACTTGTCCTTACGAAATGGACAAATTAACTACGTCAATGCATTTAAATGATTTGAAATGCGCCAACCTACATATTTTTTCGGGTAGAAATACCCATAATGTTATCTTGGGAAAAGTACCTAGTTGATGGAAGGACCGAATAATTACCCAACAGTCTCATTTCAAAACGACGTCGCCTTTGCAGTTTTAATGTACATACATAACAATTTCTTCTATACGCCCTCGTAATTTTTTTATGAGTTTATTATTCAACATTGTTTATGGAGCTGTAATGTCCAAGAAATGTGTGATAGTTTGAAGAAAATTCGGGAGGAAATATGTCTCTTTGGAAAAAGGCAATGGTAATAGAAGACAACAACAATGATAACGCAATGATAACACAACCGGATGGTTATGAACGGCCTGACGCATTTACGCACTCCCCTCTACTACTTCCAACGCCCTCCACTACTCAAACGCATAGCCGCATTTACGCTTTTGCGCATGGATGTGAACCCACCTTTATTCCAAACCAAAGTAATAGAGAAAAATACAGTAAAACAATTATAGAAATAGGTTGGTAAAAGTAGGTAAGTAAATAAGTAGACTTTGGTTTTCAACATTAGATACTAAGTCAAAAATCACTTACGTGACTGACGAGAAGAAGCAAGCCCATCAGGATCACTCATTAGCTGAAAAATAAAATCGAATAGTCAAAATTTGGTTTTTCGAACAATCCTCTAGGTGTGAGAACAGTCTGTCCACCCTTCACATTTTACTGTGAACTACGATGAATTTTTCAAAAATTTTGTGTAATTAAATGCCAAATTACCTTAACGAAATTGTCTGGAAACATTCCCCTTTTGCCTTCTCTGGCCAGGGTGCCTTCCCACCATCCCTTGGAATTGAACACTATATCCGTGATGATGTCGCCTCTCCTGATTGTGAGTTCATCAGGCTCCACAGCATCATAGTTGTATTCTACCAACGCTTGAGCTGCAACAGTGAAAGATACCATCGACTTAAATTTAGAGTATATCACGAATCATAGTACATATATGTACTAGCGAAAATATCACGAGTTTTGTAGGACGAAAATAACCTTGTGACATATACCGAGGTAAGTAAATTTATGGAGATGTTCGATGTGCACCATGCATTGATTTTTATACCAGTGAGGCGCTTAAAAGGCTGTTTGAGAAAGTTTTCTATTCATGTTTTACTCATTTTCTTAAATTTTACCGAACCTATATAGGTACAGGTGCATTTTTTGCATCCAACATAGAATAGATATTTTGTCTTCAAAAAAATATGAATTCACGCTAGGAGCTGGGAAAGCTAAGGAAAGTTTATGTATGGATGAAACATTACTTAAATACAGATGATGTGCAAAGTATAGTTAACATAGGTAAGAAAATAGGTAGGTACTATGTTCTATGTAGGTACCTAATAAAATAGGTACCTAGATTGTAATACAACTTATCTATTACAACACTGAAGATTTTGGCAATAGTACGTATGATCCAAAAAATCGTAACACGTATTATAATCGTAAAAAATCGACCCCTTTCTGTTGAAATAATTTTACATCTTCTAAACTTGGTAATGATACAAAAGAATAAAGTGGACCGACCAAATTACACCTACATGAGCCAGAAGGTAGTGGGTAACGTGGCACTCCATATTTTGTCCCAATCATTTATAAATAAAAGGTACCTAAGTGTCATCCTTCAGTACAGCGACACAGGATTTGATTTTAAAATGGAATAAAATAGTTTCTACTATATACCTATCGACTGTGATCTACGAATTCATAGCCCGGAGTAGGTATATACCTAACACAAGGAGAATTTGGGGTTCAATCGAAAAGAGGACAAAAGAATATGCAAATGAAACCATCAGTTGCCAAATGCTATTCTTCGTAGAAAATCCAAATCGAGGAATGATTCATCAACAAGATAATGCCTACGTCCCAACAGAAAATAGGTTGAACTAAGCTACAGGGCCGTAAAATTAAACATTTTAGTAAGGAGTCACATAGTCGCAAGACTTCCTTTATCAAAACTACTTATAATTGCACGAGAAACATTTATAGAAAGCATACATAGAGTGAACTCGGAGGAAAGCTAATTTCTAGAGCGTGAGTTCCATTCGAAATGTCAATCGGATGGTAGGCATAGGACCATTGGCAGGAGAGTACCTAGCTCCGGATCCGGAACCCTGTAACCTAGATTAATGTGACGCATTTAAATCGGACTTACCCATAGTTTGTTGACATCAGCCTGCTGAAAGATTATTGAATGCATGGAAACAAGACGTGAATACAGCCGACAAACCAACACTTTTATGCAAAATCCAAATAAAAATAAGTACAACAATGATTCAAGATTCTCGACCCAACCCTGTGATGATATCATAACAAAACGCAGGCTTGCCGTCAGCAGTGGTACACTTAGAAAAGGTAGGTCATACACTTTTAGTAAGAAAATTGAGTAACTCGAATGTTTGGCATTTTAAGGGATTTTTCATTGAATTTAAACTGCTCTTTCAAGGGTAAAATAATCATGATTGAGAAAATGCGTGACTTTTTTATTTGTTTGCATTTTTATCATAGAACTTATAATAGGATAGCGAGGGCATGTGTCTGTGTGGGAACTGAAGCCAGTTTTCTCGAAGGGGCGGAGCCTACAAATCGTTTGGTCGGGGGTAACCTCCAACACTTATAAAACCACATTTCAAAACTTGCCTCCGTCGCAGCCTCACCCTCTAGTTTTGTGATCGTAAACTCTAAACTTTGTGAACGCTCCCGTCACGGAATAACGATTGTCTATGAAAATTCGGTCGACAGATCTGAGTTCGAGTTGAGGCTTAGTTTATTATATTATTTTCATCTGTATCTTCGACAAGGTAGCAGTGGGAGTGAAGGAGTGAAGTTTGAAGTTAGAAAATAAAAAACAAGTACCTAAAATGCAAGAAACAAATACACAGCTAATATGTACACTTATAATGTGTCGTTGAGAGAAGAAACCACAGAAGACCTAAATAATCACAAGGGAAATTGATAAAATAATTGAATATTTATGAATTTAGCGGTTCGGGGAAAATTCGGTTTTAACAACGAATTCGAATTGAAATTTCATCGTTATTTCATTGGCTACCCCTCCTAGGTTCATGTCTCTATCCTATTCTAGCTCTTTGATTTTTATGATGGAGCATGGAGAGAGATGGATCTTAAAACTTCCGATAGAGTACGGAAGAAAAATACAAATTCCTTGGGATGATGCTTACACTCAACCTAAATGAAATTTCATTCAGTAGGGAAATTTTAATAAACCTAAGTATATATTATATTAAATACCAGACACTGGATACTGCTCAGTTCCATGTTAGCCCATTAGGTACACAGCGGTGCTATATCTTCTCTACAGACTGGTGACCTTGTTTGGTTGGATATTTTAGTGCAAATTGGATTGTCCAAATCGGATGAAAACTGTTGAAATTAGGCTCATTTGAAAAAGAATACATATTCGAGCATGCGCAGTAGCTACTAATGATAGGATTATGTTGAAATTGCAAGGGAATGCTCAAATTAACCTCTTTCATCTATCCTCCAAATTTGAGCAGCAGGGGCGTGAAAAAATTATGCATGATGGGTATTGATTTGAGAACAACGAAACACGGGGGTGTTAAAATTTTTTTTCTTGGTCGATTACAAAGGTTTATTATTGAAAATAATTTGTTCACTATCAAAGCAACTGTGCTACCCAGCTCTTGTAAGAATTACCAAAGATTAGCTCCCGTTGAGCAAATACCTAGACCAAGACTGGGTCTTGGTGGGTTTATCACTAAGGTTTCCGTTACTATGAGGAACAACAGATGAACATGTAATGGCGAAAAATATTTGATACCTCGACAGGAGTTCGAACTCACGTTGTCACAACTACAAGAAATTATTATTAATTTCCCGAAGTTGCGACACTCTAACGATCAGAGCTAAGAGGCCAGGGTGACCAAACCTCTTCGCTGTGAGAGTTATTTTCCTGGAGCGTAACATTTCCCCGGAGTCAAATACCAGCCGTCTCGGCTGGTTTGGTGTCGGACGAATGACGAAGTGTAATTGGAGGCCGCTGGCTCAGCAGATGCTCGCTGGAACAAGTCAGCAGTCGAGCGAGGTCATTGTCATTGTGTTTTGGCTCAAGTGAGTGAGGAAATTGTGGTGAAAACCACCCCCTCTTTTCAACAGCCCTTTTCAGGGCTACCAAAAAGAGGTAGACACAACACACAAATATTTATAAGACGTCGAGTTATAACTCCGTCAAACAAAATATTTCACCAGAGAGAAAATACGAAATTCTCTCTCAAAAGTGAAATATTAACTAATAACATACAAGGCGACCTCCCTAAACACTTACTGGGCGAGAGAGACGCGACAAGTATCTCGAACCAAGTCGCCTTGAATGAGAAAACTCAAACAGAAAATCAAACGTCCTCTAAAACTAACAAGGACAATTCTAACAAGCCTACTCGCCAATCAGAAACACTGATTACACGAGAGACAATAGGCGAACCAACCAGGAGGCGGCGAGCAACCACCTCTGGTCCAGCAGCCACCCCGGGGACCCCGTCTGAACAACGGACGCAGGGAAACCACCCGAGGACCCCGTCTAAACGACGGACGCAGGGAAGACACCTCAAGGTCGTCGTCGCCGCAGCGGACGCTCGTAAGCCACCTCTGGGGGACCCGTCGCAGCGACGGACGTGGGGAAACCACCCCGGAGGACCAACTCAGCTATCATACTCGCAGAGACTGAGAAAACAATGTGCGAGCCAATGAGATTACACAGTTGAATTAACGAAATTAAGCGGACCAATCAGGAGGCGGCAGGAGGTGGCCACCTCCCTATAATTACCCCGCTCGGAGCCCTCCGAAATTCATTCCACTCACCGCTCTCGACGACTACACTCTGAAGTACGAAGATTCTACACGCTCTCCGCTGACGATCCTTCTGCTCCCGAGTTCATCTCAGAACGGCTTCCTACTGCTTTCTACAAGGCATACCTTCTCTCCACACAGATCTCGCATTGGCATCTACGAGTCCAGTGATTATTCATCCTGCTCATTGCCCAACGTAGTTCTTCTGTCAGGACGCCACCCGGTACATCTATTGATATTCTCATTAGATCGTACGCCCGCTGGGACGTTCCGAGACGTGTCGCCCGGGTTTCGTAGCACTAGGCTCGTCACCGACCGCTGTGGGCACGCCGATAAATTACACAGCTCATCCGCTCTAATTTATCGTCCAAGGAAGTCTTTTTCAAGACTACAAGGTAGGACCCTGACATCCGAGCAAAGGAAAGAAGCTCTGTCAAGCGAGTCCACCTTCCAAACCCTCTATTTCTATACGTAGAGGTATCGAAAACGAGTTAATAAACTCGGATATTTCGATGGAGCGCCGCCCGTCCTACTTCCTTATGCAAGGGGAGGCGGGACACGGCGCGGCCGGGCCTCTTAGCCCACGCAGCGCTCCCTACCCGCTGCTCGACTCGCCCGCTGTTCCCAGCGACGGCCCAAGGCTCGATCCTCGCGAAGAGATCGCCTTCTCACCTAACGTATTCATCACAAGCCTCACACACACCAAAGTACGAGGATACCTTTCAGACCCGCTCTGAAGTCAATCATCATGGTTCGACAAAGATTTCCGAATATCCACGATATTCTACACAAGGCTACCCGGCCGATCCGAGTGTCAAATACACTCCAAATGTGCTAAAAACAAAGGATACTTTTCAGTACCTCAACCAAGCCCAACATATTCCTCCTACAGATATAAATCTTAGGCCGGAATATTACACAACGGCTCAGCACAAAACTGATCGAACCCAGCACCCACTATGCGAGCCCAGTGCTCCACGCGGCTGCGACACGAACTACCCCTCAGTTCCTCCCGCCAAGCAAGCTGACCTTGGCGATTTCGCTCACATTCCTTACAGGAATACCTCAGGGACTAACCCGCATAATCAGACTATAAATGTCCCACTTGGTCTACCTACACCAAGTAAAACATATTTAAATCCACTACAAATGGTGACCCCGCCTTTGAACAGGCTTAACACGGAGCATTTCGTTCCCTCTTATGAAGCTAGTGGATTTCAGGGAACCACTGCGGGCGTGCGACCCCCGCCGGGCCGATACGCCCCACATCTCACTCAACAACCCTCTACACAAAGTGGCTTTCGAGTACTTTTGGAGGAAATGGGAGATTATCAAAGACCAATCTTCCAAAAGAAGAATATCGATCGTGCACTCGCCGAGTTCGATCAATACTGCGTGCGAAAACACCTGAGAACGCAGAACGAATGCTTCTCAGCTATATACAAGTGGGTACCAGAAGAAATGCGGGAAGCTATCGACTCAGCTTACCTCACGGCACCCCACGCACCTTATGAAGAGGCCAAACAGCGCCTACAACGAGAATACGGGTTGTCCTTACAGGACAGGCTCCTCGCACTCGAGGACCCCGCATCTCTCGCCAAAAAACCCAGCACCAAGTACCACGAAATGTATTCTAAAGCTGTTGGGTACTTCTCAGAGGCTCTGATCACTCAAAAGTGGATCGAAGCTCTACCTATCGAAGCCCGAGGTATGGTCGCAGCACAGCCTACCACGACCGCCCGGCTCGACCTAGCTGATACGCTACACGCGTACAAAACAGAGAACCCCTCTCTCAACATACGAGGAGTAGAATCTACTCCGAAACCCACGAAGACTGGTTTCAAAAAGGCCCTCTCACAAAAAGCTGAGTTCAAACCCCAGCAAGTAGAGAGTAAGCCTCACAAACCGACGGCCTATGTCTGTCGAAACCACGCACGTTTTGGTAGCGAAACTCGCAAGTGTGCAGACCCAGAACACTGCACTTGGAAGGCAAATACTGCCTCCAAACCTAGCAAAAAGGCAGCGCCTATAAGCCAGCCTAAAACCTGGTTTTCAAGCGAAAATACTCAGAGATCGGTACAAGAAAGTACCGTTCCAACCTCCGACGCAGAGAGTTCGGAAAACGAATAACTGCCAGTGTATCTGAGCCTATACACCGGCAGACTAATGAGTATAAAAGGCTCTTTTTCAAGTGCAAACTAAATGGCACTGAATTTCTCATTGACACGGGAGCAGAAGTGAACATTCTGCCCCACAATGTCACCAAAAAATTGGGCTTAAAAATTCGTAAGTCCAACGTAAAGCTCACAGCAGCTAACGGAGCCCCTATAGACACACTAGGGCGTGCTGACACGACAATTAACATCGGCCTCGGAGACATGACCACCGATTTTATGATAACGAAAGTTGATCTAGCGATCCTCGGTATACCATTCCTCGAATCTTGGGATATCGGAATACGGGTCAAACACAAATACATCTATAAAGATAAAATAAAAAGCTATGCCGATCAAAAAATCGCTGCAGTCATGAACAAAAAATTCACCGACGAACAAATAGCAGCTACTATCCCTCATCGTGACAACAGCCCTCAACCAGAGGACGTACAAATCACGGAGGACGAAAACATACGCTCTATCATTGAAAAATACAATGATAAAATGAGCAAACTTCAAGGAAAGTGGAAAAACAACGGGGTTTACCACCGTATAACCACGGAAGGAACACCAGTACACTTCCGTGCAAGACCCATGGCAGGCGAAAAACGGGCTCAAGTCAAAAGTACTTTTGACAAAATGCTCTCCGAGGGCATAATTGCACCATCAGATTCCGAATGGGCATCCCCGTTACACTGTGTGCCAAAAAAAGACGGGTCATGGAGGATCACCGGCGACTACCGTTTCCTGAACGCGAAAACGAAGAAAGACGCCTACCCTCCTCCTCACATTCGCTCTTTCCAAGCGAATTTACATAATACACAAATCTATTCGACAATAGATTTAAAATCGGCATATTACCATATCCCGATGCACCCAGATGACGCTCATAAAACAGCAATTATTACACCTTTCGGTCTTTATGAGTTTAAAAAAATGAGCATGGGTTTGGCCGGAGCGGCTCAAACATGGCAAAGGTACATGGACAGCATCATGCGAAAATTTGATTTCGCATTTGTATACCTAGATGACATATTGGTGGCTTCTAAAAATTATAAAGAACACATGAACCACCTCAAACAAATTTTCGACAAGCTAGGAGAACACGGACTTCGAGTAAGTTTTGATAAATGCATTTTTTCAAAACCTACCGTCGATTTCCTAGGTTTCACTATCTCGAAAGAAGGGATAATTCCTAAACGAGATAAAATAGAAGCCATAGAGCAATTTCCTAGGCCAATAGACGTACGAAGCCTACGCAGATTCCTAGGTATGTGTGGTTTCTACCGAGCTTGCTCAAGTAAATTCGCTCACACAGCACAACCTCTGTATGACTCCATTCAGTCAAACAAAAAAAAATGACCAAACACCTATCGAATGGACATCAGAGAGAGAAAAAGCTTTCAACAGCTTAAAACAAGCAATGATAAAAGCAGGGCCGGTGCAAGGCATTTTCACTGAACATGCGAGAGTCATTTTTGCCCCCCCCCCCCCCCCCCCCCCCCCAAAATAATCCCTCCACTTTGGTATTATATATATAATTATATAAACTCCTAATTATAATCAAAAGTGAACACATTGTAAAATGTAAGTAATAATATAGTATTGAATAAAATTACAAAATTAAAGTAAAAGAATTATTTATTTATATCAAATGTAGGCCTTTTTTTACAACGAATAATGGTATCAAATGGAATATAAAGTTGGGACTGGGAGTTAAAAAATTTAAGCTCACATTTAAATATATGTAACAATATTTATTTTTAACTTGTAACGTAACATCAGTACTTATCTTTATCAGTAAAAATCAAAGACAAACATTTAAATGCCACCAGTTACTGGTAACGTCATGAAAATTGACATTGTGGTAACGTTTACGGTAACAAATCTTATAAAAACAAGGTAAACGTAAACATGTCCTACGGCAAAAATTACAAAGACAAATATAAATATCACCAGTTACTGGTAACGTCATGAAAATTGACTGTGTTAATGTTTACGGCAACAAAACCTTTAAAAACATAATAAACGTAAACATGGCCTACGGCAAAAATGACAAAGACAAACATTTAAATATCACTAGTTACTGATAACGTCATGAAAATTGACATTATGTTAACGTTTACGGTAACAAAACTTTTAAAAACATGTCCTTTGGCAAAAATTACAAAAAAATACTGCTAAATTTGAACTCTTCGTGCTTTGGTATTGGCAAAGTCCCTCAAAACTAAATCTGTGTCCAGTGAATCCAGAACGTCGTTTTCAATTGCCAGTGTTGCCAATCCACTCAGGCGTTCTTGTGAAGTGGCTGAACGTAGGTAACTCTTGATTATTTTCAACTTCGAAAAACTTCTCTCTCCCCTGGCCACTGACACTGGAAGTGTTATTAGAATTCTTAATGCAATAAATACATTCGGAAAAATGTCAATCATGCCACTTTTGGTGAGGTAACTTAGTGTTGCTTCAGCCGAACTGTCTTTTGGTAACAAAGGTGCAAGCATGACTATTTCTTTGAACAGGTCTTCTCCATTTATATCTTTGTCATTAGATGCCGTCAATATTCCTTCTAACTTATTACACTTTTCTTTAAGTTCTTCTTTGTTCAGTTGCTCTACTAGTTTAAGGTCATAGAGAAACTGGAAATGGTTACCATGATTTTGTAACAATTCAAATCTTTCCTCCAAAGAGTTGATTGCTTTGTCTAAAACAACAAAAAAGAAATCTACTTTAAACGACTCTTTTCCTGAGATAGCAGGTTCATCTTCGCTCTCGTAGGAAAATTGCCTTTTTGTCTTTCTTGGCCTTACTTGGGCTTCAGTTTTGAATTCTGGTGGAACTTCTAGTTTTTCGGCCAGTTCTCTTGCATCAGTTATTATGCTGTTAAGTCCATTTTCAGATCTCATACCATTAAGAAACTCTTTGACATTGTTACATGTCAAGTCCTTATCTTTGACAAACTTAAGGACTCCTTACGGAAGACGCCCTATTCCGATGTAAGTTTCCTATCTCAAAAAGAAGTGTTAAACATAAATAGACCTTTTCTTTAATATCCAAAGAATATATGTCTTCAGCAAAAAATGTTTTGGTTCAGAAAAATGGACTTTAAAAAATCTTTAACACGCCGTGCAGCTGGCCTTCGCCGGCGCGTCGGCGCCCCTTTCCTCTCGGCGCCCCATGCGGCCGCATGTTCCGCATGGCCCTAGCGCTGGCCCTGGATAAAAGCTACACTGCATAATATTGCTCATCCACACCCTACAGCAGAGTGGAGAATAGTCTGCGACGCATCCGATACACACATCGGAGCGGCACTGGAGCAGGAAATTACAGACAAACACGGCTCGAAATCTTACCAACCATTGGGATTTTTCAGTAAAGAAATTCCGGAACAATGGAAGAATAAAGCCTCATTCGACAAAGAAATGTTCGCCGTTTACCAAGCTTGCATTCACTGGCACAATGACTTGGACGGCCGATCTTTTCATATTTGTTCAGATCACAAGCCTCTGCTAGGCACGATGCTTAAGAAAAATGCACATTTTTCTAAAATGAGATTAAGATGGCTAACATACATCTCTCAAATGACAAGTGACATTGGTCATATACCCGGAGAGAACAACGTCGTCGCCGACGCACTCTCCAGACCCTTCGATCCAGTTGAAATTCAAACAAAATCGATTTCAACCCAAACTGACGAGGGTCCACCCATAGCCGAAATTTCGCAAATTACGGCTGCAATAGAGTGCAATCTTCTACTGCACATCTCAAATGCACAAATTCGTTCTCCTCCTAACGCAGAGGACAAATTGAAACTCACACGAGTTGAATTCCCTCAAGGAGAGATTTGGTGTAACCTAGACCTAGGACACCCAAGACCTTATATTCCAAACGAAATAAGGCACGAAATAATCAGCCAAATTCACAATTTGGGACACCCAGGCATACACTCTACAGTGTATAAAGTAAAACAAAGATATTTTTGGCACGGACTTCGTGCAGATGTCTCCAACTGGGTCCGAGCGTGCGAGACTTGCCAACGAGCAAAAATCACTCGCTCCGTGAAGCTCCCTTACTCCGAATTTGAAACGGCTAACAAATTTTCACATGTACACGTTGACATTACCGGACCCTTACCTTTAGCTAAAGGAGGGAAACGTTACATTCTAATGATGGTCGATAGAGCAACGGGTTGGCTAGAGGCAGTCCCTCTTAACAACATCGAAACATCCACGATCACAAACGCCTTTATCAATATTTGGGTAGCTTCAAAAGGCGTACCTAAATACATCACAAGTGACCAAGGCACACAATTCGAATCAGATCTATTTAATTCCATTATGGAACGTCTCGGAGTAAAACATACTCACACGTTACCATACAAACCGTCAACAAACGGAATGGTAGAACGCAGAAATAGATCTTTGAAAGAGGCTCTCAAAGCACAAAACGAAAATTGGCTCGACGCCCTTCCAAAAGTACTACTCGCCATGCGTACGGCAGTAGACCCAGCAACGGAAACTACACCGTTCCAAAAAGTTTACGGAATTGACGTACCACTCCCAGGAGACATTTTCGTAACTTCTACAAACCTTTCTGAGCCTCTCTTCTTCCGGCCTACGCATATTAAACATAATAATACGAAGTATGCCGTCAACATGCCCAAAAACTTGGATACATGTACACATGTCTATATCAGAGTGCCCACACAGCTCTCCTCCCTGCAATGTCCTTACACGGGACCATTCAAAGTTATTAAAAGAGATAAGTTTTCGGTTACAGTACAAATTGGCGAACACACAAAAAAAGTTCCCAAACAGCAAATAAAACCAGCTTACACTCTAAAAACAGACGAAGCTGTGTCACTAAACAAAAATCAGGCAGAAAATAAGGAGGAGACTCCCCGAAAATCTGCCAGAAGGCACGTCCCCTCTACCAAATTCGACGAGAGGTGGGTGACTGCGCTCGAAACACCCCAACCGGCGTCGTCGTTAATAACACGACGTCTTGGGGGGGCGCCTGTGGTGAAAACCACCCCCTCTTGTCAACAGCCCTTTTCAGGGCTACCAAAAAGAGGTAGACACGACACACAAATATTTATAAGACGTCGAGTTATAACTCCGTCAAACAAAATATTTCACCAGAGAGAAAATAGGAAATTCTCCCTCTGTGGTGAAATCCACCTATAAATGTCCGACTTGGTCTGCCTACGTCAAGTCAAACCTATATAAATCCACTACACTCTCAAAAGTGAAATATTAACTAATAACATACAAGGCGACCTCCCTAAACACTTACTGGGCGAGAGAGACGCGACAAGTATCTCGAACCAAGTCGCCTTGAATGAGAAAACTCAAACAGAAAATCAAACGTCCTCTAAAACTAACAAGGACAATTCTAACAAGCCTACTCGCCAATCAGAAACACTGATTACACGAGAGACAATAGGCGAACCAACCAGGAGGCAGCGAGCAACCACCTCTGGTCCAGCAGCCACCCCGGGGACCCCGTCTGAACAACGGACGCAGGGAAACCACCCGAGGACCCCGTCTAAACGACGGACGCAGGGAAGACACCTCAAGGTCGTCGTCGCCGCAACGGACGCTCGTAAGCCACCTCTGGGGACCCCGTCGCAGCGACGGACGTGGGGAAACCACCCCGGAGGACCAACTCAGCTATCATACTCGCAGATACTGAGAAAACAATGTGCGAGCCAATGAGATTACACAGTTGAATTAACGAAATTAAGCGGACCAATCAGGAGGCGGCAGGAGGCGGCCACCTCCCTATAATTACCCCGCTCGGAGCCCTCCGAAATTCATTCCACTCACCGCTCTCGACGACTACACTCTGAAGTACGAAGATTCTACACGCTCTCCGCTGACGATCCTTCTGCTCCCGAGTTCATCTCAGAACGGCTTCCTACTGCTTTCTACAAGGCATACCTTCTCTCCACACAGATCTCGCATTGGCATCTACGAGTCCAGTGATTATTCATCCTGCTCATTGCCCAACGTAGTTCTTCTGTCAGGACGCCACCCGGTACATCTATTGATATTCTCATTAGATCGTACGCCCGCTGGGACGTTCCGAGACGTGTCGCCCGGGTTTCGTAGCACTAGGCTCGTCACCGACCGCTGTGGGCACGCCGATAAATTACACAGCTCATCCGCTCTAATTTATCGTCCAAGGAAGTCTTTTTCAAGACTACAAGGTAGGACCCTGACATCCGAGCAAAGGAAAGAAGCTCTGTCAAGCGAGTCCACCTTCCAAACCCTCTATTTCTATACGTAGAGGTATCGAAAACGAGTTAATAAACTCGGATATTTCGATGGAGCGCCGCCCGTCCTACTTCCTTATGCAAGGGGAGGCGGGACACGGCGCGGCCGGGCCTCTTAGCCCACGCAGCGCTCCCTACCCGCTGCTCGACTCGCCCGCTGTTCCCAGCGACGGCCCAAGGCTCGATCCTCGCGAAGAGATCGCCTTCTCACCTAACGTATTCACGAAGGAAACGTTAGGTCAAGCCTCACACACACAAAAGTACGAGGATACATTTCAGACCCGCTCTGAAGTCAATCATCATGATTCGACAAAGATTTCCGAATATCCACGATATTCTACACAAGGCTACCCGGCCGATCCGAGTGTCAAATACACTCCAAATGTGCTAAAAACAAAGGATACTTTTCAGTACCTCAACCAAGCCCAACATATTCCTCCTACAGATATAAATCTTAGGCCGGAATATTACACAACGGCTCAGCACAAAACTGATCGAACCCAGCACCCACTATGCGAGCCCAGTGCTCCACGCGGCTGCGACACGAACTACCCCTCAGTTCCTCCCGCCAAGCAAGCTGACCTTGGCGATTTCGCTCACATTCCTTACAGGAATACCTCAGGGACTAACCCGCATAATCAGACTATAAATGTCCCACTTGGTCTACCTACACCAAGTAAAACATATTTAAATCCACTACAGAAATGAAAGGCATAACAGCAGGAAATGTGATGTTTACAGTCTTTTGGCTTGAGGGGGATTTAATTAATTATTGTTTCGTATGACTTCGAGTCCTACCGACTGCGCCACTGTAATGGCGAAAAATATTTGATACCTCGACAGGAGTTCGAACTCACGTTGTCACAACTACGAGAAATTATTATTAATTTCCCGAAGTTGCGACACTCTAACGTTCAGAGCTAAGAGGCCACTGTGACCAAACCTCTTCGCTATGAGAGTTATTTTCCTGGAGCGTAACAAACATAATGGCAACCTTGTTCATGAATTCATTCAATTCATTGAGTCTCATGGTCCATAAATCAAACAAAATAACTGAAAATGATACCCTTTTGTTTCAAAACTTTTCCAGCTCTTGATTTTTTAATATTTTGGCCCCTAAATACTACTCTTTAGAAATGACAGTTAGTGATGCCGATGTTAATGTCACATCCCTGGCTGACATATTATTTTTGAGCGAAATTTCATGAAGTTTGGTCCAGTAGATTCAGAGAAAAGCTTCGGATGGCGGACAGTCTGGCCTAGGTGGTGAGAACCCCCCTTCCATAACCTTCCCTAACCGAGCATTTCTGAATTCCTTGCGATGTAAATTCAAGTTTTAGGATACCGTTGGAAAGAACATACATTTTTTTATTTGATAGATACCTGACCTTTTTTAAGAGTCAAAGTTAGATACCTACCTACATACATTAAAAAAGCCTTCTGACAAGCAAATTTTACCTAATTTTGAAAAACCTAGGTTTTTCAATAGGGAATTGAATTATGAGAACCAACATTTTTTCAAGATACAAGAACATTAAAAACTGTACCAAAATCTCACCTTTTCAACAGTGTAGTCAATTTCACTTTTACTTTGCTAATTAGGGGAGAAAACTATGTGTTTATGTTGAAAAACATTGTTTTTTCAATGAAATCGAGGGTTTTCTTGAAAAAGTACCTTTTATGAAATAATGAGTTTGGGGTTAGTTTTTACATATTTTTTATGCTGATTTGAATGTTACCTACCTAACACTTGCAAATCTTCCTAACCCCGCTATAACCAAGTTTTACGCTTTAGCTATCTGGGTGAGTACCTACTTACTTACTTCCCAGCAAGAAGGTTCACAAACTTTTTGTTGTTGTTTTTACTTTGTTATTTGTTAGTTTCTGATAAATGTTTTATACCTTATTATTGTTATCCATTAATAATATTTCAACATTTTATCTATATTTTTACTGTTTACTTATGCTGTTTCAATACCTTTCTTTTTCTTCTTTTTTTTTTTAATAGCTTGTTTGGTTTGTTTTTTCCATAGGTGAACCACTGTTATTGTTAATTGACAAGTCCGTTATATTCGGATGATTATAATTTTCCTGGACACACCAGTAAGTTTTTTGTTTAAATTAGTTTTCATCTATTATTTTTTGTTTTCTTCTGTTTAACATAAGCGGAACGAAAGAGGACGAAACGTCGATCAATAAACAAAATGAAATAGGTAAATTCATTTATTTTCCCTGAGCCGCATCCCGACCAATTCTAACAACACAAGTACTTACGGCCTACCAAACTACTAAAATTTAGCTAACTAGTTTCACCCCTAAAATCATAGAATTTATCATACCAAATGAACTCTAATTTGTTTGTTCTTATAACTACCTACCACACAGTGAGGAGTGAAATTTGAGGAAGTATTCAAAACGGCGACCTTTCTACAGCTTCGGCATGGAAGAAGATCTCTCTTCTTCCATGGCTTCGGTATCAGTGGACTCTTCTACACCTCCTACTATAATAGGTCCATGAAGGAAGTTCATGGTTTTAATGATAATTACCTACATAAATAATTTATTACAATAAAAAAATAAGTTTGATAGTTATAATTCCTATTTTACTCAGTGGTTGAAGTTGTAATGCATAACCACAGAGTAGCAGAACCTTTGAGTATTAATAAGATGGAGGGCCATTGCTCTAAATTCAACGCTGTTCCCCCGTCAAGGCATACGTGCCACTACTGTCGCATTGGCTTTGCAATTGACCCGTTCCCGCCACGCTTTTTTCAAATTCAAATGACAAAGCAGTTCATTGTAATTTAAGTTTTGTTTGATATTACTTATTATTGTTACATTTTAGCATTAATTATGTATGTAGACATAACTGTCTAGATGTTAGTATGTTCATAATTTAGTTCCCATGCCCAAATCTTGGTGCCTCCTATTTCATTTTTTTGGGACACATAGAACAGCTGATCTACCTTCATCAAACATCCACTAGAGTGTACTGGCGTCATTTCAACACTCATTCCCACAGTGTAAAAAACTGAAATATTAATGGTGTTATATAGCGGTGTACATGTACGGTGCACAATTAGGATATAAATCTTAAATAAGAAATATGTCCTAGGTATTCAATCCCCATTCATTCACCAAACTCAACATCGCATCTCACATCAGCTGATCAGTGTTCGGCCATTTTGCCCCTGGTTAATTCAAAAGCCAGACGACAGTAGTGGCACGTATGGTTTGACTGCCTGAAACATCACTAATAGCCCTCCATCTTATTAATACTCAAAGAGCAGAAGACTTCAAAAACATTTCTGTCGTTCGGTTGTTTTGTTGGTCATCATGGTAATCGTGTAACCGTAACCGTCGAAAACCGTTAAATGATTTGATTACGATTTTCCTTACCGGTTGTTGTTGTGGCCGATTTTTTTCAATTTTGTTTTGTTATTTGGTGGTTATTTGTTTCTGAATTCATCAGTTCAGAAGTTTTCCTTCGTACATTTTTGATCGCCTGCTGAGTCTGAGCTGACACCTACGACATCAATCAACTTCTGAGTAGGTAATGTACATTCTTTGTCGCTAAGTTTCAAAGGATCGGTCGTGATTAAGTATATGAGATGATGTAGTTATATGAGTTACTTACAAACTTGTAATATAAGTAGTTACAAAAATAGTTATATATTATAGCATTTTACTATGTAGAGTGCCATCAGTTTATGAAAAATTCGCGTACCGGTTGGGAGAGCCATTATCCGTGTATTCCATCAAATCGTCAATTTCTTCTTTCCTGCTGAACCCACAGAGTAGGAGTTGGGTTGTCGCTTTTGATGGTTTTCAAGGAAATCAAATTATTAGTATAATTTTGTGACTGCCAGATGTTATTTTCTTCTTCTCTTTAAATCTGCAATAGACTGGTTTTTGAGTTTCTTCATTGAGTTGTACCTGTTTGCAACCTGTGATGTATTTACTGATCAGTTGGTCGCTGAGTGGTGTGATATTCACACTGTAGTTCACCTCTGAGCCCTGAAGAAGATAATAAATTTATCGAAAGCTTGGCGAAAGAGGAGGAATCATTTGTTTGGCCCCAATCCTGATAATTTCACGACCTACCTATAAAAACTTACTTCGCTTCATGTTACAGGTGATTAATCATTATGGCCTCCAAAGTTCCTCCTGGTTTGGAGGAAGAAGTTTTTGTTGGTCCTGTGACCCAGAGAGAGCTGATAATTACCTGGAGAAAAAGAAGGCAAGAGCGTCTGGCGAAGGAACAAGCTGAAAAATTGAACAAGGAAGAGTGTACTCCATCAAGGTATTAGATAACATACATAGTACATTCTTACATTTTGTAAGAATTGCCTGTGTGGGTTTTCCTTGAGATCTGAACTGAAAAACCGACACACGCAACGGTTTTCCTCAAGGTTTGTTTCAGTTGCAACTATGGCTTCAGAGGAAGAAGCCAACACGATCGTTATTATCGGATCAGTTGTTATGGCCAGCAGCATCCTAACGTGCAAAGAAGCGTTATATGCAAATCTCGGCTTATGACAAGGAAAGAGCACTCGCATACTAAGCTCCTTTCAGAATGACAGATTTCCCTTGCCTACTGGCACTACTAGTTACGGATAGAACCTATTTGCAGTTATTTTTTGGTCAATGTCTCTTAAGTGGCTTCCTTTTTATTCCTGTAAAACTTCTGGATCCAAAGGCATGTCTCACTTTCATGAATTTCGAAAAATTGACCAAAAAACTCCTGGTGCATCGTATCAGAGAAAATATAAACCAAGAAATTAAAAAAAAGCAAACGAAAATAACAGAGAAATCTGAAAGACAACACAGAATAGCACACCGTCGCTTAAGAACCAGCATCGCACATCTATGAATTGCCTACTTTTCAGGAGAGCAAAAAAACTGATTTGTACTAAACCTATACGTGTTTTTCTAATTTTAAATTTTCTCTCCAACTCAATTGATGACGTTACAGTAGAAATCAGAACTGGTTTGACAATAAAATTATTTATTTGAAAAATGGTGTAGTTGTGCTGTGCTGTCATAATGTTTGCCTTTACTTGTGCTATGCTGCTCTATACGACCATTTCTTGTGCTATGCTGTATATTTCATTCTTTTTAGTTGTGCAATGCTGAAGTGAAGAAGAACCCAATATCATCTGTTTTAAAATGATGGTAGGGTGAAGTATAACACATAAATAATAATCTTTTTTTTTTTAATAACGAATACAAATTATTCTCTTAATTATTAGATATTGACTTGAGAGACGACTCATGGAAATCCTCGTGAAAAACAATTGTTTCCAATGTATCAAATTAAACTGTGTATCATGCTTCAATACAGAAAATTTACATTCTTGAAGAAAGTTGATTCACACAATCACAGTTTTCAACTAAGTATGTACTACTTAGGTATGTATATCACAAAATGAGAAAAGCTGTTTGTCTTGAGATCAGTTAGGCATCCACATATTTAACGTTATACTTGGCTCTTGGAGAAATGTAGAAAGCCAATATTTAAGGAACAATCCTTAATTTGTTGAAAATCAGTCTTAAAAATAACATTATCAGGAGTAACTCCATGATAGAAAAAATCATCTTCTTTCATAGTCTTTTGTTAAATTTTTGTATCACCTGAAGTTCCTGCAGTTTGCACCAGTTTTCGTTTCCTCTCTTCCTTTTTCTTTTGTTGGCCAATGGTCTCCTTATAACTTTCCTCCTGGTGTGGTAGGTTTTCGTAGTACTGTTGGCACTCTATTGGAATGAATGTTTTCAAGGTCTGAAGGTCATCCCATTTGTCCTTAGAAACTTGAAGTGGCTCTCGAAATAGTGGAGGAAAATTCTGGGGCACGATGTTCTTAGGCCTCCTGGGGAGTTCTTGGAAGTCTTCATCGAAATCAATTTTATAGGACATTATTCCAGATGGATCGTACCTGAGACATCTAATATTAGTAACGACTGGTTCGTTTGCTTTTGTGCCTGGTCTAATCGAGGAGTATCTGGGATCGATTGAATAGTCTTCAAAGTCACTGTGGTACATCATTTTTGCCCTGTATGGGAACGGTAGTTTTCTTGACTCTTTTGTTACAGTAATCATTTCGTGGGGAAGGTAGATGCCATCTTTCTTTTCCAAAGCAGTTTCGATTACACTGTTCTGTCGTGGTTCTGTTTCAAGGTCAGGAGAATTCAGGTTAGTTTCATCAATGTTGAGGGATGGAGAGTTGCCTGGATTGGGAGAACTAGGTAGGCTGTTATTGGACTCAAACTCAATGAAAATCCTGTCTCCATTAACAGAGCAGGAGGCTTCATTGATGAAGTTTTCAAGAGTGTTAATGGGATTTTGAGGCGTGCGATCTAGAGAACTGCTTAGAGATTTATCAGGATCGAGCTCCAGAGAAACATCCCCCACAGCAGCGGGCGAGCCTCCTGAAACCTCTATACCCTGGACAGCTGAGGGCTCAGGCTCCACCTGAATTGAGGGGTCAAACTTTTCGAAGTGATCAAAATAAGAAGTCGGCTCCCTGGATGTTGACGGACTAGTGGTATCAAATATTGGAATTTTTACGCTTTTTGAAGAACGTGACGAGGATTTTTCAGTGGGGTTCACTAAATCCATCAGCTCCTCGAGATCCACAACACTTCTTTCGCTCCCATCCAAATCTGACCAACTTGAATCCTGCTGAAAAATAAAATAGATTGACTCAAAATCTGTTTGTTACCTTCAAATGGTAAGTTGACCTATGTTTTATATTTAAATATTTAATTCCTTCCATTTAACACAATGTTTATAAAAAAATGAAAGCAAGGACGGATGAGATGCATTCAACAGCATAGCACATCAAACAATCTCTTGTAATATCAGCATAGCATATGTACAACTCAAACTTTGAGTGCCGGTTTTGTATATTATTTTGAATTTTTCGAGTATTCCCATTGTTTCAAGTGAACATCAGACCCACAGCAAGTAGTTTCCAAATACATTTACAGAAAAAAAAAAAAAAACGGGGAAAAAACGTAATAACATAGAAATAATGATACATCACTTACCTCACTTCCTGAATCAGTTGAGATCTCCATATTGACGGAGGCAGATGTGTGATGCTGCCAGATGATTCTAAGTGTGCGATGATGACTAAATCGCAAATTGCAGCGCTCCAAGTGGTTGAATCCAAAAATCACGTTCGCTAATCACTCAGGCGCGAAAATTCACATAAGGAAACATAAAAACCTCGATTTCGTCAAAATGTTAGATGTGCGATGCTGGTTCTTAAGCGACGACACATATGTGCGGTTTGGACTGTACAGTTCACATCTACACTGTTTGTAGAATGGTTTTTCGATAATATATATATTTTTTTTTGATCTATGCAAACCACGCGACCTCAAGGTTTTAACAACGGACCTACGGATAAATCTCAAGGCTTGAACTGCACAGTGCATACCTTCAGGTTTGTCCATACAACTTGCGCAACTAACGACAATTTTTTTAACTGCCGAAATCGAGAGTATATTTGAAGATCAACGGTAGTAGTAATATTTTCATTAGATACGCCCAGCTGTTTTTTCAAAATAAGTTGGATTGAAATTTCTATGAGACTCCTGAAACACCTGCTTCAGTTGATTTTGCCCATCCATAGAGTGTTATGTCACAACGCCTCCCTCCCGCTTCGCCTTTTAACTTTGTTTACTTTCTTTGCGTTACTGAATCTATAGTACCGTTTGTTTTTCATACTAACCGACTTCATTTTATTGAGTCTTCCCACTTTTTTCAACAAGAATATAATGAATCAGCTGAAAGACGGTTACGAAAAAAAGTCGCATTTTTCACGTTGCCATTCTTAATTTGCGTGGGTATGTCAATTCATGATAATACTTGAAATTGAATGTTTCGAAAATGTTGGGTGTGGAGATGACAAATTAAGTTAGCCATATTACTATCTGAATCTGTTACCAGTTCATAATGTATCTACCAGCCTTCAGATTAACTGGCTTCCTATTTTCTCTTCTTTTTCTTCATTTTCCCGTTTTTGACATCACATCTTCACTCTCCACGACCTTCCCGGAAGGGAGAAAACATCTCTCACTCCTTTTTTTCCCTTCAAGAATCATATGCTAGTGAATCAAAAACAAAACATCTAGTGTTCACACTTCGTTCACTTTCTATGAATTACTTTTGCCCAGCATTATGCTGTGTACTCAATCGAACAAACGCACGCGCACGAACATTCTTGCTACGTGAAGCAAAAAAAAAAAAAAAAAAAAATCTCCCAATTGTAATCAGTTCTTGTTTTGTCATAGTTTGTTAGTAATAATAAATATTTGTACAAGAACTCTATATTCCCTTTATTTTATTAGTATACACTTATATCCTATTATTCCAAACGCAGGGTTAATGTTTCTTACGAAAATGCTCACACATTGGATTAACCGGCCAAAAATTGGTCCCGAGGTTACTGGTTGGGAGAGTACACTGCACGTGTTTTGATGAGGCTAACCGCAGAAGTGATTATGGCTGAATACTGAAATTATATCATGGGTTTCACTGGTTTCATTAATAATCAAGTGACTCATTTCTTTCAATGCCTTCCATATAAAGGGAAAATGGGATACTAAACAAATTTTAAATTCCCAGTTTTTTGAAATCGCTTGATGATTGACACTGCTACAGACAGGCTGCAAAATCTAATCAATAAGACACAGAAAGGAGAGAAAAGAGCACACTGTAACTGTATATCTAATTTTATTTCTCAAAAACTAGGAACAATCATAATTGTTCCGACCTTTATCGAAAATCAATATGTAATAAATTTCGACAGTGTTCCTTCATTAGTAACTGCAAAAAATGTACAATTTATTAAAATTACAAATTTGAAATTTGTTTCCTTGAAAAATTCGCCTGTGCTTTTATCCTGCACGTACGGGTTTCGAATCTAAATAACAATATTTGGGTTGAACTTTAATTATAGTTGTATTAAGTATGTATAAGTACCTAATTATGATAGGTGATAATTCTCTTTTCAGTGAAGAACCTAATGCAAAGAAACCACACTGTGAATTCGAAGAAAAACATTCGAAGCCTACGCAGGATGATCAGCTGTCAGATAATTATTCAAATTCTAATGAAACATCTGGAGGAGGTGAGTTTAAACATTGGATTTGATTTTCAACCTTTCCCATCCTCCACCATATTTATTTTGTACTCCAAATTGTAAATGTATTTCAAAAATAAATTTTCATTGACAGGATCAACGAATGAATCTTCAAAGCCCGAAGACACTTCCATCTGTAGCGCATTGGACAACTATGTTGAAGCAACTTTAGTGGAAATGGGATGTTCAGGAAATAGTGTCTCTCAAATTTATCCTGACGCTCGTAACGAAACAAGGAAATTATCTTCTACCGAAAATGTTTCCGTCAATGGTCATTTGGATGATATCCAAAATGAAATATCGGTTACAGGATCGATAAATGAGACTTCGAAGCCTGGAGACAATTCTGCCTGTAGCGCATCAGACAACTATGTTGTAGCAATGGATGGTGAGTTCAGAGTCAGACAAGAAGATTTGATACTTTAGGATGTAAGCTTGTAAGTTATTGTAAGAGCTTGAATTCTTAACGCCGAACGCCTTGACTAGAGACGGCAATTTTTCAATAGAGAAATCAGGAAAAAGACCGAGGATTTTGGAGAAACCGAAACAAAACGTTGAGGATAGTTGGGTTGTAATAGAAGAAATAAATTGTGAATGAAAACCTAAAACTAATCGTTTGAACGTATTCGTTAATCTTTGTAATTATTGTTAACCTTACAAAAAAAAAGAAGTTTTCTGAAGTTTGAATTCTTAGCGTACAAAAAAGTATATAGGTATTTTGTGTATGCTCAAAAGTATCACAAGCAATTATTTTCGAAAACCAACCGTTGGATTTTCAACTTACTTTTTATTGTTAAGCTCATTATTTATCCAACTCAAATTGGATCACATTAATGTGCCGGAATGTCTAATTTGAAATACTTTGTTCGAATGATGATGACATTTTCTCAATTAACTTTTATGAAAGGCATCTTTGAATATTCGGAAAAAAGAAGGATTTACTTGCAGTTCTCCCTTCATAAGTATCTTAACCTATCCATGATATATCTCAGTAGGAAATTTTCTTTTGCCTTTCTATTGCCACTACTTATAGAAAGGTTCTATTGCAGAGCACCGTCAACTTGATAACCCCCATAATTCATGTGAAGAAGGAAATTGTGTAGACAAGCCATTCAATGAAGATACAATGTCAGCCAATAATGTCAACTTGGGGAAAAAATTGAATATTGAAATGCCAGGTGAGTACGTGATTTTCCAGCTTGTAGCTTTGTAACTAGAACGACTAACTTGTAACACTGTTTTGACTAAGGTATCACTGAAGGTGTGAGTTGTATAATGGTAGTACGTTACAATAAATTCCCTACCTATGACTTCAGAATCCTATTTGGTGGGCCATGTCTGATGAGTAGTTGTTTTGATTTAGCTATTTCACGGGGTTTTCCTGCAGTGGTTAATTATTTGATAAAATATAAAAATATCAAAACCTTTGGTAGTTATGTGAATAATGAGGCAAATTATCATTATATTTTGAATTTGATCCCAAAATTATTTTTGTTTATAGTATTTTGTCCGATAACCTTTCTTGTTACTCTAATTCCTTTTTTTCTTAAATCCACTTTTTTCTTGAGTGTTTAGGAATTGAGATTATTTGAAATTAAGTTCCAATTAGTTTATTTTCTTACTTTAAAGTTTATCTAATTTATCAGGTCTTTTTAAGAATTTAATTTAAAGCGGTGAACATGTGATGTTACTCAGGTCAACTGATTTTCAGCTCACCGATCTCAAGGCAATGACGAGGTTTGCTACTCTTTTGGAGAAACGAGCGTATTAGAAGATGATCCCTTTGTAACTGATATGAACTGTGATGGAAGCGTGCCTAAGGGAGTAACTTTACACAAGGAAATTCCTATCAATGCAAATACAAGCAAAATCCAAAAAGATTCAATTCTTGACTCTTCCATTATACATAACGATAGTAAGCTTGCATCCGAGTATTCATCAGGAACACTTGATCGATCTCTAGCAAATGAACTATCAGATGTTTATGAAGATGCAATGGATGGTGAGTTTATTGTGGTGTATGCATTTTGTGAGTTATGACACTAGCCTCAATTTCTGGCTTATATCTTATGGTATATGACTTGGCTTAGAAACTTATAATCATGTCAATAGTTCAATCAAGTTCATTTAATTCAATCATTCAATTCATTTAATACAAGTCCTTACAGGTAATATAGGTAATTTATCAAGCTATGCTTAGTTTACCAAAATTATCGGGTAACTAATTGTCTCTGGGCTGACTAGCATTCTCATTTGGTGAATGTAATTCACAACTCTATTTTATTATTGTTACAGAACGTGACCAACCCAACAACGTATCCATTCAGGCTCCAACAAAGAAAGCAGATTGCTCTAGCATTCATGTTTCAATTAATAAATCTGTTGATTTTGATGGAGATGACTTGGGACAGATTGCTGAACAGGTTCATGGGCCTGGAGTTCGTTTATCAGGTATTCAAAATGGAGGAGATGAAACATCAACAAAGGTCATAGTACAAAGCCGAGAAAAGGTGGTGGAAGGTGAGCATTTCCATATCTGGTGTGCTTCTATATTGGGAAGAACAGTTTGATAATATTACTACCCATCTCTGGCTATATTTTACTGGTTAATCGTACCTACTAATGCACTGTTTTTTCCCCCCCAAGTAAATCTGTTGTTTATCCAATTATATGTTGGTATTCAATTGATCTTATTCCAGTTGAATATATGTGAAGGCTTAACCCTATTATTTGTGTATCGTTTATAACTCGTGTTGATTGTTATAGAATACCACCAATCGAACGAGAAGTCGATCCAGTCTCCTATAAAGGATCCTTATTATTCTACCGGTGGCGTATTGATTAATAAGAAATCTGATGAATTTGATAGAGGTAACTTGGAACAGGCTGCTGAGCAGGTTCATGTGACTGGAGTTGATTTGTCAGATGCTCAAAATGGAAGAGATGAAACTTCAACGAAGATCAAATCGGAAAGTTGCGTCATGTTGTTGGAAGGTGAGCAATTGTATGCCTAGTGTATGCTTCTACATATTGGAATTGGAAAAAAAGTTTGATAATTAACTTTTATTTCTGGCAGTTCATGCTTCATTAAAAAAAGACTCATGTATTGAAACTATATTGATTTACCATAGGTATATTCAAGTAAACTTATTGTAATTGAATTTCCGTGGTCAGATGACCGTATGATTAACACGTTGACTGCGTCTCCAAAAACCAAACTTCTCAAGGGCCTGATAGGAATTTCGAAAACCCTAATGATAAATCGAAATAACTTCAATGATCGATTCTAATTTTGTAGAATACCACCAATTGAACGAGAAGTCGATCCAGTCTCCTATAAAGGATCCTTATTATTCTACCGGTGGAGTATTGATGAATAAGAAATCTGATGAATTTGATAGAGGTAACTTGGAACAGGCTGCTGAGCAGGTTCATGTGACTGGAGTTGATTTGTCAGATGCTCAAAATGGAAGAGATGAAACTTCAACGAAGATCAAATCAGAAAGCTGCGTCCTGTTGGTGGAAGGTGAGCAATTGTATGGCTAGTGTATGCTTCTACATCTTGGAATTGGAAAAAAAGTTTGATAATTTATTGTAAACTTATTGTAGGTAATTGAATTTCTGTGGTCAGATGACCGTATGATAAGTATGATTAATTAAATTTCTGAGATCAGATAACTGTGTGATAAATATGATTAATAACTTAAGTTGCTTGTTATAGAATATTGCCAGCCGAATGATGCGTCTACACAGCCTCCAACGAAGAAAGCGTATCCTTTCCATGGCGTTTCTGTCAGTATGAACTCAGTTAAAATTGAGAAATGTGACACGAAACATGTTGAAGAGCAGGTTCATCTGTCAGAAGTGCATGCATCAGTTGTTCAACACGGAGAAGATACACTGACCCACGTAAAATCCGGAAGTTACCAAATTTTGGAGGAAGGTGAGCATTTTCATGCATGTGAGTGCTTCTGCATATTGGGATTGGCAAAAGAACAGTTTGGTAATAATATCCATCCCTTGGCAGTAAATTCTTATAGAATCATCTTTCTAATTCATTGCAATAATTATTTTTCAATTTGTTAATTAATTAAGCCTAAGTTGGTTTATCAAATCAACTTATTATTTATGACTCTTGTTGAGTCTCATATGTCCCAAAAAATATGTGATACGTCGGGCGGTGTTCGAAATCGTGTCCTGACTACTAAGAGGAAATTTCCCTTTAGTTGCAACACTCGGATGGGTTGAGCTGAGGCCAATGTAATCAAACCTCGTCGATTGTAGGTTATTTTCTTTCCCCGGAGTCAAATAACAGCCGTATCAGCTGGTTTGGGAACTGGCAAACGACAAAGTGAAACTGCAGGCCGCTGGTTCAGCAGATGCTCGCTGGAAGACATCCAGAAGTCGAGTGAGGTCGTTTTCACAGTATGTTTTAACTCAAGTGAGTGAGGAAGTGAAAGATGCTATGTCAGGGAATGTAATACTTAAGTCTTTTTCAGATTCAATTAATTATTGTTTCGTATTATTTTGAGTGTTTGCTTACTACACCAACTCTTACGGCCCCAATAAATATATGAGTTCGAACTCATGTCCTTACTAGGAAGGGGAAATTCCCTTTAGTCGCAACACTCGAGCAGGTTGAGCTATGAGGCCAATGTAATCAAACCTCTTCGACTGTGGGTTATTTTCCCTGGTCATGACAAGCCCATACCATTAATGAATCTATACAGAATCCAAAAAAGAAAGCGGATTCTTTATCAGTGAATCAAATGAGAAATTGGTTCCATTTTAGGAATGTGAGCTGAAACATGTATCTGAGCAGGTTCATGTGATTGAAGTTTGTTCATCAGATATTCAAAATGGATGGTGAAGTATCCACCCGAATCAGATTGTAAAGCTGCAAAGTAGTGGTGGAAAGTGAGCAGTTGGATGAGGAGTGTTTCTGTGGGTTCCTAACTATATTGAAAATCACACACACAGTGACAATTTCATATATGGCTGTGTATTATCGATGAATCCTGGCAGTGATTAACTACTTTTTGTTTTAGGATCATGATTAAAACTAGGTTATTTATTACATTGTCAAGGTCCTTATTTCAATTATATTTGTGGCATTAGACTCGGCCACATTGTTCATAATAATTCTTGAGTATCGTTGATTTTTAGAATGCTGCGAACCAAATGACTTATCTATCCCGTCTCCTACAAAAAAAGTCGATCATTATACAATAAATTGTAAATCCGCGGAATTCGAAGGATGTAACTTGAAACACCAAGTTCATGTAACTGGAGATTGTTTATCAGGTTATCAAGATGTGGGGAACGAATCATCAACCCTTGTTAAATCAAAAAGGTCTGAAATATTGATGGAAGGTTGGCATTTTTATGTCTTGAGTTCTTCTGTTGGTTTCTTGTTGTATTGATATGAGGATGGAGGGGAAAACTGGGCGCTCCACACCTCGCAAGGAGCTCTGCCCCTTGGCCTTGCTGGGGAGACTCCAGACCCCCTTTTGCTTCCAACTTGAGCCTCGCTAAACGAAGGAGGTACGTGGAACACTCTCCATTTAAAAGTTCAGTTTCATAGGATGAATAGCAAAGAGCATAGCTCCAGCTCTCTCTCAGCTGGCTGGGGGGCTCTGGGCTTCATGATTCGTTTTAGATGTCCCGAGGGTTCTCTATTTAACCCGCCAGTTCCTAAATGAAAACTACCATAAACATTTGAAATTTTTTGATGAATTCTTATTATTGGACATCTAATTGAATGGGAAAAAAAGCATACCATTCATACCACGGAACAACAAGAAATAAGATGTTTGGTGAACTTATAATTTTTATTTCATAAACCCTTCAGAATAGTGTAGGCAGTATTATATAGGTAAAAATTAGCGTTGAACAGAATTTTTGAAGCTTCTTGGATGCAATTTTAAAGCTATTCACGAGATGAAGGTGCAACGTGTGCTTTTATGTCCTCATGGAACTGATACCAGCAACTCCACATGCTCGGCACATTTGTCTTGCATTCTTGTGGCATCTTCTGCATTGCCGCTGATTACAAGGAACTGGTTCGTGAAAAGGTTTGGGTTGACTTGGGAGATGTCTGGCCTTCATTTTGGGGATGTTTGAAATGGATCGCACCTTTTTGGCTGGATTCCCGTGCGTCAGGCATTTGGACTGAACGATGGCTCTTCTGAATTGACCGTATGTCTCATTTTCTTTAGCGTCCTCTTCTTTAGCTGCCATGCATTCTGACAAGCAGCATCAAGTCCAAACAGGAAGAGAGGGTACCACCATTTCCGTTCCTGCAGAGAGCATCTAAGAGATTCAACAAACCGGTCGACTCCTCCCATATATCGATTGTACTTCATAACAACATTCGGGCGATCAACAGAAATCCTCTTCTTCACCTTGTCAACAGTCCCAATCCTATCCACTTTACTAATAGGACTTATCCCATGACAGTTGGAAGCCATGGTTACAATATTGTTGTCCCAAAGTTGTTCTCAATCCTAATGCACCCTACAGGGTGCACCAAAGTTGTATTTATGATTGGGAGGCCAATTTTGCTCAGTTCTCAGATATTTTTTGTTAGGGTTTCTCAGAAACAACTAGAAAAACAAAATCTGGAATAAATGATTGGTTAGGCATGGTGAACGAAAATGAGAAGGCAGCTCACACAGACACAAAAATTGCGGAGGTTGGCCACTTTGAACTGACTTATCAAGATAACAGGTGGATCTTATCAACTTCCTTTTGATCAAGTCACTTTGTCACATCTTCAAAACCCTCTAGGACCGCTAGGATCAGTTAGTGGGCGATCTGTTTGAATTTCAGGGGCCAAAAAAGAGGTGCACCCTGTAGGGTGCATTAGGAACTGGCGGGTTAAAATGTTAGCTTCATAGGTTGAATAGCAAAGAAATTAACTCCGGAGCTCACTCAGATGATCTAGGTCGCTCTAGACTTCATGATTCGTTTCTAGACGTAAAAGGGTTCTCCATTTCAAATTTCAGCTTCAGAGGTTGAATAGCAAAGAAATGTGATCCTTTGGTTACTTTGGTCTCTTTTTTTTTGTGGCAATATTTTATAACATTTTTCACTTTTAGGTTTCGGTAAAAACTAGCTAAACTGTTTTGTAATTATGACTGTCAATCTGTGGTAGTAAATTACTGATGAATCCTCGAAGCAATTAATAGCTATTTTGCTTCTGAGTCTGCAAGGTAGTGGAAGCTTTGTTTTCACTTTGGAAACGAAAAAAATTTTTGTGATCCAAAATCAAAATGTCTTCTCGCATTTTGCGTTCCATGTCCTCCTGAACGAATTTGGATTCGTGTCTGTCTGTCCATTTGACCGTCTGTCTACATTTCCTTGCCATAGCCACAACTTCCACAATTTCGATTGGATCTTAATGAAATGTGCAGGAATAGTGTGGGTTTAGCCCTAGATGGTCCCCTATTAGTTTCTTCATGATTGAATCAGCAGTACACTGCGCATGTGTGAACGTAATTTTCTTGTGATAGTCTTAAGTCCATCAATGTTGAACAGATTTTAGTCAGGTTTTCAGGGATGATGCGGGTAAGGTCCCTTGAGGTCTCTTACGTTAACGTCTTGACGTTAACGGCTTTCATCAGATCTCAATATCTTTTGTATTTATATCACCTTTTCAATCATGCTTAAACACATAAACTAGAGAAACATAGCTTTTCCGGCGAATTTTAGCCGTTGCATGAGGGAAGATAAATGGCGCGGGTTTAAATCTTTTTTGCCCCCGTGCTTTGTATTCCCCAAAACTAGGAAGGTTTTAATTTTTGGTTGTCCAGCAGTCTATCGTTATGATCATGGTAAATCGGTCATTTCTGAAAATTTAATGGTGACCTACTGTGAAGGCCACGAGGAAGCTTCTGTGCCGTGTCCTTGGCAGTGTATTTTGTTTTAGGATCCAAGACTCTGTTATTTATTACATTGCTGTTTGTTTTATTTCAATTATATTTATGGCATAGGTATTAATCACATTGTTGTGCAGTATACTTCATTATTCATGTTGATTTTTACAGAACTCCGCCAACCGAATGACTTGTCTATCCAGTTTCAAATGGAGAAAGCGGATTGTTCCTGTAGTGATGTTTCAATCAATGAATTTGATGGAGATGAAGCGGAACAGGTCGCTAAGCAGATTCACATTCCAGGAGTTCATTTATCAGGTGATCGGAGTAGAGAAGATGAATCTTCAACCCTCGCGAAATCGGGAAACACGGAGGAAGGTGAGTGTGTCATGATCGATTGAATCTTTTGTTTGTGCTTGAAAATTAAGTAGCAGTGGGTAAAAATCTTTCAATAATTACCATCCATCCTTTATCAAGAGTTTCTGACTCCTCATACTAATGTAAAGCACTAGATGGAGTGGGGTAGGAGCTGTTTTATCATTTTTACTGTCAATCTGTATCAGTAATTTACTTATTAATCCTCGCATTAATTACTACTATTTAATGATTAAATTGTTAAATGATTAAAACTCGGTTATTTATTACATTGCTGTTTGATTTGATTTCAATTATATTTATGTCATCGGACGTTACCTTATTTTTGTGCACCAAAATTCATAATTCATGTTGATTTTTATAGAACATCACCAGCCGAATGACTTGTCTATCCAGTTTCCAATGGAGAAAGCTGATTGTTCCTATAGTGATGTTTCAATCAATATGAAATTTGCTGAATTTGATGGAGGTGAAACGGAACAGGTAGATAAGCAGATTCGTGTTTCAGAAGTTCATTTATCAGGTGTTGAGAGTAGAGAAGATGGATCTTCAACTCTTGCGAAATCGGGAAACATGGAGGAAGGTGAGTGTGTCATGATTCTTTGAGATCTTTTGCTTGCGCTTGAAAGAATAAATTAGCAAGAAACCTGACTGGGAGTTCAGTAGCAACTTATTGAAAGGAATCTGACTGTAGGTACTCAACTTTTCGTATTTCATCAATTTGTTACAGAACATCTTCTACAACCCATTGATGTATGCATACAGTCTCCAATAAAGGAAGCCGATCATTCTATCAGTGACGCTTTAACCAATACGAAATCCGATGAATTTGAAGGATATGACTTGAAACATCAGGCTCATATGACTGAAGATCGTTTATCAGGTGTTCAAGATGGAGGGGATGAAACGTCAACGCAGATCAAATCAGAAAAATGTGAAATGTTGGTGGAGGGTAAGCTTTCATCAATTGGTTGTGCTAGTTCTTAACTGTATTGGGAATGGCAAAAATTGTTCGATAATTTTTATCATCTCTGGCTCCTTGTATTCATATAATAAATAAATATAATACCTCCTGTTTTCTGACACTGCCCTCTTTGAGGGCAAAGCTTTTAAACTTTCTGATGATGGTCACTGAGTGGTGACTGAAACATCAAGAAAATTACAATGATTACAAAGATTTTGTAATTATTTCTTTTTCCTTGGGCCGAATCCCCATAATACACAATTATGAATAACATCGCGGCCGACATCACCTCTATCACATTTGTACTCATATAGTTCGCTTTAGGAAAAAAAATTACAATTAGCCTGAATCATAAAACTGTAACAGATGTTATCACAAATTGTTGTGATCAGATTTTACAATATTAAGTACATAATTTACGATAATTGTTACAGGATCCTATCTGCCGGATGACATGTCTCTCCTGTCTCAAAGTTACTATTCTATCAGTGACGTTTCAATGAATAAGAAAACCCTAGAATTTGATGGAGGTGAAGGGGCAGAGGTCACTGAGCAGATTGATGCCGCAGAAGTTCATTCATTAGATATTCAAAATCCAGGAGATGCATCATTAACACTAGTCAAATCGGAAAAAATGGAGGAAGGTGAGTGTGTTATGATCCCGTCAGATCTTCTTCTTGGGCTACATCGAAGCAGCGGCTTTTAACTCATTTAATAAATTTTTATCGCTCGCAGTAAATTACAGGCCTCTCAAACTACGTCAATGCAAATTTTGGTTCATTATTTCCTGTACATAATGAACCTTAAGTAAGCAAAAAAAATTTCTTAAATTTGAGTTTTAAGATCTGATTTTTCCCAATTTACTGAACCAAATTTTATAAATCTTGGGTCAAAAGTCACTTATATTATAGGTTCTGTATCATCAGTACCTCTTTTGATCAACCCTATAAGGTAAAATGATATGAAGAAATCAGGATCATGAAAACTTTTTAAATAAGCATAAATCTTTTATTTTGATTGTTATTGATAGATTCAATGTTAAAGAATCGAATGAAACTCGGATTACTGCACATTCATTCGTTTGATCTCCACAATGTAAGACGCTTGTTATTAGGCATGGATGCAGAAAAAAACCACTTATAAACTTCAAGGATCGAACGAGCAAATATAAATACAATGGAATTTTCTTTTTAAGAAATCAAATTTATTGTAACTTTTGTTTCTTATAAGGACTAGTGAAGCCTGGTAGGTGTTTTATTTTCATTGTTTTCTTTTGGTTAATGTCTACGTCTATGTAGTTATATGTACCTACTTAGATAATGTTAAACCAGTGTTCTACATAGAAGAATTATGTTTCTGATACAGAAATAATAAACCTCCGTGTAATAATTTGCTGCTTTTTGTTTTAGTCTCTGATTATAACTACTACGAAATTTATGAATTACTCAACTGAACCCATTTCAATTATACCTATAGAATCTGTTAGTACTGCATTAACTTCTGTGATTCATGACTTAAGTTGTTTCAGAACTCCCCCTACGACCAATTGATGTACCTGTCCATTCAGTAGATCTTTCTCCCTCTGACGATTCAATGGATAGACGCTCCCTTGAATTAGAGGGATGTGCCTCTAAGGAACAGTGTCATTTGACTGGAGATAGTTTATCAGGTTTTCAAAGTGGAGGTGATGAAACTCACGTCAAATTAAAAAGCTGTGAAATGGTGGTGGAAGGTGAGCATTTTGTGTTGCTGTTGGAACTAAACTGTCTTGGAATTGGTAAAAAATTGTGTCCCTGGCAGTGAATTGAGTACTTACTCCTCCTACTAAACCAGACATTGATTAAAAACTGATCGTATCGTAATTAAATTTCTGAGATCATACTTGACCGTACTACATAGGTACATATGATAAATAATTCAAGTTGATTATTTTAGAAAATTGCCAACCAAATGATGTTTCAATCCAGTCTACAAGTTATTATACTATCAGTGATGTTTCAATGAGTAAGAAATCCGTTGAATTTGATGGAGATGAAGTGGATCAGGTTGTGGGCCAGGTGGTTCATGTGCCTGGAGTTCAAAGTGGAGAAGATGACTCATCAACTCTTGTCAAATTGGAAAGCTGTGAAATGTTTGCCGAAGGTGAGTACCTACTGTGCTGATGTTTATTGTGGTTTTGTTATATCTTAACTGGTTTGTTGTTGTTAGGATTGTCTAGAAATTCATGCCGCTTTAGTCCCTATCCTTCCACTGTCAGTGCTGTCATCGGCACTGTTCGTCCAAAATCAACAGTTCATCCCTTCTCACTTCCCTCACATTTTCGCAATATCTACTGTTCCCATTTGAACGATTGCTCGTAGCACATTCAGTAAAATTGACAACGCCTCAAGTGTCAAGTCACATCTGTTGTCCTTAATTATTTTTTTGTACGGTATAGTTGTCATCCACAGTTGCAAGAAACTTCGGGAATGTCGAATTTGCTTCTGGAAGAGGTAACTCTGATAATTCATAATCTTTTTATCTTTCCCAACCGTCTTTTTTTCTTTCTTCTTTTGTTCAAATAATGTTTGGCCTGGATGTGTGAAAAATCAGGGATTCCTTTTGATGAAGGGGAAAGTGAATTTTTCTAATCGCAATATTTTCAACCAATTTTCGTGGTTCATCTTTGATCATTTCACTGTCTTGGAGTATTTGGTCTCTCTGTGAAACCACTCATTCTCAGTAAATTCAAATTTCAAACTCCAAATGAACTATTACAAAAATATTAGATAGATAAGCGTGTTTGAAGCTTGAACGCGCCAGATACATAACAAAAAAAGCGGCAGTAGAATATCAAGACTCGAAGGGTGGAACAGATGATAAAGGGCTGTTACTCTGTGATTAGAGCGAACAAGCACTGACTATGAAAGAGAAGAAACTAAAGCTGCATGAACTTCTAGACAATCATCACATTGTTTGGCTGTATTAAGCTTCCAGATTTGTTTTTGCACCTCATGTTGACTTTTCTCGCTTTTATTTCATCAATTGTCCGTGATTATGTGGCGTAGACACCTCACGTAGAACCAACTGGTTTCAAGAGATCGGATCACTACAGGTTTAGGATTTGGTAACACCTGCACTGTGCACATGTCCGCGCGTATTCGAATACTAAAAAGTATACCTTCCACTTGCAGCACAGGATTTAAAATAATTACTTCGTTATTGATTGAGATCAAATTTACCTTGGGCTCAGTTTTATGACTCCTGAAAGAAAAACCTTTCAAACAAAAGCTGTTACACATAATCCACGGTGTAACCCAGTACCTATCTGAAACTTGGGAGCACTTGCTGGCCCTTACAAGGCCAGAATAACATTTTTTGAATTTTTAATAGAGAGTTCCCAAACGATAAATCAATTGGGATAAAGTGCTTGGGGATTTTATCATCTGGGGCGAGCCACAGCGGTTGGCAACCTGATAAAATCAAGAGGGTCGAATTAGCACTTCATCTTAGAGTGACGCTACTTATCTTCAAGTAACGCTGAACCACCAAGGGGATTTTCCCGCCTATCCCGTGTGTTCAGTTTCCAGCATTTCTAAGTTTCCTAGTTCTTTTCTTATTCTCGAAAAGGGTTTGCAATGGCAGATTTTGAAAATTAATGAACAAGGAAATAAATATAATTTTCATTAATCATGAATACTAACAAGAAATGAATATCACTGTTATCGATGTCTAAGGTTACTTTACGATAGGGAGGAAGAGATGAGATAGGTTGGTTCGGGATAAAGCGTCTTATGTTTAGGGGAAATAAATTTGTCTTATTGGAGATGAGGCGCCTCATCTGCCCGCACATGCGCAGTAGTGTTTTCCGTTCACGATAAGACGCCTCATCTCTATCTCCCTATCGCTTTAGGATCTCTCTAATTTATTTTACTGTCAAGTTTGAAAGGGTAGGTAATTAGAGAAGATATTAACTACTACACACATTGCGCATGGCCTAACCTCAAATCAGATTTCAATGACATTTTCAGGGATTGAATGGCTTAAGATTATTTAAAATACGTACATTCATATTTCGGATACGAGGATGTCATGTTTGTCACACCCAACATGGCAGCCTTTTTTACCCCTCATTTATTAACTGAATTTCGGCGATGCTTTGGGCTCGAGTTTGGAATCGTAACCCTTTACTCAGAAATTTCTCCCATGTTGTTCTGGAGATCTTCACCAGAGGTAGGGAGAAGAACAGACATCTTTGCATTTCTAACATGCATTCCTCTTATCTTTAAAAACATTATTCATCTTATAGCCCATATTCATATTTTGAAGGGCGTTCCAGAAAATAGTAGCCAAAAATTTCATGGCAATACCAATTGCTTATCTGTTGGCTGTTAAAGGAAGCTAAACATCTAGGATGATTAGGTAGGTAGGTAGGTACCTGTCTCACTGGTTTGACAGTGTGTATAGAACGCCATTCTGGTTGTCATTTGCATTCATTAGAACGCCATTCTGGTTGTTATTTGGTTTTCATTTTTTTTTGGTTGGACTGGTTATTTATGTACCTACTCTGATGTATCAGAATCATGGACTCAAGATCCAATAAATAAATTCAATAATCCAATTATATTATAGGTTTGGGGGGGGGGGGTTTCATCGTGATACTTGATTAATGCGGCTCGTTCCTTAGGAATACATGGCATTTCATTAGTTTCCAGGAGCTTTTCTTTTGTGAGTAAGCAGTTGAAGTTTGGTAATTTTTCCAATTACAGGTCATGTGAAATCCAACAATCATTTTAAGGAGCATCATGATTCAACCACAGACAATAACGGTTCTGAGGAAAACAAAGAGAATGGACCAATATTGACCTCCACTATCATACCCGAAGTTCAACGAGAGAAAACGATGGATACTCTCCACGTAGATGCATCAGAACCTTCGAAACCTAGTGTGCAGGTCCAAAAATCAAACATTCCTAAACCTACGATTCTTAAACCTGCTACACTCAACGTAGATACGTCTTCCCTGAACACTACTTGGGTCAAACGGTTGAACATGAGCAAAATTCCAAAACCCAAAAGGCCTTGTTACGTACACCCTTTGGAAAATTTGGAAAAGTAGTCTGGCACTTCTTTATAACTGTTTATCTGTTCCTCCCATTCTGTATAATTTTCCTTCAAAGGACTTGGTACAAAAGAATAGAAGGTCCTTAATTATTGTTGTGGATTTCAAAAAATTTATTTACCATTTTTTATTTATTTTTTATTAAAAACCTGTCATACATGTTGGCTTGTTGATCTTATTTAAAGAGTGAGAATGACATTATAGGACTAAATCGAAGGTACAAATATTTATACACTTATACTTTTTATAAATGCTGTTAATCTTCAGAAAAGCTATACAAATTTTATTATTCACGTACTACATATATATATTTTTTTATGAGTCCCTAGAGGTACCTTCCTATGAGTACAACAAGTGCATTATGTTTTAGTTAAGTCTTATATTAATAAATTTATATTATTATTTCAGTTTTTTTTTTTTTTTTGACCACCAACAGATCGTAATCTGATTCAATCACATTTTTCTGAACAACCTAAAACGAAATTGAACATTATTCCGAGCTAAATCAATATCTCGTAGTCAAAACGAATAAAAATAGTTTAATAATCATGTCACTCCATTCCCTGGGGAAATTTATTTTGAAAATCATAGCGTATGAATATATGTAAACTAAAAGTGGCAAATTTGTCCCCGCAGGGGTGTGAGATGAGGAGATGAAGGATCCTGCAAAAAAAAAGAAAAAAAGTCCTTTCTTTCCTCCACAAGGGATCTTCAATTCATTTATTAACGAACCTATTTCAGTCCGTTGCCACGGACCCTCTTCAGCAAAATGGAGACAGCTCAAAGACCCAGAAAGCTCTGAGCACCCTAGGGTTAAAACAAATGCAGATATGAATATCAATAGCAACAATGAAATGAATACATATACAGGCTAACTAAAATCAGAAGAAGCGATCAACAACCTAGCTTTAGGATCACTAGTAATAAAAGAGAAGAAAGCAATCAAACATCATTCATCAATACTTAAGTGAGGGAAATGGCAAAATGCAGAAACCTTACAGGTTCTGGAAAAAAGAGGAAACCATGATATAGCAATTATAGCCACTAGCAAATGGAATCTGAGTAGGAACCAAGACTACTCGTTAATCAACAATTGAGGTGGCAATCAATAAATAGATCTAAAAAAAAAATCATCCCAGCCAGTCACCTCACACCCCTGCAGGGACAACGTAGAAACCGACCCCAAACTAGTATTTTCTTAGGGGGTAATTTTTCACAAAACCCTCGATTTCATAGAAAAAAACACGTTTTAAACATACAAACATACTTTTCTCCTCCAATTAGCTAAGTAAAATAAAAATTGATTATACCGTTGATTTTGACGCTGGACGCCACTACATTGTTTAACCACCCTTACACTAACTTTTACACTTTAATTAACTAGTTTTACCCCATAACACATTTACATTTAAGCGTAACAAACAAACTAAACATTTGCGGGTTTAACTCGGTTCTAACGGTGTTGGAGAGATCTACAAATGTTACCATTCGATACAGCGTGAAAAAATACATGGAAACCCCATACTCGTAGGTTCATGGAGGGTCATCTTACGAAAAAACCAACGATTTCATTGAAAAACCCACATTTTTTAACAGTAAAACATAATATTCTCCCCTAAATAACAAAATAAAAGTAAAATTGATTATACCGTTGGAAACAGTATTAGATGAAGCAGTTTTCATGAGATGTGGCAGTTTCCAGGATTTTTTTTCGGAAGAGTAGTAAGTTTTAAAGATTTTCAAAAATATTATTATTTCAAAATCTTCAATGTTTGAGCTGATGTGAGGGTCTTCGGATGGTACTTTTAAGAACCCAAGTACATTATTCTTATAGGAAATTTAATGCTGATACCGAAAATGAGGTCGAAAGTTAAAATTAAATGAGGAAAAATGGAGAAATTGGAGTTTAAAATGAAAAAACACGGTATTTCTGGGGAAAAAAAAAAAAAAAAAAACATTTAAAAAATCACATCTCGAGTACGGATTGAGATAAAAATATGCGGTTGGAGGGATTTTACTACATTTTTGATGCAAATTCACAAAAAATTGTTCGTCACTTATCCCCTGCCACCCAGTATAGTAGGTACCATTGTGAAGAATGTTAGGTAAATGTATCTAAATCCATTTTGACGTAGAAGTTTTTAAAAGTTTTAAAAATTACTCAATTTCTAAAAGAATATAAGTACCTACCTACATTTGTTTTTTAATAAATGAGGCTGAATGGTGTTATCTAAATATGGAAATCGTATGTATCGAAAACCTATGTTATAGACAATTTAGGGCTAAATACTTAAACGAGAGTGGGAATGGAAATAAGATAGTAGGTACCTACCGATATGTTGAGAAATGGCTTCATTACCTTATGGCTTAGCTTAGCTTTTGACCTTATTTGTAAATACTCTGAAAAGAAAACTTTCGAACAGATAGACATAGGACACTTTTTCTTGCGGGGCTTACATTTTTGATGTAGTTCATCAGAAAATCGTTTTCAACCCTTAGGCACCCCCTGCCCTATCTTAATAAATAGATGTATGATACTCTTCAAATGCGCAATTCTACCCATAAAAACTTGAATTTTTCCTATGTAAACACCAAGTAGGTAGGCAAGGTTCCTTTTCAACATTCAGGTTCAGAGGAAATATTCGCAACTAACTAGCTTAGAGACTGATCCGGAATTACCAGGGTGTTAAGGGGAGGAGGAAACGACTAAGGTTAGAAGCGGAAGGGAGAACGAGTGTTATAACTGATTCGTAGACCCAAATGGAAAGAGGGAGGTTGAGTCAGAGCGAAAAGGGAGATGATACAGCGAAGCGGTGGGCGAGAGGTTAATGAAAGGTAGGCGCTAAGCCAGGTCATCTGCGGTGTCTCCCACGACCCCCAGCCCACTTTTCCAACCATAAACCCCCCTACAACCCCTGATGACCGCATCATTTCACCGCGGCATTCATCCCCCTTCCGATTCCGCGCGGTGCTCTCCACAAAACCATATTGCATTCCCTCTCTGACAACTCGGATCACATCTATTCAATCGTTAATACCTCATAAAGCCCCTCGACCTCCTCTCACCCGGAAAACTTTTTCCCTCGGTGTGAATACCGCAGCTTTCATCCACCGCGTTTTGCAAATTTTGAATTTTTTCTTCTCTTCAGGTCTGTTATATACAATTTAATTTGCTTTGCGGTAGACGTCAAGCTTTTTAAAATATGAGCTCGTATTTTCTGAGCGTTGATTCGCTCTATTCGTGCACGTAGGCATTCCTTTACAGAAAAACAGTATGCGAATTTGGATGGGAAATACAGCTTGCTCACTTATGAGCACATGGACGTATAGAATTAGTTGAAGAACGAAGTAGTCCCGAAGCCGAGGCCAAAAATAGGTACATAGTAATTTAAGAAGAAGGTTTGAGATAAGATTTTGAAAATTTAGCCCGTCCTGAGTGAGAAAATCTAGGTCTGCCATCTCAAAACTGGTGGAATACAAAATGGCGGCATCATAAACATGACTTAATTTGCTCATTTTAAGGTTTTTTCCTAATAATTCCTAAACCGTGTATCCTACAGAAATTTTTATACGTTGCAAAGTTGTAGAGAGGGACCACTTAGAAGCTAACCCACACAATCTCTGAAAATTCCATCATAATTAGTCCAATAGTCTTGGAGTTTCACATGTGTCAACCAATTTTTGTTTTGCGCATGCAAAATGGTCATTACTCGATCAAACGCAATAAAACTCATGGGGCATCCTGATTCGTATAACCAACTACCCTTCGAGTTTGTACAAAATCGGACCCATAGAATGTAGGGGGAATCGACGTTGTTAGGAATTCACGTTTGAGCTTGCCCACACGTCATTATTGATTCGATTGCAATTTTATTTATAGGGGACTAGCTAGAAGCTAACCCCCCACAATCCAGAAAATTTCATCTAAATCGAATCAAAATTGAGAATGCCCAGCGCTTTTGAATGGGATTAGTTGTGTTGGTGGCCCACACGGGGTGGTGAGCCTCTCGACCCGCCCGACCGCGCGCTCAACGCTGAGACAGCGTTCCAGTAAGTTCTGTTATAGTTCATTGGGGGCCACAGAAAAGAATATAGCTCATTCAGCTGATCGGGATGGAATCCATCATTTCATTGGTCTAGATATCTCAGAGAGTCTCCCTAATAAATTTCAAGTTTCCTGAGTGTAAAAGGGGAGAATACGGTTCAGTCAGCTGATCAGGACGGAGTCCGTCATTTCATTCGTCTCTAGGTATCCCAGACGGGCTCCATATAATAATTTCAACTTTCTAGGGTTAACAAGACCGAGTCTAGCTCACTCAGCTGATTAGGCTGGAGCCTGACATTTCATTAGTCTCTTGATGTTCCAGAGAGACTCCCTATTAAATTTCAACTTTCTGGAGTGAAAAGGAAAGAATTAGGCTCATTCAAGTTTTCCGACTAAGGGTGAACGATTGCTGTGAGATGGAAATGGTCAAGTTACAACTCCCCTAGCAACGATTGGTTGGACGTTAAATGCATTAGAAAAATAGGTTGGTACGTTTGTTTAACTTCATCTTCGACATTTTTCCTCCTACGAAAATCGTCCACCACTTGTTGGAAAGCTCTTGATTTATCTGACATGTAACAACATCTTACGCTGCCAAATTCTCCCTCTATATCTGTGAGACCGTTACAAGTATAGTTTGACGAAAAATTTGGCCGACCCTCAGCTGTATAAGACATATTCAGGTCAAAAACTGTTATTGAAAATTTGTAGTACCTCTTGCTAGGTATCCTACAGCTAATGCCTATAACCTATAATATTCCATGTGCCAG
The DNA here is from genome assembly GCA_030762985.1 of Adelphocoris suturalis. Classification (NCBI taxonomy): domain Eukaryota; kingdom Metazoa; phylum Arthropoda; class Insecta; order Hemiptera; family Miridae; genus Adelphocoris; species Adelphocoris suturalis. Next base: position 25,256,620 of record CM061047.1, on the reverse strand, counting down.
ACGAATTTCTATGGTGTAGTTTTGCGGACCAGACAAAACTTATACCACATGTTCCTGTGACCATGCAGGGCATGAAGAACCTTGATGGCCGCCAGCCACCTTGTGGACCTGATAAATTCCTAAAATAAAAAAAAAAAAAAAAAAAAAACGCACACTCATTATACACACACTATACTATAGAACCTTAATAGTTCCAATATTGGCTTTACATCAACTGATATTTACAAGGCAATTGCTATGTCTTCTGATCCCACAATATAGCAACCATTAATGGAATTTAGAAGAGCTTGATTGGCTAACCAATTGTCTCGCGCTTAGAAATCCGAATGTTTTTTTCCTAGATATTCTAGCCCTAATTGGAAAGCAACGTCAGCGTCCAGCGTTGCGGATGGTTTTAATAGATTCCTTGGGATTATATTTATCAGTCACAAGCAAAACATGCAAAAAATTTTTAATCATAAATACACATTATTCGCCCCTTTAAACGTAACAAGAACTGAAATCTAAGTTTAATTATAGTAGATTGGTACTTATCACAGGTACGAATCGACATCGACTGAGGCACTCACGAAATGAAATCAATGAGATAAAATAAGAAACCTAACTAAGATTCACTGATCAATTGCAGGTGACAATAAACTCAATATTAATATTTAAAAAAAATAAATAAAATAAATGAGTAAAAATTATAAAACTAAATTAAGAACAGACAGAACTTTTTATTCAAATTTTCTAATAAGCTCAATTTTGTGCAGTGAGAATTCCATACCCTAAACTTTTTCCCATAATTTTCGAGGTATCGAAGTGAAACTTGGAGAGTGTTTTCGGAGTGCCTGATACTAAGTTCATCGACCTGTTTTTGCACATTTACTGTAAAGCGTGAAATTTTGGGGTCCTGGTGAAGGTGTGAACCCTTTTGGGAGGCATGATTCGCCTTGTTTTCATCATATATACGGGGTTTAATAATTATAAACCAATGTTCTGCGCAGAATGGTTATCTAACACAGAAATAATAAACCTTTGTGTAAAAAAGTTATCAGGCCCTTGGAAAAATCACAGTTATCAGACCCCTTGGGGAAACGAACGGTTCAACCTACAGCGTTGCGGATGGTTTTAATCGATTCTTTGGGATTATATTTATCATTAAGCTAAAAATCATCACTGTTACCTTGAAAGTTTTCGAGATCTCGATTTTTGAATATCTTAACCCTTTAGGGTTGATCAAAACTGATGCCGATGTTACTGGCACATGTGGGAATGATTCTTGAGCCAAATTTCATAAACTTTGGTCCAGTAGTATCGGAGAAAAGCTCTGTACAGCGGACGAACGGATTTTTTAATTTTATTCGATTTTTGGATTCTACGCTTCTTGAAACGTAAACCAAAAAATTTTGAGGGTGGTTAAAATTTTTTTTTTCGGGGTCGATTACAAAGGTTCATTATTGAAAAAATAAACCAAAATCTATAGCAAAGAGCTGCCGAGTGAGGGTATTGACCTGGAGTACCACAAATTTAATTTTTGAAAGGAGGGAAAGTGTCTCGCACCAACTTGCTGAGGAAATTCATGTCAGAAGTGGAACACCTTACCTGGAGTGGCTTAAGGTGATAAATGTCTAGCATGGTGGATCTCAGCGACGGAATGTGTAGTTTAAAGCCCACATAACGTAGGAATTTCAGCGGACTCTCCCCAGTTCTTCATTATAGAAATTGTAGAAGGGATTCCATACGACCGTAGCATACTCAAGTTTGGGGAGAACAAGGGATTTATATAGTAGAGTGATCGGTAGAACAAACATTAACAAACATGCATGAGCACGAAGAAGTAGGTAATGAGAATTTCCTGAAAGATGTGTCCTTCGATTCTCAAAAAATATACCATCTAAAGACCATACCAACTGCCTAAACATGAACGATTTAGAAAAATAAAAATTTCTTTAAATATTTGACATTATACTTGGTACCTCTTCCAAAAAATATCGTAGAGAATTTCAAATCTCACAGGAACTTCCTCAAGTAATAATCGTTTAAACAGTATGGTCAACTTTGCGATTAACTTTCGATTTGGTATAGAAATTCACGCTGGAAATAGCTGGTTAAATGTAATAAAAGATTAGTTTCATGTGACCTTTGATTTACGACTTATATATTTCTCATCAAAGACTACCTACTGAAACAAGAAAAGTCTTAAAAAATTGAATCTTCGCAAAATTGTATAACTGTACTACTTTTTTACAACATATCATGAAGGTTCTCGAATCTCACTAAAACATTCTCCACACTTAATATTTAAAACATAAATGGGAAACGCTGAGGAAAGTTACCATCTCCCCCTACTTACAGCAGCGCCCCTGCTCTTCTAAAGAGTGGGTATTTGGTAGAAGCCAGTCAGTTTTTGTGGGTAGTATTAGTTGGCTGTGTGTGTTCGCGAAATTGTTCAAGTGCTAGTATCTGTATTAATGTAAGTTGGTATATATTTTAAATGAAAATTGTTTGTACTTACCTACCCACTTGTTTCTTGAAGACGGTAAATCGAACGTTCTGGCTAAATGCGGTAAAAATGGGTTGGATAAATCTGAATAGATACGGATGAATGGAAGGAGGATACCTTTACTCTGGGAGAGGGACGATCCTTCAGCTAAAGCCGATAACGATGGGATGGGAATTCAATGGGGAAGATGGAGCTCAGAATCCAATCCAGGATTTCGCCGTTTCAGCTTTGTTGGAGCAATGGCGTAAAATGTCTCGTTCCTTATTTAAGGAGTGAAGTCGATTTTTTGCTGGATTTTTGCTGACAAAGGCAATTAAACTACAATTCGTTGCCAGGGTCATCACAACTAACTCCGGGGTAACTTCTTTAAAATAGAAATATCGTTGGAAAGCTCGTTGAATTTCCCATCTCCCAAAGGTGTTTGGATTCTTTTTACAGTAGGTTACGTAGGCAAAAAAATTTACTAAACATGAGAATTTCTCATTTTCAAAAAATGACTGTTATTTATGGTGCGTTAGTTATTAAAACCAAAGTGTAAAAAACCGTATGCGTTGCAGGAAAAACTACTCAAAATCTCAAATTTCCAGCCGTATAATCAATTTTTATTTTACTTTGCTAATTGGGGGAGAAAAGTATGTTTGTATGTTGAAAAATGTGGATTTTTCTATGAAATCGAGGGTTTTGGCGAAAAATGACCCCCTCAGAAAATACCTACTAGTTTGGGTCTTTTCTACGTATTTTTTCACGCTGAACTGAATGGTAACACTCGCAGATTCCTCCATCTCCGTTACAACCGAGTTTCGCATTTTAACTAACAAGTTTTTGGTTTATTTTGTATGCTTAATTTTATGTCCTTTCAAGGGTAAAACTTGTTAGTTATTGTGTAAAAATACGGAGTTGGAGAGATCTGCGAGTGTTACCATTCGATTCAGCGTAAAAAAATAATTAGAAAACGGGCCCAAACTCGTATTTTTAGGGGTAATTTTTCACAAAAACCCTCGATTTCATAGAAAAAAACCACATTTTTCAACATACAAATATACTTTTTTCCCCCAATCAGCAAAGTAAAATATAAATTGATTGTACGGTTGGAAAGCTGAGATTTTGAGCAAGTTTTTCCTGCAACGCATACGGTTTTTTTACAATTTAGTTTTAATACTTAACGCACCTTAAAAAACAGCAATTTAAAAATAAAGAGAAATATTCGTGTTTAGTCCATTTTTTGGCCAACGTAACCTACTGTAAAAAGAATCCAAATACCTTAGGGAGATGGGAAATTTAATGCTCTTTCCAACGATATACCTATTTTTAAGATCATATTGTAAGTTAGGGGCGTACGTGTGAGTGTGTGTCTCTGAGAGATAGATAGATAGATAGATAGAGAGATAGAGAGATAGATAGATAGATAGATAGATAGATAGAGAGAGAGAGAGAGAGAGAGAGAGAGAGAGAGAGAGAGAGAGAGAGAGAGAGAGAGAGAGAGAGAGAGAGAGAGAGAGAGAGAGAGAGAGAGAGAGAGAGAGAGAGAGAGAGAGAGAGAGAGAGAGAGAGAGAGAGAGAGAGAGAGAGAGAGAGAGAGAGAGAGAGAGAGAGAGAGAGGAGGATACCTTTACTCTGGGAGAGGGACGATCCTTCAGCTAACGATGGGATGGGAATTCAATGGGGAAGATGGAGCTCAGAATCCAATCCAGGATTTCGCCGTTTCAGCTTTGTTGGAGCAATGGCGTAAAATGTCTCGTTCCTTATTTAAAAAGTGAAGTCGATTTTTGGCTGGATTTTTTATGACAAAAGCAATTAAACTACAATTCGTTGCCAGGGTTATCACAACCAACTCCGGGGTAACTTCTTTAAAATAGAAATATCGTTGGAAAGCTCGTTAAATTTCCCATCTCCCAAAGGTGTTTGGATTCTTTTTACAGTAGGTTACGTAGGCAAAAAAATTTACTAAACATGAGAATTTCTCATTTTCAAAAAATGACTGTTATTTATGGTGCGTTAGTTATTAAAACCAAAGTGTAAAAAACCATATGCGTTGCAGGAAAAACTACTCAAAATCTCAAATTTCCAGCCGTATAATCAATTTTTATTTTACTTTGCTAATTGGGGTAGAAAAGTATGTTTGTATGTTGAAAAATGTGGGGTTTTCTATGAAATCGAGGGTTTTGTCGAAAAATGACCCCCTCATAAAATACCTACCAGTTTGGGGTCTGTTTCTACGTATTTTTTTTTACGCTGAATTTAATGGTAACACTCACAGATTCCTCCATCTCCGTTACAACCGAGTTTCGCATTTTAACTAACAAGTTTTTGGTTTATTTTGTATGCTTAATTTTATGTCCTTTCAAGGGTAAAACTTGTTAGTTATTGTGTAAAAATACGGAGTTGGAGAGATCTGCGAGTGTTACCATTCGATTCAGCGTAAAAAAATAATTAGAAAACGGGCCCAAACTCATTTTTCATAAAAACCCTCGATTTCACAGAAAAACCCACACATTTCAACACAAATATACTTTTATCCCCCAATCAGCATAGTAAAAGTAAAATTGATTATACTGTTGGAAAGCTGAGATTTTGAGCAAGTTTTTCCTGCAACGCATACGGTTTTTTTACAATTTAGTTTTAATACTTAACGCGCCTTAAAAAACAGCAATTTAAAAATAAGAGAAATTCTCGTGTTTAGTCCATTTTTTGGCCAACGAAACCTACTGTAAAAAGAATCCAAATACCTTAGGGAGATGGGAAATTTAATGCTCTTTCCAACGATATACCTATTTTTAAGATCATATTGTAAGTTAGGGGCGTATGTGTGTGTGTGTCTCTCTGAGAGATAGATTGATAGATAGATAGATGGATAGACAGATAGATAGATAGATAGATAGATAGATAGATAGATAGATAGATAGATAGAGAGAGAGAGAGAGAGAGAGAGAGAGAGAGAGAGAGAGAGAGAGAGAGAGAGAGAGAGAGAGAGAGAGAGAGAGAGAGAGAGAGAGAGAGAGAGAGAGAGAGAGAGAGAGAGAGAGAGAGAGAGAGAGAGAGAGAGAGAGAGAGAGAGAGAGAGAGAGAGAGAGAGAGAGAGAGAGAGAGAGAGAGAGAGAGAGAGAGAGAGAGAGAGAGAGAGAGAGAGAGAGAGAGAGAGAGAGAGAGAGAGAGAGAGAGAGAGAGAGAGAGAGAGAGAGAGAGAGAGAGAGAGAGAGAGAGAGAGAGAGAGAGAGAGAGAGAGAGAGAGAGAGAGAGAGAGAGAGAGAGAGAGAGAGAGAGAGAGAGAGAGAGAGAGAGAGAGAGAGAGAGAGAGAGAGAGAGAGAGAGAGAGAGAGAGAGAGAGAGAGAGAGAGAGAGAGAGAGAGAGAGAGAGAGAGAGAGAGAGAGAGAGAGAGAGAGAGAGAGAGAGAGAGAGAGAGAGAGAGAGAGAGAGAGAGAGAGAGAGAGAGAGAGAGAGAGAGAGAGAGAGAGAGAGAGAGAGAGAGAGAGAGAGAGAGAGAGAGAGAGAGAGAGAGAGAGAGAGAGAGAGGAGAGAGAGATCTGAGTTCGTTAAGCAGCATTTTTTGAACACAATAAAGTGGTCACATTTCAAAGCAGGTGCCGAAAACAAATCATTAACAGAAGCTAAAACGGTTAAAATTCATTAAATTTGTATTATTTTTTAACAGAAATTACTCAAAAGAAGTTTATTAAACATGACCTAAAACATTTAGTTGTACTGAAAAACATTTAAGCATTTAAGCTGAAAAATTCGCTAAAAGTATCAACTTTTTCTTTTGAGTTTTGAGGTTGTCCATTGATTATATGACGCACCTGGTCTCTGGCCATCACGTGAAGATTATTATGCAACATAACGAACATATTGATTGAATTTGCTTTGTGGTAGTTGATTGGGGAATCTGAGACCAGTACGGTGGAAAATTAGGTAGCTCTCTCTCTCTCTCTCTCTCTCTCTCTCTCTCTCTCTCTCTCTCTCTCTCTATATATATATATATATATATATATATATATATATATATATATATATATATATATATATAGATATATATATCTTTGATGCCATGACGGAGTCATAGAGTTCAATTAAACACAAAGTAAATGATATACATTCAGGCAAACACTCATTTCGCAGTCATTCGATAAGAACCAATAACTAAAACTCTTATTAGATGAGCCATCAACTTCATTGTGTGTATAATGGTTTTAGGACTCTTATTATATAATATGTAATAAAATTGTGTCCTAAAACCTGTATACCTACTGGGCTACCGCGAATTTAGGGCGGAATCTCACCAATAGAAATATTTTCAATAATGAAAAATACTTGTGGTTCTTGTTAACGTGTTCATCGCGTGACCTTGGTAACATTGTCTGATGTGCATAGACCAAAGAGCTTATAATTGGCTCCTAATATAAGCTCTTTGGCATAGACATTATATCATCGCAACATATCAAGCTCAGAGCACCTGATGCTAATTCAATAAAGTAACCATTAATATAGGTATACATGCAGGGTGATCTGCTCGTAGATGCAAAATTTTTTTTTGCGTAAAACGACATAAAAAATGGCGTACAATGCCGCCAACCGCAAATTTTTATTCCAACTCATTCTCAAGATGAAAAAAAAAAAAAAAATAAAAAAAAAATAAATAAAAAAAAATAAAAAAAAATAAAAAAATGAAAACCTTGTTTTTCCCTCATAAACTTGAATTAGTTTACTTTAATTTTAACTTTTGACCACATTTTTGGAATCAGCGTTAGATTTTCTATAAGAGTGGTGCTGTTCCATTCAGAACATTCCCACCTACAGACCACAATAGCAGCTCAAACATAGAACATTTTGAAAAATAACAACGTTAACAACGTTACAACTTATCCACAAAAAAAATCACAGAAAACTGGCAAATCTCATGAAAACTGCTTCGTCAAATACTCTTTTCAACTTTATAGTAAATTTTACTTTTACTCCTACTTGGGGGAGAAAAACTTGTTTTAAATAATATTGAAAAAATGTGGTTTTTTCAATGAAATCGAGGGTTTTTAGGAAGCATGACCGTTTATGAACCAATGAGTTTGGGGTGGGTTTCTATGTATTTTTTCACACTAAATCGAATGGTAACACTTGCTGATCTTTCCAACTTTGGTGTAACCGAGTTTTACACATAGACTCAACTTTTTAGTTTGTTAAGCATAATAGAAAAATAGTATGTGTTTTCAGGGAAAAAACTAGTTGCATAAAGTGGAAAACTCGGTTATGATTGATTTGGAGAGATTTGCGAGTGTTATCATTCGATTCAGCGTGAAAAATACGTAGAAATCGACCCGAAACCCGTAGGTTCTTAGAGGATAATTTTTCCAAAAAACCCTCGATTTCATTGAAAAAACCTCATTTTTTAACAGTTGAACAAACTTTTCTTCCTTAAATAGCAAAGTAAAAGTAAAATTGACTATACCGTTGGAAAGAGTATTTAATTAAGCAATTTTCATGAGATTTGATAGTTTCCGGAATTTTGTTGGAGGAGTTGTAACGTTTTAAAGATTTTCAAAAATTTTACTTTTTCAAAATGTTTTATGTTTGAGCCGCTGTTGTGGTTTGTAGATGGGAATTTTCCTGAATGAAAGTGAACCACGCTTATAGAACAATTATTATCGCTGATTTCGAAAACGTGACCAAAGTTAAAATTAAATTAATTAAAGTGGATAAATTCATGCTTAAGAGGGAAAAACACGGGTTTCCTTAAAAAACCGTTAAAAATCATATTTATCTCGAGAACGGGAACGGATTTAAATAAAAATATGCTGTTGGCGGCAATTTTCTCCATTTTTGATGAACTCGACAAAATTTTGCATTTACAAGCTGTTCCACAAGTTGTTACAAGTTGTATATATTTCCAGTGCTTGTAAAATTTTAGTAGATTATCCTATTCCTGACCAGTTGAATCGAACTGAGAATTTATTCTGATGCAAAGTTATTGATCTTTGATAACTCGTGGTGAATTGAAGCAATTGGCAATTGAAGCAGAATTTCATTGTTTACACTTCATCTTCTCTTTTGTTCTAAAACTCGTCCAGATTGCACATAAAAGGGTTATTAGGTGTACGAACATTTTCATGAATATTGGGTCAGTACATATACAGGGTGATTCCCTCGCAGATGCAAAAAAACAATTTGGGTGAAACTACATCAAAAATCGAGTAAAATGCCGCCAACTGCATACTTTTATCTCAATCTGTTCTCGAGATATGATTTTTTAAAGGTTTTTTCTGGAAAACCGTGTTTTTTTCCTTTTAAACTAAAATTTCTCCACTTTACTTCATTCAATATTAACTTTTGACCACATTTTCGGAATCAGCATTAAATTTACTATAAGAATAGTGTACTTGGTTTCTTAAAAAGTACCATCCAAAGGCCCTCACATCAGCTCAAACATTGACGATTTTGAAAAAAGAATATTTCTGAAAATCTTTAAAACTTACTACTCTTCCGAAAAAAAATCCTGGAAACTGCTTCATCTAATACTGTTTCCAACGGTATAATCAATTTTACTTTTATTTTGTTATTTAGGGGAGAATATTATGTTTTACTGTTAAAAAATGTGGGTTTTTCAATGAAATCGTTGGTTTTTTCGTAAGATGACCCTCCATGAACCTACGAGTATGGGGTTTCCATGTATTTTTTCACGCTGTATCGAATGGTAACATTTGTAGATCTCTCCAACACCGTTATAACCGAGTTTTACACTTAAAATCGCAAATGTTTAGTTTGTTTGTTACGATTAAATGTATGTGTGTTATGGGGTAAAACTAGTTAATTAAAGTGTAAAACCCGATTATAAAGTATTTGAGAGATCTGCAAGAAATTTCATTCGATCCAGCGAGAAAAAATACATAGAAACCGATCCCATACTCGTTGGTTCATGGAGGGTCATCTTTCGAGAAAACCAACAATTTCATTGAAAAACCCACATTTTTTAACATTAAAACATAATTTTCTCCCCTAAATAACAAAATAAAAGTAAAATTGATTATACCGTTGGAAAGAGTATTAGACGAAGCAGTTTTCATTAGATTTGCCAGTTTCCAGGATTCTTTTTAAAAGAGTAGTAAAGTTTTAAAGAATTTCAGAAATATTATTTTTTCGTCAATGTTTGAGCTGATGTGAGGGTCTTCGGATGGTACTTTTTAAGAATCCAAGTACACTATTCTTATAGTAAATTTAATGCTGATACCGAAAATGAGGTTGAAAGTTAAAATTAGATGAGGCAAAGTGGAGAAATCCGAGTTTAAAATGAAAAAAACACGGTATTCCTGAAAAAACCTTTAAAAAAATCATATCTCGAGTACGGATTGAGATAAAAATATGCGGTTGGCGGCATTTTACTCAATTTTTGATGTAATTTCACCCACATTTTTTTTGCATATGCGAGGGAATCACCCTATATATTCAAAATCAGCATAAAATTTAATTTAACTGGAAACTTTTATCTGCCTGATTTCATACTTTTGACCTCAGGTTCGGATTCAGAGCAATTGAAAACTTCCTAGTACCAATTTTCAGCTCATGAGTTCGTTTATGGGCCAAAATACGGGTACGAAGATCACACGTGACGTAATAGGGCAAGGGATTGGAGGGTTTCCCCAGGCGGGCGGGGGCCGTGACGTCATCATGCAAATTAATTTTAAGAACAGTTTTTCAGAACAGATACCCATCGTGTAGCACCTTTTTGGAAAGCACTCGCTCACATTTTTCTATTGAGCAAATAAAAAATAACTATGAGAATTCACCATTGTGGATGAAATATTTTTCCCCTTGTAGGTAGGTCGTGACTTCTTAAAGTAATTCTTTATCATAACAGTGATAACCAATAAATGTATTGTAGATTTCTCTCTGAATCTCCGAAAAGAAAATTGTGATGTACCTACTTACACCTAATGATTATGTGTCACTATATTGTTTTGCGGTTATTTACTGTTGTTTCCAATCTTGACTATAAAACCTACGTGTAGTGAACTCAGACTCTACGCTGTCACTTATACTGTCCCCCGCTCAAAAGTATGAATGCGAGGCTCTACTGGGGGTTAGGTATACAGCGTAAGGCTACCTCCTTTTCCAAAAATATATAAGTTTACATGTAACTGACCTTATCCAATGCGTAGAACAGCTATCTAGTACAGAAATATTAAACCTTTCTGCAATAATTTTCAGGTGTGAGTCTACGTCTATGTCGATGTACATGGATTCTGATGTATACTACCATTGTACTTGAATATTAGCTCTTGTTACGCACATTTACCGAAGACTCTGTTCAATAATAGATCAGTTATTTGCGTAGTAAGGCTACCTACTAATTGTCCTTATTGTAATAATATTAGAAGCGTGTTCTAAATGACATAAAATGTAGCGTAGTATTGAGCTTCATTGGGTTATACTCGTATATACTTATCGCCCGTAAACTTGGCAGCTATTTTCGCAATTACGGTTGATCTTCTTCAATCCCAGTTAGGCCAGAGTGACAAATCTATACAATTCTCCGTATATTAAGCACTCCGGATTTAAATGGAAGTTATCAAGTGTCAGGGGTCGCATTGAGGAACGGCCCGGGGTTTCGTCCCGCGTACAAGCGTGTGGCCATGTTACTGTGCGGGCCCTCGGGCGCCGGACCTGACACGACTGCAAAAACCATCCCATTAGCCCCAACCTAAATGCAATTTGTGTGTATGCCCTCTCCGTTACATTCTGCTGTCCACCCTTTAGGTAACTATTCATCCTATGGCGTTTTATTCGTTTACTGAACTCCCCATTAGGTGGAGGTTCCCGCAGTCTAATTGAAAAGTGATGCTATCGCTGCTTCTACGAGTGTGATGGGAATTTTTGATCCGACCGTTTTCCTCTCCAAGGTTGATGTGATTTGCTCGGTGATATGTGCTGGTCGAGTCTAAAGCGGTCTACAATCAATGGGACATTATTCGCTCGTTGGTTGATAAATGTTGCGCGATTCATAATACATATTACCTCATTCATACTAAATAGTATTTCTGCATCAATTATACGTTACATTCGTTGTTTTAATATCATCACATAGTTTTGTTGAGTTGCCTTGTTGAATTTTGCCTCTATTCTGAACTCTCTTCCCTACTATAGATCAGATTTAAAAAGGCATTGCCTCAGCAATTCCCTATCATTTTCAGAAAAGTGGTCATACAAAACTCTTGGGGAGCCGTGTATACTCTTTTTTGGTTTAATATTTTCAGTAATGAACCTTTTTAATCGACCAAGAAAACCCTCCCCCCCTTCCCTCAAAATGTATTGGTTAACGTTTCAACATACGTAGATTACAAAAACGCTGCAAATTATTTCACAAAGGTTTATCATTTTTTCAATTGAGTTTGATCGTAGTTTTAGTTGGCTTGCGTACGTCATAAGGCCCGTCCAGACTCCTCAGCGTGTCTTATTTCGAGTTGCCACAACCTATACTTCTATAATTATATACGCATGTTTATATTTCTCGATTTAAGCTTCTATCTATTCAAATAGTTATTGCCTTAATAATATCATTATCTAAGCACGTACGAAAAGTCGAGAGGATATATTATTAGATATGCGTAGGAAAAGCATTGGTATTAACACACAAATATATGACCTAGAAAAAACATATATTCATGCCTCGAAGGAACGCTGTACCCACCTCATGGTGCCGCGGTGTATTATATGGGTATAACACGTAAAAGTAATAAATATCCATTCTCCTACACCCCTCTGGTTTCGCCCCTGGTCACTCCAGCCACCACAAGTGCCGCGGCGCCTCCTCTCACTCCACCCCCCGCTCACCCCCCTCACCGCCGACCGTGACCCCCTGCCAAGCGTGCCAGGCGTGCGTCTAACACGTCTAACACTCAAAGCCTCGAAAAAGACACTTTTTCGCCCATTTTTGGCCCATGCGATCGGGATGGTTAAACGTTAGGACCAACTAGACCCCAAATGGAGTCTATGTGCGAAAGAACGGGTTTTTAAAGTAAATTCTTAGGCCTTTTATGGCCCGGACGGCGAACGGCGGACGGTCATTTCAAATTTGGATTCTACGCACCTTGAAACGTAAAGTGACAAAGTTTGAGGGGGAGTTATAAAAATAGTTTGCTACTCGATCACATAGGCTTATTATTGGAAATGATAAACAAAAAACGTCCGTCCATCGCACGCCGTTCGAAGTTTTCCCCGAAACTACTGAGCCGGAATGAAATTTGTCTCATATATCATACATCAGTCGGGGAAGTTGAGAGGGATTTGTAAAAGATGTTTTTATTGCAATAGTTTCCTCTCGGTGGGTGCCAACATCTTTGGGGGCGTATTGACGACAAAGTCACCCTTTCGCCCGACCACCACGGAATTGTGTCACGCAAATCAGTTGCGTAGGGAAGACCCGTGAGTCTGCTGAAATTTGAACCGGAGCTCAAAATGATGGTAAAAATGCACTTAAATTTCATTAATATTTGCTGAAAAATCAATAAAAACTGCAAAAAGGCTAAAAATACCAAACTTTTTTGGAATCGCAGAATATTATTTAGAGCGAGTTATTTGGTCATGAAATGGGTTATTAACAATTTACTTGCACTCAATGTGCTCAAATTTCAGATTAATATAGCATTCGCACTTTGAATTAAACCTTTCGAGAATTGAATTAAACTTTCCGCGAATTGAACTAGACTTTCCGCAAAATTAATTAAACTTTTCGCAAATTGAATTAAACTTTTCGCAAATCGAATTAAACTTTTCGCAAATTGAATTAAACTTTCTGCAAATTGACCTTACGCGAATCTGTTGTTTTAATCAAGACAAAATGTATATATAGTAACAAACCGTGCAAGTGATGGAACGAGAACAAAAATTGTAGATTTTAACATAATCCAGCACCTCATGAAGTTAATCTGAAGGTAAATTATTTATTAATTAATAATAAAACTGAGCTCGCAACGTATCCATCTGTAGTTGACATTTTATATAATTTATGGGCATTAGCAAGAAGACTTCTAAAAGCAAAAGTTAATGGAGAGGTCGTCCAAGAGCAGCAGTTGGGAGCAGCAGAAACATATCCATCACTTTTGCACAAATGCTGAGCCGTCCTATGAGGATAGCTTTGGTACCCAGCAACAGGGAGGGATCAGTGTTCCTTTCTTGCTGTTTTTTCTTTTAAATTTAAGCCGCGTCTCAACCGGAAGGGTTTCTTAATGTTATTGATCTTTTCACGTATGTAGGTTTAATTCAATTTGCGGAAAGTTTAATTCAATTTGCGAAAAGTTTAATTCATTTTGCGGAAAGTCTAATTCAATTCGCGGAAAGTTTAATTCAATTCGCGAAAGGTTTAATTCAAAGTGCGAATGCTATATAACATGATATAATACGATGTTGCATGACTGGACCTGTTTTCTTAATTGAAATGGGTTTCTACTACTTAGTCGTGATTTAGGTGGGTAGTTTGTTTTAGTTTAGTTCGTATGAAAGTAATCAGTTTTCTACTGCGTAATAATTCAATGTTCTTTAACGGAACATTATTGTAACTTGAATAACTACAGTACAAGCCTCCATGTACCCTTGTAGAACTGTATAATGTAACCTGGTAATTTGTAATGTAACTGGTAACATTCTACAGAGTTATCAATATTCACTTTATTGTGTCACACCTAGTAACCTGTTGGTATAATGTAGGCATCCGGATCACACTTTCTGGAACGTTCTGGCCCAAATCAATCCTCATTATTTCCTACCTCACCGCTTCCAGTTCAATAAACCTCCACACCGATTTGTGATCGCTAAGTGAATCTGTACGACAGCAATCTATTCCGTAGAACATACGGGATAACGCTTCGGACCTCGGATTACTCTGCTTGTGATCACTTGAATAACCATGGACTCTGGTAATAATCGCACACGTACTTACAGGCGGATGATTTAATCCCTCATTTTATCCCGTTCAATCGTGAAAATGCAAATAACCGTGTCCCATATCCGAACTCTATCGCACAGCAGGTTTTAACGATTAATTTTGAGCCGATGTTGTTCTATAATGCCTGCTGGTCTCCCCTATTTTGTTTACTTTCACGTTTTGCCAATGAAAGAGAGGATACTCGGGTTCTAACGAGTATAACAACACCGAAAGAGTGCCAGTTCGGATGCAGAGCCGCTGTTACCTTCGGTGTATCTACATAATATCAAGTTTACTCTTTGTCGCCTGTCACCCTCGCGTGCCTTTATTGGTTCTGGACTCTTTGATCGTTTTAATTTCGACGTCAACTCTGTTTGCGTTCCATGGGCATTTCACACCGCGCTCCCCGACAAATCGCCGGAGGGTGATTCCCAGCGAGTTTTCAACTGGCAACTCTGAAAAAAATTGAATTTCAGCGTCGAAAAAACCGTGTGAAGGGTTGGAAGCAAAAGTTCAAAGGTACACAAGGCTTTGTATAAAGCAATAATAAACAAGCATTACACTTGTTCACTATATTCTCTTCAGTTGTATTGTATGAACCTACTGCGAGTACATACCTCTTTAGCTCTACTTGAGGTCGAACCTCACTGCCTGTAGGCACCCATCGCTGACCGCTGCCGCTGCCGCAGCCGTCTTGTAGACGTCAACCTGCTTCAGTATAATTTTCTGATAAGGAAGCTGTGCGACCATTTGTTTGCTCCAAAAGAAGGCCGATCTTTGACAATAACAAAGAACATTACCATAAGCGTGAATACAATGTGATACTGTGTGAGGGAATAGTAGGTCTGAATTCTTGACGATCATCACAGCCTATAGGTGTGAAGATAACAAAACTACCTTGATAAGAAATCTGTCTGACTTGTAATCTGATTTATTTTACCTACTTGCTTATACCTACTGATGACCGATTGACGGTAAATTAAGTTCTCTGGGTGAAAATTAGATTGAGTCTACTTGTAACTGGAATACCTTAGATGGAGGATTTAACCTAAGGACTCATCAATACTTGAAAATTCGAAAAACGAACATGATGGATCGGGCGAATGAATCGAATTGAAACACACCACAAACAAGCCCGACCCGAATTTCGTGACAGGCGGGTGACATAGGTACCTACTTATAGGTTCTTCTGTTTCATAATGTTTTCGACTTGTTGTTTTTGTAAATGTCTCTAATTGAATTCTCTCTAAATTATTTCTTTTTCTTCTACCAAGGATAAAGAAATGCGTTTTAAATGGCCTGTGTTTCCGAATATCCCCCTATTTTTATCCAATTTGATAGAGTTTTGGGGATTGTTGTCCTGTGGTCTGATGATTGGGTCTTGGACTGTGGTTCCTATGAATTTAATTTTATTAGAATCTAATTGCGCTTGCGCAAACATGAGAGTTTACCTTGGTCGTAGCTTCAGAAAAAGCCGATTGATCTAACATGTTGATCTGATATTTCAAATGGATCTACATTGATTTAATGTACCCATCACTTTTAAATAAGTGGTAGTTGAGCTTCTAGCAAGCGCAATCGACGGCAGCCTTACAGCACGCGTAACTCAATCAGTTTCAATGGATTTTGATAAAATTATCAGAAATTGAAAGGAAATATCCAAGCCAATAATTCAAGGAAGCTCAGTGATCTTCAAAGGTACATCTTAAACCGCCGCCTATTTATACTGGTTAAATAATATTGGATAAATAAATATTGAGACCAGACCTAGGTAACTTGGAAATCTCAGATCATTATGCTCATGCCGACTACTTGCCTCCATCATCAGCTTCCATTGGTAGGTACAGACTGTTCTTTAAGGTACAGACTTATAGAATAAACCAGCTACATTGTTCAGGAAACAGTACAGCGTATAAAGAGGTTGACGTATTTTTTCTAGAAGAGGTACGGTGTCGGTATATTATTTTCAATAATGAATCTTTGTAATCGACCAAGAAAAAAGATTATTTACACCCCCCCCCCCTCCAAATTGGATGGCTCATTTTAAAAGATACGCTAATTCCAAAAAATGAATTTAAAAAAAAAAATCAATTTGTTTGCCTACTTTCAAGGTTATATTTATATAGAATATATATATATATATATATATATATATATATATATATATATATATATATATATATATATATATATATATATATATATATATATATATATATATATATATATATATATATAGGGGGTTGTCATTGATAGAGTTATCCCTACGAAACGAATAAAACCACCCGGATCATTTTTTTATGTTAATCCGTTCGCTCTGGCAAGTACGCCAGTAGCTACTTCTTCAAATTACTGAGTGAATCGCTAAATTTCATTGATGAGCGGTTTAAAATCAAAACATAGGTAGTCAAAATTGCCAAATAATTTCCAAAGATCGTATCAGCTGTTATAATTCCAATGGAATTCTGACTTCTCGAAATTGAGTTTATTATAATATTGTTGCCTCTGCGAATAGACTAGGGAAGTGTTGGTAGGTGTTTTATTATTTTTACCTCATACATTTTCAATTGGTGGACACGTACGAAAAATGTCGTTACACTTAAATCAGAGGGACTTGTGTAGTGTAGATGTATTAATTAATGGCATAATTTCTCTCTGTAGGTTCCTATATCTTACGCGTATTAATGACGAAGACAGAGTTTCGCCCAACCATCACGGAATTGTATTACGCAAACCGATAAACAGGGATGCTAAGGGACCGATAAAGCTAATTTCTTTCTTGACCTACAGAGCTGAAATTTCAGATTGAGCTCTTTTGATACGACTAAAATACAATGACAGTATGGAGGGGCTCTGATTAGTCGTGGGACTTTTCAAGCTAATTTCTTTCCTAATCGACTTACGGTGCTGAAATTTACATGGTGCTCCTTTGGGACACCTCGAAAACAATTCTGAGGTACGGAGGCGCAGGCTAATTTCTTTCAATTTCAACCTAAGTAGTACTATTGTGTGGTCCTGGAGCTGTATAGGTTGGAAGGCGTGTTGAGCCAAGTATTGGTCCTGTAGTAGGTATATAGGGATTTAATAACTACCTATAGACCAAAGATCTGCGTAGAACTGATACCGAACTAATAATAAACCATTGTGTAATAATTTGCAGATTTTTTTTTAAACCTGCAGGATCGGAAGGCTCCAGTTGTGTTGAAGTTGGTCACACATTTCCCCAACAACCCTTCACTGGCTGGGAGAGCGAATAGGAAATTAAGGCGGTGAGTTGACACTGAGCTGACGATTTTGGGGTAGCTGTGGTGAAAGAGCCACCAGACCTATAAAGGATGGTGTTTGACGAGTGATTTGAGCTAGTTTGTGAGTTAACAGTTTTGGGAGCTGGCGTCCCTTTTGCTAATCGAGGATGCAATCCACCCTCGTTTATCCGAGATAACACGTGTCCGCCACCCTCTCTTGTTTACACCTTCACGCCAGGGTCCCCTCTCTGGGGATGGGCTAACCTTTTTCTTGTTTTTAGCGAATTTTCTTAGAAAATGAAGCTATTGCTATGGCTCCAAAAATTTTAAAATAAAAATTTTCAAAAATTTTCTTCATCGAAATCTGTTTTGAGGCATTCTGAAATGATTCCTGGATTTTAACGCTTTTTTATATGTATATATATATATATATATGTATATATATATATATGTATATATATATATATATATATATATATATATATATATATATGTATGTGTCATTCCAGACGATAACTCTCGATAGAATTGAGATAAAAACTTCGTTCTTTCGCCAAAAAATCAAGCATTTCAAAAGAAAGGATGAGTTCGTTGGGCAACACTTTTTGACCACATTAAATTGGTCAAATTTCAAAAAATGTACTAAAAAAAAAATCTCTAAAAATGGCTAAAAACGGCTAAAAATCGTTCAATTTATATTTTTTGGTAGAATATTGCTCAAATAAAGTTTATTAACTATAAAATATAACATCCAAAAATGTATGTACACAATTATGCTGAAAAATGTACTTAAAATTCATCAAAATTTGCTAAAAAATCGATAAAACCTGCTAAAAAAGCTAAAAATTCAGAACCTCTATTTGAATAGCAGGTTATTATTTAGAATACGTTTTTTGCCATAAAATTAATGGTTAACGATTTCCTTGCACTCAAAAAGCTCAAATTTCAAAACAATTCAACATTATACAATACGATAATTTACGAAAATTGGTTTATTGTTTTCAATAATGAACCTTTGAAATCGACCGAGAAAAAAACTCTTAACCTCCCCTCTCAAATTTGGTTGGTTTACGTTTCAAGACGCATGAAATAAAAAAAAAAAAAAAAAAAAAAAAAAATCTGAAACTATATATATAGCATTTCCAAGCCAAATGAAACCTTTTCCAAACCAAATGAAACCTTTTCCAAGTCAAATGAAACCTTTTCCAAACCAAATGAAACCTTTTCCATATCAAATGAAACCTTTTCCAAACCAAATGAAACCTTTTCCAAACCAAATGAAACCTTTTCCAAATCAAATGAAACATTTTCCAAACCAAATGAAACCTATTGAGAAAATGAGTGAACTGAGGTACCTAGATAGGTAGGCACCCACTCCCATTCAACAGTCAGAAATTTCTCAAACTTACTTGTTTCATATTCTACTAAGGTGAGATCCACTTCGGTAATCCTATGCCTGAAATTCATCGAATTTTCATTTTGTCAACGAATTTCTATGATAGGTGCAATTGCATCTACCTGCAACTTGCAGGATACCTACCTATCTAGGTACCTCAGTTCACTCATTAGCGAATTTTTGAAGAAAATTAAGCTATTGTTCTCGCCTCAAAATTTGTAGAATGTGAATTTTTGAAAAATTGTTATGCAGAAATCCGTTTCAGGCTATTCTGAATCATGTTCTGAAGTTTAACGCATTTTTTTTAGGTATGTATGTATGTGTCATTCCAGACGATAACTCTGTACCTCAGAGGTCAACTATCGTATGTCCAAAATTCCCTTTTTCGAGATTTTTGTTGTATATGCATTCTTTCTATTGTATTTTTTCAGGGGTAAACTCTCGTAAGCGTGAGAGTCATAGAAACAAAAATTGTCAGTGGTAAACAATCGTATGAGCTCTGCCATGGTGGAGGTATACTGTCGTAAGAGATCCTACAATGTGTTACCTCTGAACTCCGTTTGGTGCGCTGCTATCGTAAGGGTGCTTACGATAGTTGACCACTGAGAATATCAATCTCCCTCCATGTCTTATCAACCAGTCCGTGATGTGTCGTGTGTAGGTTTGAGTTCAGTTTCGTGATAGTTCTGATCTAAAGTGATAAAGAGATGCTGCCTGTAAAGGATAGGACCCGCCTGATGGTGCGACTAGCCCAGCAACAGGTAATGATACTTTCAATTTTATTAGGAAAGTAAGTTGACAAAATCTTCAAGTAAAAGTAGTGGTGCTTTGAGGGAAAAAAATTGTGGTCAGGATGATTTTAGAGGTTTTGCCTCATCATGATCACTGTGTGTTAATATTTTAGGGGCCTACTGATGTTAGTAAGAAGTCTCAAGATGAAAAAGATGCAGGATGTGATGGACGTAGTTCGAATAGAACGGAAGATAATGAAGTAGATACATGCCTGCAGGTTGTCACTAATGATACAGAAATTAATTACCTATGTGACTGAGGTAGTACACTGGATTCCGGACTGTAATACTTCCTGTGAACTGTTGCTCCCTATTTCGTATAATCAGTCCAAGGTATGTAGAGATGTATCTATAAATTTGTTATCAAGTATTTCCCCCACCACCAATTCAAAAAATTACTTCATACCTGTATAATCATGGATCACGATCGTATCCGAACGAATTTTCGAATGAACCCGCAAATTACCCACTATTAACCATTTTTTTTTTTTTTTTTTTTTTTTTTTTTTTTTTTTTTGGCAATTTTATTTTTAGTGATTTTTAGAAATATTGAGAACATTTTTGTATTTTTCTAATTTTTAGGAAGAGGAACTTTCTGATTTGAAGGAAAACCTTTTCATAGAAGAGCCGCAAGACCACTCACTAGTTTCTGGAGGTACACACGATTGTCCCCTGATGAATAACGAACCAACGGTTAGTATAGCAGTACACCTTTGAAACAGAATAATTAGGTAGCTGCTTAACTTACGTTTTTAATAATCCTCAATTTAGTACTTCCTACCTGTTAGTACCCCCTACATTACCTCTCACCTAGCTCCCTGCTTCCACATCTTTTTTATGTCCACCTTACATCTATGTTTACATCTTCTAGGTTGTACGTGACAGTGATCCCGATGAGAATGATTTACAGCAGCATGATTCTTACAGTGACCCTCAATATTATCCAAACGACGTTGAGTTTGAACCTGAGAGCGAGGAATTTAGCTCTGATAGTAACTGTAGAAGGACAAACGAGGCGAAAGTGTCAAATGACGATGTTACCGACGCTGAAAATTCACGTGAGATTAATTTTGATTTGCAAAACTCAGCCTCTCCGATTACAAATCCCCGGGTAGATAGTACCGGTGATTTCCAGCGTCCTAATGAAAGAAAATGTAGGAAACGAGTTAGACGATCAGAAAATTGGAAGTGTAACGTAAGGAAGAAGTGTAAGCTAGCTGGGAAAGAATATATTACAAAGAAAGGGAAATTGATTCAAGCTAAAAAAATCAAGGCTCCTTGCAAGCCTTCCTGTAAAAAAAAGTGTTCGGAGAAAATTAATCCTGAAGCAAGGTTATGTATATTCAATGAATTTTGGCGAGAGGAAAACAGTAACAACTTTAAAAGACAATATGTCGCCTCAAACGTACTCGCTGTAAACGTAAAAAGAAGGAAAGTTGTTTCTGAGAAAGGTAGGAGTGATACTGAATCGAGGGAGTACAGAACAAGTGTAAGAGATAGAGATGAGAGTCAGGAAGAAATTGAAGATGAACAGAAGGAACGTGAGGAAGGACAGAAGGAAACAGTAAAAGAAAGGGGAGAAACTGGCTATCGCCGTAATGCTACTCTCCAGTACTTCTTCGAAGTCCAAGGATTAAGATACCAAGTCTGCAAAGTTTTCTTTTTAAATACGCTTTGTATTTCTGAAGTTTACGTTAAGACAGCTTTGGCTAAAAAATGTGCAAGCGGGATAGTCTCCCCTGACAACACAGGGAAAAAGGAGCCTCCAAATAAGTTGGACGACGACATTAGAGAATGTGTAAGATCACACATAAGATCATTTCCAGTATTTGAAAGCCACTATAGTCGAGAAAGATCATCCAGAAGTTACCTGGGAAATCACCTAAGTATATCAAAAATGTTCAAGATGTACATAGATCAATGCCAGAAAGATGGTAAGGATGATCGGAGTACAGCAAAGGAGTGGCTTTATCACGAGATTTTCAATACGGAGTTCAATCTTGGATTTAAGGAGCCCTCCAATGATACGTGTGAAGACTGTGATGAATTCACCTGTAAACTTCGAAATGATTCTATCACAAAAGAAGAGAGATGCAAAATACAAAATGAGTATAACGCTCACTTATTCGAAGCAGACAGAAGATACAAGGAGAAGAAAAAGGATAAAACCCAGTCCAAAAAGCAGGCGTCAAAAGAAAAAGTGATAATGTTTGATTTGCAAAAATGTCTCCCCACACCTTACCTATCAAATGCCAGCACGTTTTACCTCCGCAAACTTTGGACCTACAACTTGACAATCTTAGATGTAACGGAGAATAAAGCCTATGGCTGCATGTGGGATGAAACTATAGCTGATAGAGGATCCCAAGAAATGTCTTCATGCTTGCTTCTCTGGGCGCTTAGTAATCTTCTAGATACATCTACTGAAACGTTAACTATATGGACTGACAATTGTGGGGGCCAGAACAGGAATTTCCCCATGGTTGTCTCATACTTTTGGATTCTTAAGATGATCCCAAATCTAAAAACCATCAACCATAAGTTCTTGCTAAAGGGCCATACACACATGGAAGTGGATGGTGTACACTCAGTGATCGAAAAAGCGAAGAAAAAAGTGCAGCCTGACGTAACCATTGCCACACCTTGGGACTGGCAACAGTTCGTACGTCAGTGCAGATTCAAAGAACTTATCCAAGTTTACAACATGGATATTCAAGATTTCAAAAAATTTTCAAGTCTTTTCAAAGGAATTTCATCACCTTTAGTAAAGAGAGCAGCAAACACCTTGCATGTCAAGTTCTTGATCAGCCGAGTTGTTCATTTCAAGGCTACGTCAGAAAAATTGGGTTTTCTGTACTACAAAAATGCATTTAATGAAGACTTCCAGGAAGTTGATTTGACAAGGAGAACCCGGGGGGCAATTTGGCCCGAAGAACTTCCAGCAATTCGATCTAGTTCAAGAGCTATTGCTCCTGAAAAATATAACGACCTTCAGAAGCTGCTGAAATGGGTACCTCCCTGCTTTCACCAATTTTATCGGAACATACCTCAAAAAGAATTGACTGAGTTGGATAAAGAAAGAGAGGAAGAGCGTGAAGAACTTCAGCAAGACCTTGTTATGTTCGAATGAGTTTTTTAATTTATTGCCTTTCCAAGAATGAAGGTTAATTTCACGGAAGCTTTTCATTTTAGTCAACGTGCTTCAATAATATTTTGTTCTATAAAGTTTGATATTCCATTATCTGTTAAAAAAACATGCTTCCAAAAATGAAAAGTGATTTTTATGAGTTACCTACTACTTGATAATTTAGAGAAGTTTACCTTTTTTTCTAATGTTACCAAATTGTATTTAGTATGCATTAAATGTACGAGTATTAAATATTAAATTTTAGTACTCTATTAAAATATAGTTAACTTTTCTCGTCAAAATTATAATACTTAATCATGTTACTAAGTTGTGTTGGCGAATTTTCATGTCAAAATAACAAAATAATGTACAAGCAAAACTGAATTTGACTGAATACTTTGAATACCTAAGAAATTAAGTGCCTAATATCTTGAAGTTATTTCAATATTTTATTGAAAACTCTTCCTAGTGACTTAGTTGTTGAAAAAATGGTTTTGTAGACGATTTTAGAATACAAAATTTTATTATATTTTATTGATTTTATTGGCAGGAATAATGAAAACCTTATTCATGCGTTACTTTTTCTTATGCCACACCAAGTTCTGTGACTTCTGTTGTGATACCAAAACTTTGCATCCAGTTATTTGTAATAAAACCGTTCAAAAATTGAATACGTTGGTGTACAATCTTCCTACCTAATATCGTCTGTCCATGTACATGAAAATAAAATGAAGAGGTCAACTATCGTAAGTGCTCTCTTTAAAAAACTTATGGACGAAAAAATATAATAAATTAATAGATACGTAGGTAGGCATGAACAGATTCTACAGAATTAATTTGAGCATGATAAAGTCATCAGAATGGGCCATAGGGATCAAAATAGGTGTGCCCACAACTTCTTTTGGCTCTCCTGTAAAATCGCCAAAATGTCACTTACGATAATCGACCTCTGAGGTACAGAACTGTCCCTACTATTGAGCTAGAAACTTCAAACAAATTTTAAAATGTTAAGGACACAAAACGAAAGTTCAAGTTCGTTGGCCAGCATGATCGGATTACATCTTCGGGTTGAAATTTTCAAAAATGTAGTCAACAATTTCAAAATAGCCTGTTTTTTGCGATTTGTTGTGCGAAATAATTTTTTCAGCATACTAACATGTGGTATATTTGGAATCAGCGTAAAATTTCCTATAAGAATATGTATCAAGTTTTCAAAAATTTCAAAGTTGAAAAATCAGTCAAAAATCGAAATAATGCCGTTTGCTAGTTGTAAAAATCGGTAATATTTGCATGAAACATTGTCCAAATTCAGATTAAACTACTCTTATGTAGCGACTGAAATGTCGAAGATTTCTTCAAAAATTCGCTCATGGGGTCATGCTGCATGACTGGACTTTTTTCTCAATAGGTTTCATTTGGTTTGGAAAAAGTTTCATTTGATTTGGAAAAAGTTTCATTTGGTTTGGAAAAGGTTTCATTTGGTTTGGAAAAGGTTTCATTTGATATGGAAAAGGTTTCATTTGGTTTGGAAAAGGTTTCATTTGACTTGGAAAAGGTTTCATTTGACTTGGAAAAGGTTTCATTTGGCTTGGAAATGCTATATCTGATATTAATATCTGATATTGAAACTTTTTTCCAATGAAATTTGGCTCAAAAATCAATCGGCCGGGGGTGTCCCTCTAACATTGGCATCAATTTTGATCAATCCTAAAGGGTACTAATTAGGGGCTGAAATACTGAAAAAGTGAGATCTCGAAAACTTTCAAGGTAACAGTAATTTGTTGGGTCTTCAGTTTTTCTTTCTTACAAGAGTGGAAGGGTAGCACTTTTGTGTATGATTATGTGTTATGTTTCCTGAGAACAAAAAGTATAATTATGCCTATCGTGTCTCTGAGCACACAAAAGTGTGTGTTTATTAATTTCGTGGTGTGTGAAAAAATCCATTAGTATCTTGGACGCTGATCCTCGTGCCCCGAACCACAAACCAACCACCTGCCAGGTTTGTACTCGTATATTATACTGGTTGATCAAGAAAGGGATGCATGGTTCATAAATTCTTTTCTTTTCCTGATCTACGGTGCAGCCCTGATCATCTTCATTGGTTTCCCATCTTATCGTAGGATCGATCACTATTCTTCGCACGGTCCATCGCAACGATATCCGCTCTTCTATATTGAGTATGGCTAGATGAGTGATCTTCGCTGTGAACTCCTTCAAAAACCTCGTAGGATTTGGACCTCAGTAGACTGGCTATAGCGCTGCGGATTTTGTGGTGTGAAGTGTTACGTTACGAAAGGCTTCAGTTTTGGGGCAGATTCCGCGGATATGGAATAATGTTTCTATCGTTAATCTCACTACAGGATGAAACCCTGCAGCGGCGTTTACCCTCATTCCGCCTATCTGTAGCTCTGTTGGCCATTGAATTCATATGGATACATTTATTCCATTCTTCCATTCGCTACTAGATAGACCTTCCTTCTGGGACACCCATCCATTAGCCTGAGGACACACTTCGTAACATTTAACACCTACCTTTGTCTCAGCGTGACCCACTTCTGAAATTCTGCCTCCCTCAATTCCGATCGAATGTCTCGAGCGTTCCTACCTGGTGGGTTTTCTAACTTAGCCCGACATAACTGTTCTTCTTCGCTTGCGTCCCTTATTGCAGCCAGGTGATTATCGTTTACTCGGGACAGGCGTTGAGCAATCGTGCTGGATCCGTGCCTCCCACCTCACTCTTACCATTCCTAACCCCCTGTATTTCCGAGGTGAATAATACACAGGTATTGGAGTCTCGGCTGGAAGTGAGCAAATCTCTCGAACCCCTTGACGTATCAGCATGTCGATGCGTTCTACAAATCTATCCTCCAGCAAATCAACGGGTGTGGTCTGTAAAGGGTAAACTAACTTAGGAAAGACAAATTGGTTTAGAATGTTCAATTGTTGGTCGCCTCTAAGAACTGGCGAGTTATCAAATTGCTGAGGTCCCTCTTCAGAGTTGTAGCGAATTTTCTCTTGTCAAATATGATTTCGTCGGAAAAATTTACTGCTAGGTATTGTTTAACGGAAAGGTTTACTGCTACCTAATTTGTTCGCTCTAATTTATTGGTGGGATGGTGGAGCCGTCTGCTATTATTTAGTGCTCATTCATCAAGCTTCCATTTTGCACGTTTATTGCTACGGATTTTGTTGGGTTGATTACCATTCCCACTGTACTGAATAGACCTCGAACTAAGTTCACCATTGCGATTGCACTTTCTGGGCTTTTGGTAATTAATACTTTTGTCGTCCACAAATGCCATAGCTATGATGTTTGCTAGACCGGAGCGCAGCTGAAAGCCATGCACCGCGGCAACCTCTGGGTCAGCAATTGTTTTTCAAAACTAAATCTTGGCACAGGTTGAATATTTTGGGGGACAATGGGGATCCTTGGACCACACCTCGATGCATGGTAATGGTTTTAGATCGAGTCCTATTCACTTTGAGTTGGAAGGAATTTCCTACTGCTAGCGTCTTCACCAGTGCAGCTAGATTACCTGGGATGGGTAGGGAATCCATTGGTTTTTGAAGATGTGCATGCCCAACTGAATCGTATGCCTTGGCTAGATCGAGCATCGCTATGCAGCAGTCTCTTTTATCTGCTTTTGCTGTTTTCAAACATCCTTCAACTAGGGATGCATTTACATGGGTTTCGGGCAGACCATTGACGAAACCTCGCTGCAAGTAATATAATTGAACCCGCTTTCTAAGTTTTTAGTCCAGTGTTTCCTCTATTATTCTTCCTAAGACAGTAAATATGGTGATTGATCTCCAGTTTCTCAAGTCCTTCGAGTCACCCTTTCCTTTGTAGATGAGAATCGTGCGGCCAGTGCGAAATCTGATGAATTGCTGGTGATGCTTGAGCTTTCCTAACGGGACGCATAATAATTCCATGTGGACCTGGGGAGGTATCAATAGAAATTTTTCTTATGACTTCATCTATTTATTCAAAGTAATGGTCACAAGGTCTTGGTACGTTTGTCTGAATTCATTTCGTTCGTATTCATCAGAAAAGTAGCTTTCTATCCCTTGCATGCTTACTTTGAAGGACACTCGGTCTGCATTAGACAGTAATTTCTTTGCAACTTTAAGTCTTTGATTTACATACTGCCACTGTGATAGGTCGAACTGGTTCTTGTTCGTTGTCTCTGTCTTCGCGATGCTCGTTGCGAGAATCGTTGGTATACCTTCTATCCCGGTTGAAATCCTGATCATTTCTCCGTTTCTGAAGTACGTTACTGCGGGATGTTGCGGACCTAGAAGTTGATTGTTGGCTTCAAACAAGAATACCATTAATCTGGAAAAAATAATTTCGAATTTTTGTAGGTATTCCTATATTTTAGAGAGATCGTTCATAGCTTTCACCTCATCAATCAATCTTTACGAATAAAAACAGTTCGGCTCAACCCACCAAAGTCGTTTTGTTAACGATGAATTTGTTACCGAAAGTTCTTTACGCGTGAACCCACCTCGTCCACATTTGACGTGAAAATTTCGCTCGTGAGCTAAATTCTCTCCTGTTCACTCTAGGAAGTTGAAATTTGATAGGGCGACTCTTTGGGACATTAAGAGACGATTGAAATTATGGTCCCTTTACTGATCAGCCCGGGCCTGATTTCACTACTTTTATGCTGTAATTTGGCATGTAGCCTCCGTAGTTACAAATACAGTATGGATATGGTTGTTTCAGCAGTCTATGCACCGACCTAGACAGGAGGGTCCGTGCAACGCACGGGTAACCGGCTGGTTTATTAATAAGATATGATGTAAAAATCAAAACAAAATTTAACGAAATTATATCCAATGAATTGGCGGGTACCTTATTCGCTCTCAACTATATCAACAATTTTCAAGGTTTTAGGCAAGGCGGGTAACATTGGGGTCTTGCGTTAGAAGTTTTTATTATTGAAATGCCGTTCAGAATGATTCACGAGGAGGTGCTTTAAAAATGCCATTACCATCTATCACGCTTTGGGGGCTCACGCCTCAAAGAGGGCAGATGAAGTGAAGATGGGAGCGAGTGGACAGACGGGGACGAGGGGGCCAGCGGCGTCAGACCGCAGAAGCTGATGGTTCTCTCAAGCGGAGCGATGCAAACACCCGCTCGCTCCCACGCTCCCCTTTTCCTCGGCCACAATGATTTACACTAATCGACAAATGAGCTTTCTCCGAAGGGGAAACCCTTCCTCCTTCTACCCTTAATCTCAACTTCCTCGGGTTGTTGCTGTTATAGGGGGGGTTTCGTTGAAGGGAAACTGGAGAGGGGTTAATAACTTACGACCGCCTGACTGCTGGGCGTCATAAACGACCTAATATCACGTTACGCGCGATAGAGAGACTTTGACAACGTAGTGCTCGAAGTAACGATGTTTCCTTCATTGGAAAGGGGTATTTCAAACACATTTCGTATGTTCGTGAACAATAAAGGAAATTAGGAAAGCTTTTTAAAAATAATTAAAGTTGTAGTTGACGTTTATAGAATACTGTATACTGCAGTACAACAGTTAGTGTGACGTTTTATTCAGCGATGAGCTATTTCACGGGCCCCAGAAATTTTAAAATAAAACAAAACTTTTTTTTTTTTTTTAAACATAATTCCCTTCAAAGGTGGAGGGGGCACACTATTAAATCAAAACGGAAAAAATAAATTGAAAGAGTATGGCGGACGCCCAGGTTTACCCGACGCTGAACTTGGGATCAAGGAACCTGAAGAAGGAGGAGGAGGGAGAGATGGATAAATGGAAGTGTTTCTGTAAATAACCACCAGTTGAGGTAAGAACCCCTCAGGATATCGGTGGTGATACTATGGGACCACACCTGCTGAGATGCCCAACTTGAGTAATTCCGTGGCGCTTTCCCCACATCACATGAAACGGTCGTGGCCATGACCTTGGTGTTATTTGCCACCATTCATTTTAGCTCGGAAATCGCTTTCCGCAGAACGCTGCCACTGACAACCAGGACTTCTGGGATTACGGCAGACCCATCGGGTCTAGTGGCAACAATATCCGGCTTCTTGCCCCAGTCACTCGGCGAATGATATAGTCCCTCCTTTTCCACATTCCAGCTGCTGTTCTATAGAGCACCTGCTATCTGCTTGGCATCCGCATCATGATGTAGAATGCAAACACCATGAGTCTGTGGACGCTGCTGCAAAACATGATGTAGGTTCACACCCCCCCCCCCTCCTCCCGATAGTCACGTCAAGGGGTACCTACTGACCACAAAGACAACATCGAGCGTACCAGTTGGGAAGTCCAGCCAAGAGCACACAACAGAGCGAACTTCATGGTCTAACTCTTGAAGCCTCCCTACAAAAAGCTTACCAAAGGCTGCCATGGGTTAGATTTGGTAGTAAGTACGAAAAAAGGAGGTGCAGCAATGAGGGGAAGAAGAAGATTCAGATGGGGGGATGGATTACGAGAAGTCATGATAGTTTTGTTTTTTCTCATATTTTAACTCTCTCCAAAATTACATAAAATCCATTCATAGGGATTCACCAATCATGTTTTTGTTTTTGTCCTGACATTTAAGAAAAATTGTCGATATTAAGTATAAACCGTAGAATTATTGGGTCCTGGAGCTGTAAAGGTGTTAACACTTTTGGGAGGCACGATGCGCCGTTTTATCATTTACTATACATGGTGTTTAATAAGATTTATAGACCAATCTGCATAGAAGGGCTATCTAATACAGAAATAATAAACCTTGGTGTAATAATTTGCAGCGTTCTTTCACATATAAAGTAGTTTTTTACCCTAGGAGTGTGGAATTCGGTAGGGAACCTCTCTGGGATATTGAGGTACAAATGAAATATCGGACTCCATCCTGACCAGCTGAGTGAGCTAACTCCCCTCATGTTCGCCCGGAATTTTAAATGCTATGGGCAGCCCCTCTCGGATTTCATGAGACGAATAAAATGACGGGCCTTTTCCTGAACAGCTGACTGAGCTAAATTCTTTCATATTCACCCTAGAAAATTCAAATTTGACTGGATGCCTCTCTAGGAGAACAAAGCCAAATGAAATGACAGACACCATCATGATCGGCTGATTAAGCTATATTGTCAACTTTCCACCGTAACATGTTGAAATTTGATAGGGAGCCGCTCCTACGCTAGATCAGATGAGAAAAATGAAACGATTGCTCCAAGTTATCTGCTCGATTGTAGGTTTCGGAAGGTTGTTGTATATTTCTTGGTTGTATAAGGCGTGTAAAGTTGTTGAATTTTGGTTGTTGTAAAACATTTATTGTCCTAACTTGGGCTGGATATTGATGGTTATTTTGAGAAAACCTATTAGATATACTTAGGCGTTTATATGCTAAGGGGTGGTTAGTTGTATGTTTATTCTTTCTGTAGTTATCTTTTTCTCTTAAGGCGAGGGAGGGCTTGATCGTCATCTTTCTATATGATTGGGTCATTGGAAAGAATATTGAATCTGTTAGTAGATGTTATCTTGGCGTAAGTACTTTCTTCAGCCAATTAATTTTTCCTTTGTACGTTATCCTGAAAGACTGGGCAGATTTTACTCAATGCATCATGTCCCTGTCCTTTGCACTTTCCGTTTTGGGGGTGTCTCTGGACACTATACGTGTGGCATGCGTGCTGACCCAGGCCCAGGGGCAACCGTGGCCTCCCTGCTTGTGCTGTATTCATGCAAGACGGGGTGGGGTTAAGCGGTAGGCGCAGAGTCCTCTTCTCTGTTGCCGGGCCAGCGACCATTATTGGCCTTTAAGGGCTGTGCCCATACTGGTACCACGGGCGGGTGGGGCCCCAGGCTTTCAGCTCTTCCAGCTTCTCGATGGGCAGGGAAGCTGGTCTACCCTGCCACCCATTCGAGGATGATTTTGCGGGGGTAGTAGGTTTCACGCCCTTGTAGAAAGATAGAGCCTTGTTGGGGTACAGGTCCCCCTTCAAGGTGGAGTTCCTTGGCCTCAAACAGGGAACACGTTAACAGGTCCATCGGTCTATACGTTTTCCTCCGAGCAAATGTCCTTTGCACTTAAGGTACCATCTCCCGTCCTCACACACTCATAATAATTGAGCTGTGGGACTCCTCAGGGGAGGACAAAGCGGTAGGCGCAGAGATATCTTCTCTGAGTCAGGCTAGAGACCATTCTGGCCTTAATGGAGAGGTGCTGTATGGCGCCGTCCCTAGTAAATGATACCGAGGGCTGGGGGAGCCCCAGGCTACAGGTGCATAGACTTTGGCAAAGTCACCATCCTGCCACCTGCCTGCCCCCCAGTTGAGGTAGGATTTGCGGGGGCAGTGGTTTCACCACCCCTAACATGTAGTCAATTCTGCAGATGTGTGGTAGAGATCCGTGGGAGTGGACTCGCAGGGGTAGGTCTCCTTTCACGGATCTCGGCATTTGGAGTTATGTCTCCCATAAACTTGGGTACCAACCTGCTTAGTTGGTAATGCGAGCTAGAACGCATGCCTTGACCCGTTGGTTAAAACGGGTTCTTGGCACCTGCCAAGGACGTTGACTGGTCTGGGGATAGACCATAAGGCATGATTGCCTAAGGACTCCTTTACACTACTTCCATTTTTAGGAAGGCGATATTGGATTCTTCTGTCCTTTGCACTTTATGCAGAGGAGTATATCTTTTTCAATATAAGTGCATGAGTCCGTCGTGTGCTGAGTGCTCGAACTCTGCATGCACCTAAATTTACGTTTACACTGAGATTTTATTTGACCAATCTGGTGACAATCTGTACAATGTAGCACAGGTGGAACGTATGGGTCTTTTCTGTATTCAAAGATGTATACATTTTCAGGTAGTTGTTGACCATCAAATTCTATAAAGCAAGTGCCTGAAGAAGAGTTTTAAAGAATACAGGAGTCCCGTTTACGGACTTCCTTGTTATTCTCCATTTGAAACCATGACCTCAAGTATTTCATTTTCATATTACGCACAATACCGGTTTTATGTATGAGAGGTAAATAAGCAATCAGATTTTTTCTTGAATATATCGAGTTATACTAAGTGTATTCCGGTCTAGGTGTAAGTAGTCCGGTGGTATATATTCGGTTCATTCCGACAGGTTGAATGTTTGTAATTTCTTCTTTCTTACTCAAATTTTGGAACAACCATTTTCCGAATCTCATCGGATGTATTTTCGACTTATGTATCATCTGTTCCCTCAACGAAAACGAAACACGGGCGCATCTGTTATGGGCAAAATCGGTTCTCTATTAAGCGACTGTGGAGCTCAGTAATAATTGACAGAAATGAGTTTTGTTTTTGTTGCGTAACTATTACTGCTTTACCTGCTAGGCTAAGTGGCAAGTCACTCGAGCGTTTGAGGATGTTTTGGTTGTTTGATTAACTTCTTGGGACAGGGCGTTCAGTTGTTCCACCAGTGCGTTGTCTTGCAACAGTTGGTTTAATCACAGTGCATGGACAAAGTCAACTTTGGATATGATTAGTTGAGACAAGCTCTGGTAGCTTGAAAAACAGGGAGATCTCCACTATAAAGGTTTGAACCAGACTGCTAGTTACGTCCTTCTAATTTCTTCGAAAATAGTAAATTCAGCTAGTATTATGAGATTCCATCACAACTTATAGCATCTTTCATTACTTCATACTCGATTTCCTCCATTGGTAATCGGAAAAATAAGATACTATGCAAGCATCCTTTTTGCACATTGAATCCTTTATCAGAATAAATGTATGTAGTTCAGTAGGTCGATTAGAAAATAATTCAGCCTCAGTAGATCCTCAGCTGATAAGTGGACCTCCATACCTCGTAACATTGTTTTCAAGGTATTTCGTAGGCTGTCTACTTCAAATTTCAGCACCGTTGGTCGATTAGGACAGAAATTATCTTAAGGTCCCTCAGTTGATCAGTTTCCTCCCTACCTTGCGAATTTAGTACTACGTGTCCAAAAGCGCTTCATTTCGAATTTCATCACTTTAGGTCGATTCGCCTCTATACATTGTAATTTCATTCTACGAGCTCCAGATGCGTTCCATTTCAACTTTCATCACCGTAGCTCAATTCGGAAAGAAATTAACTACTTATTTTTAGCTAAACGAGAATGAGGGGTAACAGGGTTTTCCAAAATTGTATAGTTTTATTTGAAAATCTGTACGCAAATAT
This sequence comes from Adelphocoris suturalis, assembly GCA_030762985.1. Taxonomy (NCBI): domain Eukaryota; kingdom Metazoa; phylum Arthropoda; class Insecta; order Hemiptera; family Miridae; genus Adelphocoris; species Adelphocoris suturalis. The sequence continues at coordinate 25,223,525 of CM061047.1, read as the reverse complement.
GGGAGTTTTAATGAAAATAACACGAGAGGATGACAAAAAATTGGTAAAGACGAAGACAGAGTGTGTTTGGGAGGAGGGGATAAGAGGAAATCAAGACATGAAACTTTCATTTTACAATAACACTGACTGTGAAAAGATTTGACTTCGTGCTGCTGTATGACCTTCAGGTAAATATTTTTTCTGACTGCTGACTAGTAATCAATGTTAATTAATCGTCCTGTGGAGCGATCAAAGAAAGCAGCTAATAAGTATTGAATCATCTTTCTAAACAGAAGTTACATTGTATTGTGCTTTACTGTGAGTTTCTCTTGTCTTGTTTATGAATATGTACATACATCATGTCTTTAAACATGTAAATAAAATGGTCGTCCCTTTTCCGCTTGGGAACCTCCGAGTTTCCAAGACGTTTGTGCTACTATGAAAACAGTGTACATCACGTCAAAGAGGTTGAGATGAGAGGTGGAGATGCGTTGGCCGATAACACGATATTTGCCAGGGAGGCTCCTGACGTGCATGACGTATGATGAGGGTCACTATTCAATTGATGACAAGATGATCTTCTCCGGATGGGTATATCCCTGCGTCATTCCAGGCCATTCTCCAAGTTCTTGCCTCCTTCTCTTTCGCAGTACATCCAATATACCGGCCACTCAACGCTCGACTCCTTCATGTCTGGTTCCCTTCATTTTTCAAACACTTTTCCACTAGAGGGCCCCTGGCCAATCTTATTTTCCTCCCTGCTGACGCTGCATCATTTCCGTTCTCATCTTCTCAAATGAATAACTGACCACTACGTATACCTTTCCATTCTCATCTGATGAAGGCATTAGGGTATCCAGGAAATTCGAAGAAGAAAGGTATATATAAAATATTCATGTTGAAGAATCATTAATGTTGTCGTCCTGACATATTTTGACTGGCCATCCAAATTAATGTACGGATATGAATCATTTTCTTTTTGAACCTTAGTTCTCAACACTCCTTGCCCTTGCCATGGTCTTTGTTCCTTCGTATAATAGCATTTCCAAGTTTTTTAAGTGAGTGGGAAAAATATTTTACCAACACCTTTAAATCGCCAAGGGCTTAATGGAATTAACGGAGGCCCTACTACATAATATCTGGCTTAGAAGGATTGAGCACTTACCGTAAAACGGGGTGACTAGTGCCTAGCGGA